>CM035425.1:132648314-132910814 GCA_020310875.1 Ceratopteris richardii
CTAAGAGTGATCTACACGTAGCTTTGGAGGAGGTGGGTATTGTGGAGGCAGTGTGACGGATCTTGTGTTGTCTACCTCTACTTCTAGAGCGAGTACCTCAGATGTAGGTACGCCACGTGGTACACCACATGGAACACCACGTACACCTTGAAGTGCTCATGACCATGATGATTCCAAGGTGTATAGTATCCGTGATAAAGCTCCGTAATGTGACAGCAAATATGACAGCTTTGCTCCATACATTATCACTCTCTCTCTCTCTCTCATATATCTTTTATCCTTAAGTTCACAAAAGTAACATAGGAATAAGCTCTTTGCTCCCATCCTCTAACTCCCTCCTATTCCCGATTAGCGGAATCATAAAACAAAAATAGGGTTCCTCACTCAGCGTGCACCCCAAAATGGTTACTCTGCTTGCAGGTCGTACCTCTATACACAAGCTCTATGCAGTCTCCTTCCTCTTCCCCAATCATGTTATGTTTCCTCAATTTATGCCATGCATCTTAACTTACATCCAACGTTTGACAATACTTAATCTCCTCAACTTAGATTTCCCCTTTCACATAATTGACGCCAAGAAGAGCATTTCTCCTTGAAATCTAAAAGGCGATGGAATTGTACTGTAATGACGGAACAGATGCAATTTGAGATGAGCGAGAACCATAAACCATTCACAAAACTGATGGATTGTCCACATTTCTCCTCAAAGCTTTTCGGTACACAGTACAATTAATGAAAGGTAACGTCAGGAAGAGCAATATTTCTCCCCAAAGTTTTCAAGAATACACAGTACAATCATTCAAAGGCCCATTGATTCTCACGCCTAACCTCCTCTTCTTCCTCAGGAGTAAAATCATTTTCAATATTGAAGGCTCTTCTAATCTCCTCTGGCGTTTTTTCTTTGATCATGTCTGCAACACGCTGACAAGTCAAATCCAGAAGAGACTGGATGTTGAGATAATTAGCAGCCAGGATGAGATCGAAAAGTGTGGCCTGATCAACCTCGAGAAACTTGCCGTCCCAATGCGTCACATCCTCTTCGGAAAGGGCGGGGCGTTTGCCATCGCCTTCACCCTTGTTGGGCACCTCCAGAGCACGGTAGCGACAATACTTAATGATCTTGGACAAGATCTGTGACGAGACATTGAGGAGTGGAATGACGCAATCTGTACCAATATCCTCGACGATGTCCTTAATGGTTCGAGATTCCAGCGCTACGATTTCTTCCACCTCAAAGAGCTCATCGTCGGCGGACTTGAGCTTTACCTTCAACTCCTCTGACGTGTTCATGTTCTCTGCTGGGTGCTGCGAACGACGAAGTGCAACAGACGAAGACGAAAGAAGCCTGATTTTTGTACCCGGAGATAGCGATCAGGCGCGAGCTTGCACCAGAATGATGACTAGAAATCGAAGCTTGCTGCTGTCGACGGACTCCAATGGAACTTCGCCTGTGTCCTATTATATAGCATCGCCCGAAAAGCAGCTTTGATGAAAAGCATGGGCTGATGCTTTTCGGGAAACGATCGCTGGTGTAACTCAAATCACGGCGTTCCTTGAACGCTTTTGATATTAAAACTACAAATAAAAATTGGTTTCGCTAAAACAGCCTTGTTGATTTTCAGAGGCTAATAAGTTTTCTCACGGTGAAATAACATTGGCTGCTGCCACGTGCCCTTTGCTATGCTGTAAATAGAGCCCTTGGAGTCCGTACACAGTGCAGCTCTAATTTTTTTTGGTTCTCTTCTTGTCTCCTCTTCTGAGATTGAACATTAATGCATTTCATGTTGAGACAAATACATGGTGCTACAATAGATGGACTCCTCAAATTCATTCCTATGTGTGATTGGAACAGTTTTACAAAGAGCCATAGCAACCACACAAGAATATATGCATGCCCATAAGCCAAATTATTATGGAGGCACAAGATAGACTTAGCATTGAGGGACTCTTCTTGCTGAGTCAAATCCCATGAAAAGAATCAACAAATGATAGAACTTGTGTTCGTGGCACTTTGCATAAAACACCACAGAACTAGGTAACATACCCATCGCACAAGTAGGCAATGGTAGTTCTCATTTCTTTGCGTAAGTAGGCAATGGTACTTCTCTTCTTCTATCAAGTGCATGGGTGGTTCTCGTTTCCTCGTGCCCTCATTTTGAATGCTCTAAACTTGCGTAAACTGAATGCCCAAATATTAAAGCAAATCAGCCTTAAAATCAGACATATGCTAATGGAACTAAGACAAAAGAATTATGCCTCTCGTTCCTAGTTTTCGAATTTGCCTCTTCCAATTTAAAGCATTTATGTTGAAACAAGTTGTAAACATTGTTTCTAGTTGCGCATGTATGGCATTTCAATTTCTGTCTTCGGAGGATTTTGTCCAGCTCACCACACGGTTCCCTTTTAAATAAAGAGGCGAATCAGAGATATGACAACCATGATCTTGAATTCGGACCATGGGCTTGGGAAAGAATGTATTTTTCAAGGGGAAGGGGGTGATGCTATAAAGTAGTTTGGACGTGGCTTGGAGTTATGATAAGATTAGTTACTTCAGGAGTATTTAAAAAAAAAGAAAAAGAGACTAAGCCTAGTTGTTAAGTCTCAAGGATAGGAAGGAGGAGGTCTTGGGTGAAAGAGTTAAGTTCAACCTAGAGTGCCTTAACATAAGCCATGATCACTAATAACACTCTCTACAGGTCATGGCTAGTCCCGAAAGGGTAGAGACTTATGGGTCATTCTCTTGTCTGCATAGTCCCTAGTTTATTACAGTGGGATTGCATGGAAGATCATATACCTAGCCACCCAAGCGTAGTTTAAATGCAAGGGAATTAATCAAGCGTAGTTTAAATGCAAGGGAATTAATTTGTTACTTTAGGGCTCAAATTGCAACGCGCATAGGGAGATTGTCTAGAATTCTTCAAAGCATGCAAGACATTTCGTGAGAGATCTATAGACTATATAAGATGTCTCGATGGTCGTAGATGTCAACCCCCCAAAATATGGTGATTAAAGAACAAGTTATCAATTTGGCGAGCTATACTTAGAGTCCACCTGTTTCACATGTTTTAATGATCCTTATCATTCTATCCATACTTTGCACTAAATTTAGCTTGTCAAGTGCAACATAGATGGTACTTAGAACGATTGGGTAGGGATGAGACCACACAAGGTTTTCCCTCTTTTTAAGCCCAGCTCAGTATAGGGTTTCCTTTCAAACACTACAACATATCGGCCAGATACCGAGGCTTTTACCAAGGAAATTGAATGGGCGCATTTTTGCCCTGACGCCGGTGTAAGTGTCGATATAGGCATCAGAACCAAAATGATGATATAGGCATCGATATGAGCATCGGTATAAGCGTCAAAAATATCGACGCTCATACCGACGCTCATATCGATGCCTTTACCAGCAACTACTGGGCATACCACTACACATACCCATGACCATCCTTAGAGTACCGACAACCATATCTACAATTTTTTTTTGTGTAGAGTGTGTTGTCTTTTGCTACAGCAACATTGCCATGATGTTGTTTAGCAAAAGATGATACACTCTGCCCAAAAGAAAAATATAGTACATGTGATGTGTACTCTAATGGCAATCCAAATATGATTTCATAAAGCAAAATACTATCCGAAACAAAAGAGATGATTAGAATGAACCATGAACCATGAACCAGGAACCATGTACAAAAAAAGTTATATATTTTCATAAATGACACATGTACAGGAGTGTGGCAAACCACTGTCATATATGAGGCAAATACAAAATGTGGCAAAGCGTTTCCATATAAGAATCGAATACAAAATTCTGGTGCACCACTGCGATATATGAGCCAAATACAAAATTGTGGCACACCACTGTCATACACATGCACAGAAGGATCGAAACATCCATATCACAAGTCCTACAACAGAGAACATTTATGAAATGAGATAAATTCACATGAGATTTACAAACAACAAGTAAAAACCAAGTTTCTAAATTCATCATCTCATCACACATGCTCCCATGAAACGATTGCACTGCGTCCCTCCAAGTCCTCCAATAGTGCAATCAATCCATGAAGATATCCATAAGCCTACCGCATCACGAGCTTTGAATTGTCGATGGGACATAACTTCATGTGTGGTGTGCATAATCCACTCTAAACTAATAAGAGGATGCCCATGTGTTGGGTGCAACTCCTGATAGATCGTCTCTACGATATAATTTTTACAATCTTTATCTTGTTCACTCCATTTCAACATGATAATGTATGGAGAAAAGCTGTCATATTTGTTGATGCATGGCCTTCTCAGCCGCATCCATTACGGAGCTCCATTACGGATAGTATACACCTTGGAATCATCATGGTCATGAGCATCCCAAGGTGTACGTGGGGCTCCATGTGGTGTACCATGTGGCATACCTACATCTGAGGTACTCGCTCTATAATTAGAGGTGGGCGATACAACATCCGTCACACTACCTCCACAATAGCCGCCTCCCCTAGAGCTACCTATAGATCACTTCTAGAACCTCCTACTCCAAAGTGTGACCTCGACCTATGAGACGGGCCAGCACTTGTGTATCGCGTTGAGGTGTCAAATGCACACGTCTACTACTAGAGCCACTAAGGGATGGTTGAGGAGATGGTTGTGGTGGAGTCATAAAGCTAGGAGACATACCTCGAGCGGTAGTAGCACTGCCCGCAGGAGTGATCCCAGTAGGAGCTGTTGGTGCAAATCACAAGCCTATACAATTGGCTTGTAGTTCATACTCATATGAAGCTCCATGGAAACAATTGCTAAGGAAGAATTCATATTTACCATTTCTAAAAGTCATTTTTTTTACTTGAGAATATTTGTAATCACCTACCAAGAAAACTCATGGAATTGTTAGTTAGAAAAGTATCTACTTCATTGAGGGAATCTTTCCTTGAATGAAGGATCACTTTTAGAGAGAGCCAAAAGTTAATTCAAATTCAAATTTGAATGGAACACTTATAAAGAGTTACTTCAAAAAGTCGTAGTGAGTGTCGTCATTTCCCGAGCTCTCCATTACCATTTTATATGTGTGTAATGGCTACATTGTAGCCTACACTATTCTCCATCATAAGCCTATGATTACCAAGCCTATGATCTTGTATAACATTGTTCATTAATACATTACATCTACATTGTTTATCTATGATATCTCTGTTATAGTCATTTCTAACTTTCAACTTGTGCTGGTCATATCTCACTTACTTCTTCACCAAATTCAACGATCTATAGTTTGTTGGAATCAGCTGCATGTTATCTACATGGGGCCAAAGTTTGAACCAAATCCATGCAGCCAGATTGGAGAAAAGCACATCAAATCACTCACTGGTCAAACTCTATAGAGGTCCTAAAAAATCGGGGCTAATGATTAATTTGTTTTTGCTTTGTGTATCGTTGATTATTTCAAGTGATTTCACTTAGAATCATTAATTTTTTAAGCTATTTAGATACCTCTAAAATGAATTTTTCAAATTTCTACTATAGTGGTAGCACTAAACATTACAAGCAACAGGTGTATGATAAAAAATAGAAGGTTTTCATTGACCCTTCTATTTAGAAAGTCTGTTTTGATTTAATCTTTTCATACATCATTTCTAAAGTACACAGGCACATTTATGGTGTCATTGGAAAGCTAAGAGGGCCCACATATCAACTCTGAAGTCACAAAGGGCTTGTACTAAGCAGGATTTGGTAGTACCTACTCATCACTTGGAGTGTCTCGATGGTCATAGATGTCAACCCCCCAAAATATGGTGATTAAAGAGCAAGTTATCAATTTGGCGAGCTATACTTAGAGTCTGCCTATTTCACATGTTTTAATGATCCTTATCATTCTATCCATACTTTGCACTAAATTTAGCTTGTCAAGTGCAAGATAGATGGTACTTAGAATGATTGGGTAGGGATGAGACCACACAAGGTTTTCCCTCTTTTTAAGCCCAGCTCAGTATAGGGTTTCATTTCAAACACTACAACATATCGGCCATATACCGAGGCTTTAACCAAGGAAATCGAATGGGTGCATTTTTGCTCTGACGTCGGTGTAAGTGTCGATATAGGCATTAGAAACAAAATGATGATATAGGCATCGATATGAGCACCCGTATAGGCGTCAAAAATATCGACGCTCATACCGACACTCATATCGACGCCTTTACCAGCAACTAGTGAGCATACCATTGCACATAACGATGATCATCCTGGGAGTACCGATGACCATATCTACAAAATTTTTCTGTGCAGAGTGTGTTGTCTTTTGCTACAAAAACATTACCATGATGTTGTTTAGCAAAAGATGATACACTCTGCCCAAAAAAAAATCGAGTACATGTGATGTGTACTCTAATAGCACCTGAAATATGATTTCGCAAAGCAGAATACTATCCGACACAAAAGAGATGATCACAATGAACCATGAACCATGTACAAAAAGAGTTATATATTTTCATAAATGAAGCATGTACAAGAGTGTGGCAAACCACTGTCATGTTGGAGTTAGACATCTGGGAGAGCACACGAACAACACAAGGAAGAAGAAGAAGCTTGGAGCACAACACACAATACTGAATGTATTTCTAGAGAATGTACAAATATAAGTAGCTAATTAGGGCAATAGGCCTATATACAAGCCGGGGGAGAAAAACCTCATAAAGAGGGAAAAAAGTGCCCCGGCGATCCTAGACTAGTCTTCACACACATCACTACCTAAATATCAACAAATCCCCCTTGGGAGTGATGCGGTGAACAAGTAGCTGGCACTCATATATAAGGAAGTGCCAAGCTATGTGGAAATCACTCCACAAAAGGAAGTAAGTCCGAAGCTTTGTGGAAAGCTTAAAACTTCTCCCTAGGCAGAGCCTTTGATAAAAGGTCTGCAATGTTCTCCTGCATGGGCACATATGCCAAGCTGATCTCCTCAGAAGAGATCTCTCCCTGACATAATGATAATGCACCTCAATGTGCTTAGTGAGAGCATGGAACACAGGGTTCCTCGCAACTGCCAATGCGCTCTGACTCTTAGTGAAGATGGTGGTGATAGAAGAGTGACTAACACCCAAATCAGCCATAAGGCATCTGAGCCACACATACTCAACAGTAGCTGTGAAAGCTTGTAGCATTCCTCGACAAACCCGTAAAGATGATCACGCATACATACAAAATAAAAAACATCATAAGCAAGCATTAGTTTCATTAACCAAAGAATAAATCAGATCAAGTTTTCAACTCTATATATATCAAAAGAGAAATCTTATCTCTGAATTTTTAGATGTTCGGTTCTAAATACATGAATAGCTTCACGATCCATCTTCATGATCCAAATGTTATAATATATCATCAATAGTCTCTAGATGAGCTCTCATCCTTCTTTAAACAATATCTTTAGAAAATAGCTTCTTGATGAAGCTTCGACCTCCCGACCACCCCTGAGCTATCACAATCTCATTCACACTCACACTCTCAATCTCAATCACAATCACAATCATGGGATAATGTAATTACAATCTCATTCTCATTCTCAATCACACTCGCACTCTCAATCACACTCTCACTCACACTCTCAATCTCATGGATCGTTCTTCTTAATGTTACATGATGAAAGTGGATTCCCGCAAAGTAATCTCTTCTCAATCTCGAACTGGACGTCTTCATATTCATCATCAAGCTTAAGAATCTTCCTTCTCAATCTCAACTTCCTTCTCAATCTTGATCTTAGCAGATTCATATTCATCACCAAATCTTTGTCTTTGATCTTCTACATTCGAATCATCATTACTCTTGAAGTCCTGCAAAACATCTCATCTCGGAAATCTCATTAGTACCGTTATTTTCAACAAAATGAGAAATCTTATTGATCATAAATATCAAGGAAAACATATAAAGCGTAGTGCTTAAAGCTATGAGGACATTTATGTAAACACGTTCCAAAATGATTATGCTTGATAGTAACTTGAAAACTCCATGAGTCTATGTTTTACCCACTAATCCAAACACTTTTAGTCCTCGAATATGAGTCCCTAAATGATCTCACGGCCAAATACATGCAGTATAGGTATGTCTATTCTCCTTATAAATGCTCCTATCTTCGTTAATTCAAATTATGTTCCGATCTTGAGCATCAAATGAAAGAAGTGTGTCAGAAAATAAACAAGCATAAGTTTCGGTAATCACATGTCATCAGACATTAAGTTGGAGTGGTCAAAATTCATGTGAATCTAATATAGAATGGAAGAGTATTGATGTCATGCGTCACACTCCTCAATCTCCAAAATTTGAGAGAGTCTTAAGCGGAAGTGGACTTCCGAATCTACACAAAACTCTAGGTTCGAGTGCGAATTCACTACCTCAAGTGAGGCGAATTCTATACCATAACAATTCTCGGAGGCTATGATTTGAAGTAGAGCAGGAAGCGACTCATGTGCAAGGCTATGAAACGCTACACAGATTCAGGATGCTTCACTGCAACCAAGGACATCCGCCTAGTTAAACTACATACAACCACGTTGTGTAGGGAGCTATCGAGAGCCGTAGAAACCTATTTCCGTGGGGAGTGCACTACAACTGGATGACGACTGAATAATATCGAATTGCAAGGTTAATATTTCCTTTTCCTTCCACGCAGTTACCATATTTCCATAGCACTCTGCAAATTGTGGATCAATTGTGATTGCTTCTTCATTTTGCTTGATGCACATGTCATAGTCATGTAACTCATAATAGATTGCTCCAAGAAGCAAAAGGGCCTCTGTCCTAGTAAGATTTCTCTCGTGTACGACTCCATAATACTCTAAAGCTTTGGTGAGGTGTGCAGCTTTGTATTCCTTATGAGCTAATGCAAGCAGGGTCCCTTCATCCAATTCTGAGTGCTTGCTACTCGATGATTATTCCAGAGGTGCAGAGACTGACTAAGGCTTTTGCACTTGTTGAAACATCAGTTGCTGGAGGTGAGGTTGCTCTAGATGTTCAAGTTTTGCATGCTCGCAATCAAAACAAACATAGCACTTGCAACAGCTTCAGCCCCATTGCCTTGCCGTAAGGCACTCTGTACCCAGATCATTCTCACAAAAGTCCAAATATATATTCACCCTCAAATAAGGATCATAGCATACACACGCAAGAAAGGATGGACTGTGTATTCCGTACAACTTCCGCTATATAGCACGTTATGCTTAGTTTCGAGCCTTCTCGAAGAGAAAGCCTACACACAGCTGTCGATCCTCATCGTACCCTATGTAGTGTTGAAACAAAGAATGACAAACCTGAACTCTTAGGAATTTTCCTATACACGCGATTGGTCACTACGCGATTTAGGACGTCATCTCGACTTGCAATAGATCTAGAATTGCACCAATCGACAGACGCGCAAACAAAATATCAATATACGACACAAAGTGCGACAACCCAGCAATGGATTGATCTGATCAAAAGTAAGGTTCGCTCTGCAGAAGTTGACGTTCTAGCTGCAAATCTCAATTGCGATGGTTATGCCCTCTGTTGTGCCATGGTTCGTATATTAGTTTACATCCTACTCTTCACTGTGGCAAACCCACGCTTCACTTTTAATGCTCCAAAGTTTTCGTAGCCATCGCCAAGCACCCTATTGCTTTAATCGCATCTTCTGTAAAGTAAGTTCCGATGATGCAACGTCAATCATAAGAAATTGCGCCTGCTTGATCCCTCACGTCGTCAGGTCTTCTCTTCAATTATCAAGCTGAGGAAAGCTGCCCAACACGGATGAAGATTGCCCGCCTCATCAGGTCAGCAAACCCTTCATAATTCGTCATCCATCTACATTAAAGAGCCCATCACATCATGATACACCAAGAATCTATGAAAACATGCAAAACAGAGATCGAGAGTTCCTCCTCTGTCAAAAAGAACGAGCTGTATAATTAGAAAAGCTCGTGTTCGCATTAAATTTTCTATATATAACTAAATCGATTATCTTCTCTATTTTTAACTTACGCGCGCTAAAAATATCTATCCGAGCGTATTGTAAATTTCCTACTTTTATGCTTTTGTTTCTTTCTACGTAATTGTTTCTTTTTGTTTGTTTTATATATTTTTTTAGTGAAATTTCTCTTTCACATTTAGGTTCCTATGGATACACGCATAAGCATGGGGTACACAAGTATTAACATGTGTGCATACATATAATCATACTATATGAATTGCATACATAACTACCCGACGCATGACTCTAATGATGACAAATCAGAGATTTACCTACAAAGCTAAAAGCATGAACGTGAAGTCACAGAAAATCATTGATTTTCTCGGAAAAGCTTTATCTGATAAGATATGTATCTTCCTATGGCGGGGAACATTACAAAGCTTCCCTATACTTAGCCTCACAACTGGAAGTGGCCACAGTAGGCTGCCTCTTGCTCAACGAAGATATACATGAGCTACCAAGCATGAAGCAAAAACCACTAGTGGACACACGAGTGTCATAGCAACCAGCCCAGTCTGAGTTAGAAAAAGCATGCAAATTGGCAGTAGTGATCCCCCCTTGGGATAAAACAACCCGAGTAGCCGAGTACCACTCAAGTAGCGGAAGATGCACTTGACCGCCTGCCAATGCTTGACACCTGGGCAATGCATAAATCTGCTCATCTGTGAGACAGCAAACTGAATATCTGGCCAAGTAATGCATAAGTAAATCAGGCATCCAATAGCCTGCTGATAGAGGACATCATCAAATGCATCTCTAGCATCATGAAGACTCAATCGTAAACCTGTCTCCATAGGGGTGGCAATAGGCTTACAGTCTTCGAGGCCAAAACGCTACAATAATGTGTCAATATATTTTGTTTAACACAAAGCCATTCCACCATCAACTTGCATAAATTGAATGCCCAAATAGTGATGCAAATGCCCAGAAATCTCAAATGAGGCATGCAAATCAGCCTTAAAATTAGCAATATGCTTCTCAATAGGACCAGTGAGCAGCATGTTGTCAACATAGACAACAATGATCAGAAGCACATCATTAGCACACTTAACATATAAGGTGCTTTCAGTTGGATTGTTCTCAAAACCATGTGCAATCAGATAGGCATTTATCTTCTCATACCAAGCACGTGGTGCTTGCTTTATACCATATAATGCCTTCTTTAACCTGCACACCTGGTTTTCATGCCCTTTGTACACAAAGCCACGGGGTTGAAAAACATACACTTCTGCATGCCAGTCACCATTCAGAAATGCTTTTTTAATGCCCAACTGATGTACATTCCAACCATGATGGGTTGGAAGTGCACAAATGCTCAGAACAGTAGTCATACGGCATGTAGCTGCAAAGGTCTCATCAAAATCAATGCCTCTTTCCTCCGCATAACCCTTTGCAACAAGCCTAGCCTTACACCTGTCAACTATACCATCGGGTTTACGCTTCAGCGTGTATACCCACTTAGTGCCAATGGCCTTCTTGCTAGGAGGCAAGTCACATAAAGACCATGTACCATTCTTCATTATAGCATCATATTCAGATTGCATAGCAGCCATCCAATTTTCTGAATTCTGTGCTTCATCAAAGAAACAGGCTCATTCTCATCACAGAGACTAGACGCAGCCATAGCATAGAAATCTGATGCACAGGAGGCACTATGAGAGCCTGAATGAGTACGATATGACAAAGGTGCATCTAATTTGCTGTAACGCAAAGTCTGCACCAACCATTTTGGCATAGTTTTTGCTTGCTCAATATCAGCTCTCTCATCAACAAGTGCATCATGTAAATCTGCATCACAATTGGAATGATCTGCATCATCATATGAAACCTCCAAAGGCCGAGAAGTTGCCTCATTAGGACTAGCACTAGACTGTCCACGTGTAAAAAGAGGCATCAAAGTATCATACATGTCTTTGGAGCCAACAGATGTCTCCTTAGTACATGAAAGCAATGGCCGAATAGCATCTTCCACAAAGACAACATCACTGCTAACCAGAATGCGTTTAGTCTGTGGATGATACAGAGGATAGCCTTTACTTTCAGAACTGTACCCAACAAAAATACATTATGCAGATGAGAAACCGATGGCTTGCATTCATGCCAAGCCTCATATGGAGTGATAGGCTGCAGTGCTTTAGTGGCACACCTGTTCAGTACATATGCTGCACACATGATAGCCTCAAGCCAGAAACTATGTGGTAAAGCCTGACTTTTGACCATGCACCTCGCCATCTCCATGAGTGACCTGTTCTTTCCTTCAGCAACTCCATTTTGTTGAGGTGTATACGGCACTATACACTAGTGTTTTATCCCACGTTCAGCCAGAAATGCATTAAAATCAGAAGACATATATTTCCCCCCTTGATTAGAACGGAGGGTGCCCATTTTACATGCTGACAGATTTTCAGCCAAAACCAAAAACTGCTTAAAGCACATGAACACTTCGGACTTTGCTTTGAGTGGATATACCCATGCATGCCTAGAAAAATCATCAATGAAATTCACGACGTAAAGGTAATTTCCAAAAGAGGGTGTCTACATAGGACCACAGACATCACTATGTACAAGCTGCAATTTCTGTGTAGCACGAACTGAACCATCTTTTGGAAAGGAGGAGCATTGCATTTTGCCCAAAATATAGGCTTCACAAACATGTTTTCCAGGTGCGTCAAGTTTGGGCAAAGAGGACACCATTTCAGATTTCTACAGGCGTAGCAAACTAGCAAAATTCAAATGTCCAAAGCATGCATGCCAAAGCTTTGCATCTGACAT
Source organism: Ceratopteris richardii (assembly GCA_020310875.1). Classification (NCBI taxonomy): domain Eukaryota; kingdom Viridiplantae; phylum Streptophyta; class Polypodiopsida; order Polypodiales; family Pteridaceae; genus Ceratopteris; species Ceratopteris richardii. The sequence goes on from CM035425.1 coordinate 132,661,066, forward strand.
AGCCTGAGAATCATTTACTGCACATGCCAAATCATTTTCACATCTTTCATAGTCTATGAGCTTATACAGCCCACGACATAAAATGCCAGAAGCAATAATAACATCGCCATTTGACAGATCATGAACTGTACATCTATCATCAAAAAATTTCACAACCAAGCCAATCTTGGCTAATGGACAAACTGATAATAGATTCTCCTTGATCCCTAGCACAAATAAAGCATCTGACAAAGTGAAAGAACTACCATCTGCAGTAGTCAAAATGATCTTACCAACTCCCATAATAGGATAAGAGGAGTTGTTGGCGCATGTAACAATATTCCCTATAGGTGTAGGCTCGAGTGAAGAGAAGAAACTTTGCTGCGAGGTAATATGTTTGGTCGCCCCAATGTCAAAGTACCAAACATCTGAGTCTACTACAGACATGCACTGCTCATGAGAAGATGGGTCAAAACTGCAAACAGTAGTGAACGCCCATTCTTCTTCCTGCACAAGATTAGCAGACTCCGTTTTTGGTGTAGAGGCTTCTGCAACAACCATTCTAGCCTCTTTCTTCTTTGCCTCTTTTGCAGCCAGTTTTGGATAGTTCTTTATGATATGATCATTCCCTTTACACTACTTACAAAACAATTTCTGCTTTTCTGATTTTTTTCTCATCTTTATCTTGGTTCTTCGAATGTGCAGCATTTGCATATTTATGCTTACTAGTAGAAGAACTCCATTTTCCTTTGCCCTTCTGACTAGCTAGGAAAGCTTGATCTACAACATGCATAATGGACCTGTTCTGCGTGGACTGATCTTCCTGCAACAGAACAGAGACTAACTCCTCAAAATGAAAAGCCATTTGGATTGCCTTTCATCATCAACCGAAGAGTAGAAGCAAAACTCTGATATGAATCAGGAAGACCATTCAGAACGGTCTTCACAAGTGAGCTATCTATTATAACCTCATTAGCAGTAATCAGTTGTTCCTTCAAGTCTTTGATCTTTGTTAGGAACCTGTCCATAGAATCACCTTCATTCATGTGCTCACTCTCCAACTGTTTTCGGAGGTAAGCAATACGAGCCTCATTCCTAGCTTGGTACAATGTGGCAAGTGTATCCAAAGCATCCTTAGATATTCTGCAAGAGCAGATATGAGGAATAATGGCACGTTTGACAGACAAAGCTATCAATGCATGTGCCTGGGCATCTCTGTCATCCCAACGAATCTGATCTGTAGTAGGTACAACAAAAATAGCAGCATGAACAGGAATCTGCACAATATCATCTTTGACACCATCTCCATCAGCTCCAGCACTTGTATTTGTAGTACATGTTATTACAGGTGTAACAGGACGTCTTTCAACATTTTGCACAATGTTCCACAATCCTTTTGCAACCAATACATGTCGCATCATATAAGCCCATAATGGGTAGTTGGTACCATACAACTTATCCTCAACAACCAACATACAGAATACATCACTGCTTTCAACCATGGCCGGTGACTAAAATACCTTGATGCTAAAAATTGACTATCTCTAAAAAAATTGAACAGAACTTCCTAGATGAATTCTACTAGACCTGTAGCAGACTTTGAGATGCTTATACTGGCAAACAGAAACTGGTATATACCTTTGGCACAAAAAGATAAAATAGCCTGCACAAGCGCTACGATAGTGCGTTCGGAGGCCGAAACGAGCTCAAAATTCTTGCGATTCTGAAACTACAAACGGAAGAGTGTCGACGACACCCTAGATGAAGCGACAACCTGCTCTGATACCAATTGTTGGAGTTAGACGTCTGCTAGAGCACGCGAATAGCACAAGGAAGAAGAAGGAGCTTGGAGCACAACACACAATACTGAATGCATTACTAGAGAATGTACAAAGATAAATAGCCCATTAGGGCAATAGCCGTATATACAAGTTGGGGGAAAAAAACCTCCTAAAGAGGGAAAAAAGTGCCTTGGCAATCCTAGAGTGTTCACGCACATCACTACCTAAATATATCATGTCATATATGAGGAAAATACAAAATGTGTCAAAGTGTTGCCATATAAGAATCAAATACAAAATTCTGGTGCACCACTACCATATATGAGCCAAATACAAAATTGTGGCACACCACTGTCCTACACATGCACAGAAGGATCGAAGCATCCATATCAGAAGTCTTGCAATAGAGATCATTTATGAAATGAGATAAATTCACAGGAGATTTACAAACAACAAGTAAAAACCAAGTTTCTAAATTCATCATCTCATCACAGATGTTCCCATGAAACGATCGCACCGCGTCCCTCCAAGTCCTCCAATTGTGCAATCAATCCATGACGATATCCATAAGCCTCCTGCATCATGAGCTTCGAATTGTCGATGGGATATAACTTCACGTATGGTGTGCAAAATCCACTCTCAACTAACAAGAGGATGCCCATGTGCTCGCCAGAACTCTTGATAGATTGTCTTTGTGATATAATGTTTACGATCTTCATCTTATTCACTCCATTTCAACATGATAATGTATGGAGCAAAGTTGTCATATTTATTGATATATGGCCTTCCCGGCCGTATCCATTACGGAGCTCCATTACAGATACTATACACCTTGGAATCATCATGGTCATGAGCAGCGCAAGGTGTATGTGGTGTTCCATGTGGTGTACCACATGGCATACCTACATCTGAGGTACTGCTCTAGAAGTAAAGGTGGGCGACACATCATCCATCGCACTGCCTCCACAATAGCCGCCTCCTCTGGAGCTACCTATAGATCACTCCTAGAACCTCCTGCTCTAGAGTGTGACCTCGACCTACGAGACGGGCGAGCACTTGTATCCCGCTGAGGTGTTGAAAGCACACGTCTACTACTAGAGCCACTAGGGGATGTCTGAGAAGATGGTATAAAGTAGTTTGGACATGGCTTGGAGTTATGATAAGATTAGTTACTTCAGGAGTATTAAAAACAAAAGAGACTAAGCCTAGTTGTCAAGTCTCAAGGATAGGAAGGAGGATGTCTTGGGTTACAGAGTTAAAGTTGAACCTAAAGTGCCTTAACATAATCCATGATCACTAATAACACTAGTAGACTCCACTTATAGAATCTAATGGAAGGTGCTAAAAGAGTACTGAAGGTTCCACATACATATGTGGTCTCCAATGAACTCTACAGGTCATCGCTAGTCCCGAAAGGGTAGAGAGTTATGGGTCATTCTCTTGTCTGCATAGTCCCTAGTTTATTACATGGGATTGCATGGAAGTTTATATACCTAGCCAGCGAAGCATAGTTTAGACGCAAGAGAATAAATTTGTTACATTGAGAAGGCTCAAATTGCAAGGCGCATAGGGAAATTATCTAGAATTCTTCAAAGCATGCAAGACATTTCGTGAGAGATCTATAGACTATATAAGATGTATCGATAGTCATAGATGTCAACCCCCCAAAATATGGTGATTAAAGTGCAAGTTATCAATTTGGCTAGCTATACTTAGCGTCCACCTATTTCACATGTTTTAATGATCCTTATCATTCTATCCATACTTTGTACTAAATTTAGCTTGTCAAGTGCAAGATAGATGGTACTTAGAATGATTGGGTAGGCATGAGACCACACAAGGTTTTCCCTCTTTTTAAGCCCAGCTCAGTATAGGGTTTCCTTTCAAACACTACAATATATCGGCCATATACTGAGGCTTTTATCGAGGAAATTGAATGAGCGTGTTTTTGCCCTCATGTCGGTGTAAGTGTCGATATAGGCATCGGAACCAAAACAGCGATATAGTCATCCATATGAGCATCGATATAAGCATCGAAAATATTGACGTTCATATCGGCGTCATATTGATGCCTTTACCAGCAACTGCTGGGCGTACCGTTGTACATACCGACAACCATCGTGGGAGTACCGACAACCATATCTACAAAATGCTTTTTGGATAGAGTGTGTTGTCTTTTGCTACAACAACATTACCATGATGTTGTTTAGCTAAAGATGATACACTTTGCCCAAAAAATTGGAGTACATGTGTTGTGTACTCTAATAGCAACCAAAATATGATTTCATAAAGCAAAATACGATCCGACACAAAAGAGATGATCAGAATGAACCATGAACCATAAACAATGTACAAAAAAAGTTATATATTTTCATAAATGACACATGTACAAGAGTGTGGCAAACCACTGTCATATATGAGGCAAATACAAAATGTGGCAAAGCATTGTCATATAAGAATCAAATACAAAATTCTAGTGCACCAGTGCCATATATGAGCCAAATACAAAATTATGGCACATCACTGTCATACCCATGCACAGAAGGATCGAAACATCCATATCAGCAGTCCTGCAACAGAGAACATTTATGAAATGAGATAAATTCACATGAGATTTACAAACAACAAGTAAAAACCGAGTTTCTAAATTCATCACCTCATCACAGATGCTCCCATGTAATGACCACACTGCATCCCTTCAAGTCCTCCAATAGTGCAATCAATCCATGACGATATCCATAAGCCTCCCGCATCACGAGCCTCGAATTGTCGATGGGACATAACTTCACATGTGGTGTGCAGAATCCACTCTGAACCAACAAGAGGATGCCCATGTGCTGGCTGAAACTCCTAATAGATCGTCTCTGTGATATATTTTGTACGATCTTTATCTTGTTCACTCCATTTCAACAGAGAGAGAGAGAGAGTATTGAGCATGTCTAAAAGTGGGGATGCAATAACCACTCAAGAAGAGAATAAGGATGGAGTTGAAACGAAACTAGTTTATGCCAATACAACCCCCACCACCTACCATTATGGGGAATAGAGCAATATAGGAGTGAACATCATTGTGCATGACAAGTAAGAGAGAGAGAGAGAGAGAGAGAGAGAGAGAGAGACTTATATGGTAGAAGAAGATCAATAATTGGGAACAAGTTGAAGAAGATACCAATGGCTAGAGTTAGACCTCAAGGAGGTCATAGAATTTTTATTAGAACAATAGTTATGAGATTTATCTAAATAGATATCATTGTAATGAGGCCTTCATCCTCTAGATGATGACAAATTCGCGGACCCTTACCCACCTTCATACGTGCTTTTTCATAATAATAGATGTGGAGGAAGATGAATTAACCCAATTTTCACGCAGCAACAATGCTAACTTATTAATCCATCATATAAGATTGTCTTAACTATCGAAAGCTTGCTATAGCACGACTTCTTGGGTGATGAGCAAGGCGTATATGTTTCTTAAGCACAACGATAGAAGTCTTTGTCAAGAAATTCATAGGTCTAGGGGTATCATAGATATGCATATGTGGGACCAGGGCAAGATGCCAAAGCTTAGGCCTTAATAATCATATCTACGTCGAACATATAAATGCTACTACTCATGAACAACCATATTTTGGGGATGGAAAAAAGTGTAAACATGAAAGGATTTGTGGGTGGAACAAAATTTCAAGTACATTTGAAGTGGAGACCATAGTCGAATTCACATGATCTAATGCACATGCTTGCTTCGACTAAGGACTTTGCACATTGAACCCTTCTCAATGTAACATACTAATTTCCTTGCATGTAAAGTATGCTTGGCTGGCTAGGTAATGATCTACCATGTAGTACCACTATAATAAACTAGGCACTATGCAGGTAAGAGAATGACCTGTAGCTGTCTACCACTTTGGTACTAGCCATGAACTCTAGAGTTAATTGGAGTCCACATATGTATGTCCAACCTCCACTACTCCTTTAGCACCTTCCTCTAGAGTCGATTAGTGGATTCTGTTAGTGTTAGTGGTGCTCACGACTTATTTTAAGACCCTCTAGATCCAACTTAACTCTTCAACTCAAGACCTCCTCCTTCCTTGAAGATCGCTTCTTTTCCTCACAAATATGCTTCAAGTTACAACTATATAATACATTCTTCCCCAAGCCCATGGTAGAATTTAAGAGCATGGATGTCTGATTTGCCTCTTTATTTGAAAGGGAACCCATCCTGAGCTGGATCTAAAAAGCGGGGAAACCATGTCTGCTCTCATCCCTAACCAAATCATTCTAAGTACCATCTATCTTGCACTTGATAAGCTGAATGTATTGCAAAGTATGGATAGAGTGAGAGGGATTGATAAAACCTGTGAAATAGGTGGACTCTAAGTATATCTAGCCAAATCGATAACTTGTTCTTCAATGAACATATTATGGGGATGGATATCTACGACCATCAGGACATCTTATATAATCTACACATCTCTCACAAAGTGTCTTGTGTGCTTTGAAGAATTCTGGACGATCTCTCTAAGCGGTTTTCAAATTGAATCCTTATCAATGTAACAAAACTAATTCCCTTCCATTGAAAGTATGTTTCGTTGGCTCGGTAATGATCTTCCATGCAATCCCACTATAATAAACCAACGACTTTGAAGGTAAGAGAATGAACTATAACTTTCTACCATATTGGAACTAGCCATGACCTCTAGAGTTAATTGGAGTCCACATATGTATGTCAAACCTCCACTACTCCTTTAGCACCTTCCAATAGAGTCTATTGGTGGATTCTACTAGTGTTAGTGGTGCTGATGGCTATACAATACATTCTTCCCCAAGCCCATGGTCCAAATTAAAGAGCATGGTTGTCATATCTCTCATTCGCCTGTTTATTTGAAAGGGAACCATATCATGAGCTAGATCCCTACCAAAATCATTGTAAGTACCATTTATCTTGCAATTGATAGGATAAGTTTAGTGCAAAGTATGGAAATAATGATAAGGATCGTTAAAACATGTAAAATAGGTGAACTCTAAGTATAGCTACCCAAATTGATAACTTTTCTCTTGAACAACCATATTTTGGGAATAAACATCTACGACCATCAACACATCTTATATGAATGTCTCACAAAGTGTCTAGGGACCATGTAGGCAAGAGAATGACCCATAACTCTCTACCCCTTTGGGACTAGCCATGATCTCTAGAGTTTATTGGACTCCACATATCTATGGTGAACCTTTTACACTACAACAGATCGGCCATATACCAAGGTTTTTACCGAGGGAAATGAATGCGCGTATTTTTGCCCGGACGTCGGTGTAGGTGTCGGTATGCGCGTCAGTATTAAAATGCCAGTATGGGCATCGGTATGGGCATCGGTATGAGCGTCCGTATAAACGTCGATAGTACAGATGCCCATATCAAGGCCCATACTGACGCCTGTGCTGGGTGTGCCGTCACATATATCGGCGCCCATTGGGTGTACCGATGCTTATTCAGATGATATTACTAGGAGTACCGTCGCTTATACCGATGACCATATCTACAAAATTTTTTTGGGCAGAGTGTGTTGTCTTTTGCTACAACAACATTACCATGATGTTGCTTAGCAAAAGACAATACACTCTGCCCATAAAAAACCAAGTACATGTGATGTGTACTTTAATGTCAACCAAAATATGATTTCATAAAACAAAATATTTATTGGAAACAAAAGAGGTAATCAGAATGAACCATGAACCATGTACAAAAAGAGTTATATATTTCATAAATGAAGCATGTACAAGAGTGTGGCAAACCACTGTCATATATGACGGTTTTACAAAATGTGGCAAAGCAATGCATTGCCATATAAAAATCAAATACAAAATTTTGGTGTGCCACTGCCATACACATGCAAAGAACATTCTATATCAACAATCCTGCAACGAAGAACATTAATGAAATGAGATAAGTTCACATGAAATTTACAAACAAAAAGTAAAAACCAAGTTTATAAATTAATCACCTCATCGGAAATGCCGCCATGAAACGATCGCACCGCGTCCCTCCAAGTCATCCAATAGTGCAGACAATCCATGACGATATCCATAAGCCTCCTCTGTTCGTATTGGAGGACGACCCATTGCCAGCTCCTGCAACAAATATACAAAAGATTTGAGGAACGTACATGAGAAACTTAACACAAAAAAATTCAATAAATCAAATGGTACTTATAAACTCGTGAGACATCGTGTCATATCCGCTGCTACCCAAATGTGACGGTTCAACCGTATCTAAACATGTGGCTATGCCATCTTGCGGCTGGTGATATTGGTCAGGAGTCTGCTACTGCTTGTCACGAATCATATTCCACTGCTCAGCATCTAACCATATAGGCTTTGGCAAGCCTGCTCTCAAAGCATCACGAGCCTCGGATGGTCGATGGGACATAATTTCACGTGCAGTGTGTAGAATCCACTCTGAACTGACAAGAGGCTACCAATCGACTGGTTGAAACTCCTGATAAATCGTCTGTGTGATATAATTCTTCCAATCTTTATCTTCTTGACTCCATTTCAACATGATAAAGTGTCTAAACTGTATGGAGCAAAGCTATCCTATACATGCACACATTGCTTTGCCAGCCGCATCCATCACCGGAGCTCCATCTTGGATACTATATACCTTGGAGTCATCATGTTCATGAGCACCCCAAGGTGTATGTGGTGCTGCACATGGTGTATCGTGTGGCGTACCTACATCTGAGGTACTCATCTTTGGAGTAGAAGCGGGCGGGACAACGTCCGTCGCACTGCCTCCACAAGAGTAGCCTCCTCCAGACCTATCTGTAGATCCACTCCTAGTACCTCGTGCTCCAAAGGGTGAACTCAACCTATGAGATGGGCCAGAACCTGTATCGCGCTAAGGTGTTGAATGCACATGTCTACTGCTAGAGCCAGTAGGGGATGGCTGAAAAGATGGTCGTGGTGGAGTCATAAAGATAGGAGACATACCTCGTGCGGGAGTAGCACCACCCACAAGAGTGACACCGGCAAGAGTGACACCAGCGGGAGTGACACCAATGGGAGTGAGGCCGGTAGGAGTGAGGCCTGTAGGAGTGAGGCCGAGAGGAGTGCTAGCACGAGCGATCCAATACTCGGATGCAACGACCATATACGCGGGAGGTACCTGAGAGATGAACTCTAAAAAGTGCTCCTCTATCATGGAATGTAGAGTGACTGGAGGACTTTCTACCATCGTGCTTTGTAACAAAAGAACTCAAATAATTAGCATGTGATAATAAAGGTAATATAGAGAAATGATAGTGTACAGAAACTAGCAAAAAAATAAACAAAAATTAGTACGTACAAGTGTTTGATTAAAAAATCCTCCAGTCTAGCATCCTCTTTGAGATCCGATGCACCGAGAATATCTATCTCTATATTGATGACTTCAAAATGCTGGTTTCTTCCTGATCATCATCTATTGCTTCGTCTTCTCGAAAAATGATCTCTTCTTCTTGAACAATGATCTGTTCCTCTTCGATTATCGAATGAATCTTTGACTCCACTATAGATGGACTTTCTTCTACATCTATGTTCTCAAAAATTTGTATACTATATGGGGCGACATGTAAAACAAATAGCCACTCTGTTTCTTTTGAATCTGGTATAAGAACAACTTGCTCATAGTGTTCGGGAAGTACAAATGTATCCCTTTCATTGTCCATAGTTTTGTGGACTTGACTTGAAGCAAACCACTTTTATCCCGCCTCAGTGTTGCGTTTCTTCCAGAGGTGACTGCTTTGAACCATTTCACATAAAACAGAAAGTTTTCAAACTTTCTAAAAGATAGTTTCAAGATATCTTGAATCACACCACAATAATCTAGCTAGCCTTCTGGAGCATTATCATCTCCCTTGCACTCGCTGTACTTTTTTGCAAAACGTTCATCATCATCCCACTATCGAAAGTAGATCTATTTTTATCGATTCGTGCGATCCGAAAATGTCGTCCATGAGACCATAGTGGACCGTACTTAGTATACTCCCAATCACATACCTTTGCAAGTTCTTCTTCTTCTTTAGAGATATCTTCATCCGCTGCCTCTGCTTGTGAAACCGCTGTATCTAGCCATCAGCTTGTTGGAAAAGGTGGAAGAGGTTGAAGACTTTCTGGAAGAGGCGGAAATCGAGTGGAACGATTCCTTCAAAACTGAGCTCTTTCCTTTGCGTTGGTTTCCTTGGCAAGCTCATACTTTTCTAACCAGTTCTGCATAGGCTCAGAGTTAACTATGCAAAACTTCATTGCCTTCTCTCTAAAAGTTGCATCCATTTTTCCTTGCAATCCTTTACCTTGTGGTTCATTGCCTACGAGACGAACATCTTCATCATCGCTCCATAAGCGAGGCATTTCAGGATCTGACATACGTAGAAACTCAATTATGAATAAAAGAGACTCTTGTACAAGCGATCCCTCAGCTATAGATTTGCATCTAAACATGTTCTTAATTCATCGAATGATACGAAAGTGGTGAAGAACCTTTGCGGGGATTGCTTCGCCTACAAGGTCTTCTCTAAATCTATTTGCTACACACTTTGGAAAGAGGATGCAATCATTCAGACAAGCATGAATCTTAGTATAATCCATTCCAATGGACTGTAAAAGGTTTTTTGCAGCTCCACATATTGGAGGCATGTCATTGCCCTCTGGCAAAAATTAATCTTTAAGAAGCCTGCAATAAGCAATTAAAACGGTATTAGTAAATAAAGTTATTTTGATAAAACAATGAAAGTTTATTTCAAATCCACTTACCTGAACAATTCAGTGACACTATTATCTGACCATCCATAAATGATTGCAAATTGAGCATCGCGAGTGACGCACATAGTACAAATATCTTTGCTCTATTGTAAAGTGGTAAACGAGCTAGTCTTCACATGTTTTCATATTCTTCATCGACTTATGATCGTGGAAATTCTGTTGTGTCCATGAAACTCTCGACATCTTCTCCACCATCATGATCTTCGTCCATCTCATAAAATGCTTCGAGCATTTCTTCCATATGTTCATTCCATGTAATGCTATTAGTACTTGGTTCTATATCTAAGACCATTTTTGTTCTCTTTTGTCCACGAGAGGTTACCAGTGCAATGTCGTTTGGGTCCATCTACTCACCTGGGGGACCATGCAAATGGTAGCATAGGTTTCTTAGTCGACTTTTATCAAAGGATCCGTACTCTCTAACATGTGCAGTACAAATCCGTCATTTCTGATAAATTTAATTCTTGCAATGAGTGCAAGGACATGCCATTCTCTCCTCTGGATCCAAACTAGCCATCTCATATAATATGGATATTTTAGAATATTTGTTTTCTTTAATTAAACCTAAAACTCATACTCCTAAAGACTTAAACCTGAAATACTAAAACCTAGATACTTAAACACCTAAACAAACCTAAAACCCTAATCTATATAATTATCCACTTTTATAAATTTATTTACTTATATATTCAGATTCTTTTCTTAAGTAATCCTATTTTTATATATTTAATTATATTATTTAAAACACTAGTTATTTTTATATTTATTTATCTATATAATTGTCCTAATATATATATATATATATATATATATATATATATATATATATATATATATATATATATATATATATATATATATATATATATATATATATTTGTATATTTATATATTCAGATTTCTTCCTTAATTTCTCTTCTATATTTTCTCTTTATATAAATTTAATTGAGTTATATGTATGCCTAAACCCTAAAACCATAATCTTAAAGATCTATACCTAAAATATGTATATTTTTGTATGCATGTGTATATATGTTATGTAGGTGTTAAAACCCTAAAACCCTTATCAGAAAGACCTAGACCTAAAACATGTATATATGTGTATGCATGTGTATATATATGTGTATGTCTATGTGTATGTATATTTACCGTGATTAAAATGATTAAAATTAAACCTATTTTTATAGATTTAATCTTATATATTTAATTTATTTATTTAAAACACTAGTTCTTATCATATTTATTTATCTATATAATTATCCTATATTATATATATATATATATATATATATATATATATATATATATATATATATATATATATATATATATATATATATATATATATATATATATATATATATATATATATATATATATATATATACAGATTTTTTTCTTAATTAATCCTATTTTTATATATTTAATTATATATATTTAATTAAATTATTCAAAACACTAGTTCTTTTTATATTTATTTATCTACATAATTATCTTATTATATATATATATTTATTTATATATTTAGATTTTTTCCTTATTTTTTTTCTATATTTTCTCTTTATATAAATTTAATTGAGTTATATGTAGGCCTAAATCCTAAAACCCTAATCTTAAAGATCTGGACCTAAAATATGTATATTCTTGTATGTATGTGTATATACATGTATATATGTATTATATGTGTATGTGTATGTGTGTATATATGTTATATGTAATCTTAAAGATCTGGACCTAAAATATGTACATTTTTGTATGCATATGTTATGTAGGTGTTAAAGCCCTAAAACCCTAATCAAAATGACATAGACCTTAAACATGTATATATGTGTATGCATGTGTATATATATGTGTATATAGATAGGTGTATAAGTATATATGTGTATGTTTATGTGTATATATATTCACTCTAATTAAAATGATTAAAATTAAACCTATTTTTATATATTTAATCATATATATTTAATTTATTAATTTAAAACACTAGTTCTAAACATATTTATTTATCTTTATAATTATGCTATTTTATATATATATTTATTTATATATTCAAAAAATTTTCTTAATTAATCCTATTTTTATATTTTTAATTATATATATTCAATTAAATTATTTAAAACAATAGTTCTTTTTAGATTTATTTATCTATATAATTATCCTATATATCACAAAGACCATCTATCACAAGTTCTGGCCAGCACATGGGCATCCTCTTGTTAGTTGAGAGTGGATTTTGCACACCATACGTGAAGTTATATCCCATGGATGATTCGAGGCTCGTGATGCGGGAGGCTTATGGATATCGTCATGGATTGATTGCACAATTGGAGGACTTGGAGGGATGTAGTGTGGTCATTTCATGGGAGCATTTGTGATGAGATGATGAATTTAGAAACTTGTTTTTTACTTGTTGAAAATCTCATGTGAATTTATCTCATTTCATAAATGTTCTCTGTTGCACGACTTGTGATATGGATGTTTCGATCCTTCTGTGCATGTGTATGACAGTGGGATGCCACAATTTTGTATTTGGCTCATATATGGAAGTGGTGCACCAGAATTTTGTATTTGATTCTTATATGGCAACGCTTTGCCACATTTTGTATGTGCCGTTTATGAAAATATATAACTTTTTTTGTACATGGTTCTTGGTTCATGGTTCATGATTCATTCTAATCATCTCTTTTGTTTCGGATAGTATTTTGCTTTATGAAATCATATTTGGATTGCTATTAGAGTACACATCACATGTACTAGATTTTGTTTTGGGCAGAGTGTATCATCTTTTGCTAAACAACATCATGGTAATGTTGCAATAGCAAAAGACAACACACTCTGCACAAAAAAAATTTGTAGATATGGTCTTCAGTACTCCCAGGATGGTCATCGGTATGTGCAATGGTATGCCCAGCAGTTGCTGGTAAAGGTGTTGATATGAGCGTTGGTATGAGTGTCGATATTTTTTACGCTTATACCGATGCTCATATCGATGCCTAAATCATCATTTTGGTTTCGACGCCTATATCGACACTTACACCGACGTTAGGGCAAAAATGTGCCCATTCAATTTCCTTGGTAAAAGCCTCGGTATATGGCCGATATGTTGTAGTGTTTGAAAGGAAACCCTATATTAAGCTGGGCTTAAAATGAGGGAAAACCTTGTGTGGTCTCATCCCTATCCAATCATTCTAAGTACCATCTATCTTGCACTTGAGAAGCTAAATTTAGTGCAAAGTATGGATAGAATGATAAGGATCATTAAAACATGTGAAATAGGTGGACTCTAAGTATAGCTCACCAAATTGATAACTTGCTCTTTAATCACCATATTTTGGGGGGTTGACATCTATGACCATCGAGACATCTTATATAGTCTATAGATCTCTCACGAAATGTCTTGCATGCTTTGAAGAATTCTAGACAATTTCCCTATGCTCGTTGCAATTTGAGCCCTAAAGTAACAAATTAATTCCCTTGCACTTAAACTACGCTTGCGTGGCTAGGTATATGATCTTCCGTGCAATCCCACTGTAATAAACTAGGGACTATGCAGACAAGAGAATGACCCATAAGTCTCTACCCTTTGGGACTAGCCATGACCTGTAGAGAGTGTTATTAGTGATCATGGCTTATGTAAAGGCACTCTAGGTTGAACTTAACTCTTTCACCCAAGACCTCCTCCTTCCTATCCTTGAGACTTGACAACTAGGCTTAGTCTCTTTTTTTTTTTTTTAATACTCCTGAAGTAACTAATCTTATCATAACTCCAAGCCACGTCCAAACTACTTTATAGCATCACCCCCTTCCCCTTGAAAAATACATTCTTTCCCAAGCCCATGGTCCGAATTCAAGATCATGGGTATGTGTGTATATATGTTATGCCTCTTTATTTAAAAGGGAACGTGTGGTGAGCTTGACAAAATCCTCCAAAGACAAAAATTGAAATGCCATACATGCAACTAGAAACAATGTTTACAACTTGTTTCAACATAAATGATTTAAATTGGAAGAGGCAAATTCGAAAAATAGGAACGAGAGTTGTATTATATGTGTTTGTGTGTATATATGTTATGCATGTGTAAAAACCCTAAAACCCTAATCATAAAGACCTAGACCTAAAACATGTATATGTGTGTATGCATGTCTATATACATGTATATATGTATATGTATTATATGTGTATGTGTGTATATATGTTATGCATGTGTAAAACCCCTAAAACCGTAATCGTAAATACCTAGACCTAGAACATGTATATGTGTGTATGCATGTGTATATATATGTGTATGTGTATATGTGTATGTATATGATCTATAGGTGTATATGTGTATGTGTATGTGTATGTGTATATATATTTAATTTGATAAAAAACCTCAAAATCCTATTTTTATATATTTAATTATATATATTTAGTTAATTTATTTAAAATACTAGTTCTTTTCATATTTATTTATCTATAAAATTATCCTCTATATATATATATATATATATATATATATATATATATATATATATATATATATATATATATATATATATATATATATATATATATATATATATATATATATATATATATATATATATATATATATATATATATATATATATATATATATATATATATATAATTTTTTTTCCTCCTTATATAAATTTGATTGAATTATATGTATGTAAAAAACCCTAAAACCTTAATCCTAAAGACCTAGACCTATTGTGTATGCACATGTATATACATGTATATATGTATAGGTATTATATGTGTATGTGTGTATATATGTTATGCATGTGTAAAAACCCTAAAACTCTAATCCTAAAGACCTAGACCTAAAACATGTATATGTGTGTATGCATGTGTATATATATGTGTATGAAAATATGTGTGTGTGTGTTTGTGTGTATATATATTTAATTTTATAAAAAACCTTAGAAACCTATTTTTATATACTTAATTATATATATTTAATATATTTATTTAAAACACTATCTCTTTTCATATTTATTTATCTATAGAATTATCCTATTTATCTATAGAATTATCCTCTTTTTTATATAGAATTATTTATCCATAGAATTATCCTTTTTTTTTCTTTTTTTTTCCTTTATATAAATTTGATTGAATTATATGTATGTAAAAATGCTAAAATCCTTATCCTAAAGACCTAGACCTAAAATGTGTATTTTTGTGTATGCATGTGCATATACATGTATATATGTATATGTATTATATGTGTATGTGTGCATATATGTTATGGATTTGTAGAAACCCTAAAACCTTAACTCTAAAGACCTAGACCTAAAACATGTATGTGTGTATGCATGTGTATATATATGTGTATGTGTATATATGTATATATTTATATGTATATGTGTATTTGTATAAATATTTAATTTTATAAAAAACCTTAAAATCCTATTTCTATATATTTACTTATATATATTTAATTTATTTATTTAAAACACTCGCTCTTTTCATATTTATTTATCCATACAATTATATGTGTTTGTGTGTATGTATATTATATGTGTATATGTTATATATGTTATGCATGTGTAAAAACCCTAAAATCCTAATCATAAAGACCTAGACCTAAAACATTTATATGTGTGTATGCATGTGTATATATATGTGTATGGGTATATATATGTGTATGTGTATATGTGTCTATATATATGTGTATATGTGTATATGTGTATGCATGTGTAAATAGCCCAAAAACCCTAATCCCTTTTTTATATATTTGATGTAAAAACAAACCTTAAAATCCTAATTTTATATATTTAAGTAAAACACTAGCTATTTTCATATTTATTTATCTATACTGAAATCGTGTATGTGTGTGATGTGTGTGTGTATATGTGTGTGCATGTATATATGCATGTGTGTTTATATGCATGTGTGTATATATGTGTGTTTGTATGTATGCAGGTGTATCGATGTGTAAGGAGCCTAAAAACCCTAATCCTAGTTTTATATATTTAATTGGCATGTGTGTATATGTGTGTATGTATGTATGCATATGTATATTTATGCATGTGTGTATATGTGTGTGTGTATGTATGCATGTGTGTACATGTGTGTGTGTGTATGTATGCATGTGTGTACATGTGTGTGTATGCATGTGTGTGTATGTATGCATGTGTGGTTATGTCTGTGCATGTATGTGTGTATTTATATGTGTGTGTATGTATGCATGTGTGTATATGTGTGTGTGTATGCATGCATGTGTGTACATGTGTGTGTGTATGTATGCATGTGTGTGTATGTATGCATGTGTGTACATTTGTGGGTATTTATGCATGCATGTGTGTATATTGTGTATGTATGCATGTTTATACATGTGTGTGTATGTATGCATATGCATACATGTGCGTGTGTATGTATGCCTGTGTGTACATGTGTCTGTGTGCGTATGTATGCATGTGTCTATATATTTATGTATGTATGCATGTGTGTATATTTGTGTGTATGTATGTTTGTGTATATGTGTGTATACGTGTCTGTATTTATACATGTGTGTATGTATGCACGCATCTACATGTGTGTGTATGTATGCATGTGTGTGCATGTGTGTATATGTGTGTATGTATGTATGCATATGTATGTGTATGCATGTGTGTATATGTGTGTGTGTATATGCATGTGTGTATGTGTCTGTGTATGTATTTCTATATCTCTCTCTCTTTATCTCTTGTTGGGAAAGATGGATGGACATTCCAAGAAATGAGTTGGTAACGCTAATCCTTGCTTTGTACCAGCCCTCTTTCACTTCAAAGTTGAGTTGTAGGCCCTCTTAGCTTTCCAATGATAGTAAATAAGTGCCTATGTACTTTGGAGATTATCCTTGTAATGATTGATCCAAAATGGATAACTTCACAATTCACAAATCATCAAAAAACTTCTATTTTGGTTCACACAGTTGCTGCTTGTTAAGCTCAATGCTTCAAGCACAATAGGAATTTGAAAACGTCCTTCTAAAGATATCTAATTAGAATCAAGAGCTAATGTTTCCAACTCGAATCACTTACAATGATTGACTATACACGGAGGAGTCAATTTAGCAAGTGTAGGATTACCCGCGATTTTTTAGGACCTCTATAAAGAATGACCAATGACCAGTTCGAGGCGCTTTTCTCCCAAGGCACTAGATGGAAGGTCTTAAAAATTTTTCAGCATTTAGTAGACTTGGCAGTGATTCCAATGAGCCATAGGACATTGAAAATGGTGGAGTAATGAGTGAGATATGAGCAAGACAAGAACATTGTTCTGAGTGACTATGACAGAGAGACCAACAGATTACTTAATGATGTATATGTATTATGAAACATGAATTTACAACACCATTGGCAAAGTAATAATGCCAAATGATTGTGAGGTGAGTGAGCAAAGAGGTGTGCTACTCAACCTCTACTAATGATCAAATGAATGGCTCTCTAATGGTTTGTAATGGCCACGAGATTTCAAAGTGTTTTTATAATGCTTTTCTTCAAATTTGAATTTGAATTCAAATTTGTCTCTCTTTAGAAAAGTGATCCCCTAATCTAGGAGATACTTTCTCCAAATGAATTTGTAGCTTTTTAATCTATTTAACTCCACGATCTTAGTGGATTTACAAGAATCTTCCAAGTCAATTGACTTTTACAATTAGTCAAAGATAAAAAATCCATAGCAATGGTTCTCATGTGTCTTCAATCATTTGCACATAAAGTCTTCTCATGCCTAGCCCAGTGTGTAGGCTTGGCACTTGCACCAACATCTCTCTCTCTCTCTATATATTTCTCTTTTTCATCTCTCTATATATCTCTCTCTATCTTTCTCTCTTTCATCTCTCTTTATTTCTTTCTCTATCTTCCTCTCTTTCAAGTCTCTTTATCTCTCTCTATCTCTCTCTCTCTCTCTTTCTCTCTCTATCTCTCTCTTTCTATCAATAGAGAATAAAACAATCAATTACACAGGTATGTCCCTCTTCTGGATCGTTGTCGTCAAACCATAATGTATGTCGTCTATTGTCAAATTCCAAAGAATTGATGCCAAAACACTTTTGCAAAATCAAATTGAAGAAAAATTATAAAACATAAAGCTCAGAGAAAGACAAAGGGTAAGAGTACATGCACCATTCACCAAGATGTGAGATCTAGAGAGAGAGTGTGTGTGTAGAGAGAGATTTGTGTGTGTGCACACAAGACAATGCAGGTCACAATTTGGTTCATGTGCGCAAGTTCGATAGAAGCAAGCATAACTCAGTGTAAACCGCACAAAATGTTGATTTTTGCTCTTGGGTTCCCGTATGTTTAAAACACGGCCTTAGTATAGCCATCGGTATAGCCATCGGTATAAGCGTCTATAATTTACTAGAGATTACCGATGCTTATACCGACACCTATATCAACGTGCATACTGACGATCGCAAAACATCTCGATGGTCTGTTTTAAATGGCCATAGTGACAGTCAAGTGACCATCGATATGCTTAATTACATTTTTCCAAAGTTTATACTGATGTTGGGCATGATCGTTGGTATAGGCAGCATCGGTATGCCCCTCATATGTTGTAGTGAAATAAAGATTTTTGAAGTACTAACTAAGCCTCTTTATCCTTGTGGATGATCCAGCATCATCACATTTTAGTTCATATTGTGGTAGTTTTATAGTAGGTTTTTCGAGCAACTATGCTAAGTCTCTATCTTTGTTAATACTCCAGAACTAAGAAATCTTATCATATCATCGAGCCCTATTCAAACTACATTATAGCATTCCCCCTTTGCCCTTGAAGAATGCTTTCTTCCCTTACAAATGTGCTTCAGGTTACAACTATACAATACATTCTTCCCAAGCCCATGGTCCGAATTCAAGAGCATGGTTTTCATATCTCTGATTCACCTCTTTATTTCACTACAACATATGAGCGGCATTACCAATGTTGCCTATACCAACGATCACGCCAGACATCATTACAAACATTGGTAAAATATAATTAAGCATACTAACGGTCACTTGAGCATTAGTGTGACCATTTAAAATGGATCATTGGGATGTTTCGTGACTGTCGGTATGCGAGTCGGTATAGGCATCGGTATAAGCATCGATATAAGCATCCGTAATTTCTAGTAAGTTACAGATGCTCATACCGATGGCTATACCAATGTACTAAGGTCGTGTTTTAAACATATCAGGAACCCAAGAGCAAAAATCAACATTTTGTGCATGTTTTACACTGAGTACTCCTTGCTTCTATCGAACTTGCGTGTGCGAAACAAATCCTGACCTACATTGTCTTGTGTGCACACACACACAGATCTCTCTCTATGCACACACACTCTCTCTATAGATCTTGCATCTTGGTAAATGGTGCATGTACTCTTACCCTTTGTCTTTCTCTAAGCTTTATGTTCTATAATTTCTCTTCACTTTGATTTTGCAAAAGTGTTTTGCCATTAATTCTTTGAAGTTGACAATAGATGCCATACATTATGGTTTGATGACAACGATCCAGAAGAGGGACATACCTGTAAGTGATTGTTTTATTCTCTATTGATAGAAAGAGAGAGATAGAGAGATAGAGAGAAAGAGAAAGAGAGAGAGAGAGAGAGAGAGAGAGAGAGATAGAGAGAGATAAAGAGAGATGAAAGAGAGGAAGATAGAGAAAGAAATAAAGAGAGATGAAAGAGAGAAAGATAGAGAGAGAGAGATTAAGAGAGATGAAAAAGAGAAATATAGAGAGAGAGATGTGGTGGTGCAAGTGCCAAGCCTACACAATTGGCTAGGCCTGCGAAGACTTTATGTGCAAATGATTGAAGGCCAATGAACCATTGCTATGCATTTTTATCTTTAACCAATTGTAAAAGTTAATTGACTTGGATGATTCTTGTAAATCCACTAAAATGGTGGAGTTAAATAGAATGAAAACCTATGACTTCATTTGGAGAAAGTGTCTCCTAGATTAGGTGATCACTTTTCTAGAGAGAGCCAAAGTTGAAGAAAAGAATTATAAAGACACTTTGAAATCTCAAGGCCATTACAAACCATTAGAGCACCATTCATTTGATCATTAGTAGAGGTTGAGTAGCACACCTCATTGCTCACTCACCTCACAATCATTGGCATTATTCCTTTGCCAATGGTGTTGTAAATTCATGTTTCATAATACAAATACATCATTAAGTAATCTGTTGGTCTCTCTGTCATAGTCACTCAAAATAGTGTTCTTGTCTTGCTCATATCTCACTTATTACTGCACCTTTTTCAATGTTCTATGGCTCATTGGAATCAGCTCTAAGTCTACTACATAATGAAACATTTTTAAGAACTTCCATTTAGTGTGTTGCGAGAAAAGCGCCTCAAAGTGGTCATTGGTCTTTCTCTGTAGAGGTCCTTAAAAATCACGGGTAATGCTACACTTGCTAAATTGACTGCTCTATGTATAGTCAATCATTGTAAGTGATTCTAGTTGGAAACATTAGCTCTTGAATCTAATTAGATATCTTTAGAAGGAAGTTTTCTAATTCCTATTGTGCTGGAAGCATTGAGTTTAACAAGCAGTAGGTGTGTGAACCAAAATAGAAGGTCTTTGATGATTTGTGAATTGTGAAGTTATTTGTTTTGGATCAATCATTACAAGGATCGTCTCCAAAGTACATAGGCATGTATTTAGTATCATTGGAAAGCTAAACGGGCCTACAACTCAAGGAGGGCTGTTACAAAGCAGGGATTAGTAATACCAACTCATTTCTTGGAGTGTCCATCCATCTTTCCCAAAAAGAGAAAAAGAGAGAGAGATATAGAAATACATACACACACATACACACATGCATATACACACACACATATACACACATGCATACACATACATATGCGTACATACATACACACATATACACACATGCATGCATACATACACACACATGCACACATGCATACATACACACACACATGCATACATACACACACATGTAGACACCTGCATACATGCACACATGTATACATACAGGCACATATACACAAACATACATACACGCAAATATACACACATGCATACCTACATAAATATATAGACACATGTATACATACACACACACACATGTACACACATGCATACATACACACGCACATGTATGCACATGCATACATACACACACATGTACACACATGCATACATACACACATATACACACATGCATGCATAAATACACACACATGTACACACATGCATACATAAACACACATACATACATACATACACACACATGCATACATACACACACACACAAGTACACACATGCATGCATACACACACATATACGATTTCAGTATAGATAAATAAATATGAAAATAGCTAGTGTTTTACTTAAATATATATAATTAAATATATAAAATTAGGATTTTAAGGGTTTTTTAACATCAAATATATAAACAACAGATTAAGGTTTTTGGGCTATTTACACATGCATACACATATACTTATACACATATATATAGAAACATATACACATATATATACACATGCATACACACATATAAATGTTTTAGGTCTAGGTCTTTACAATTAGGATTTTAGGGCTTTACAAATGCATAACATATATACACACATACACATATAATACACACACACACACATACACACACATATATACATATATAGGGAAAAATAAAGAAAAAATTAAGAAAAAATATCAAAATATATAAGTTGTTTATACATGCATACACACATATACACACAATATATATATATATACACATATATATATATATATATATATATATATATATATATATATATATATATATATATATATATATATATATATATATATATATATATATATATATATATATATATATATATATATATATATATATATATATATATATGTGTGTGTGTGTGTGTGTGTGTGTGTGTGTGTATATGTGTGTGTAATATCATTACGGTTTTAGGGTTGTTACGATTTTTATGATATATACAAAATAGGTCTTTAGGATTTTTAATATTTATAAAAAATACGAATTTAGGATTTCAACATATTACAAACACACACACTCATATATATACATAATTATATATATAAAAAATATGTCTAGGTCTTTAGCAATAGGATTTTAGGTTTTTGTTAGTCTTTAGGTCTTTAAAGTTTAGTATGAATAAGAAAAAGAAAACAAAAAAACTAGAAAATATAATTAAATGAATTTATATTTCAGGGTTAAGTCTTTAGGATTATGGTTTCATGGACACAAGAAAATTTCCACGATCAATAGCTGATGAAGAATACGAAAACATGCAAAGAGTAGCTTGTTTACCACTATACAATGGAGCAAAGATAGTTGTACTACATGCATCACTCACGATGCTCAATCTGCAATCCATTTATGGATGGTCAGATAGTAGTGTCTCTGAATTATTCAACTAAGTGGATTTGAAATAAACTTTCATTGTTCCGTCATTACAGTACAATTCCATCGCCTTTTAGATTTCGAGGAGAAACGCTCTTCTTGGCGTCAATTATGTGAAAGGGGAAATCTAAGTCGAGGAGATTATCAAACGTTGGATGTAAGTTAAGGTGCATGGCATAAATTGAGGAAAAATAACATGAATTGGGGAAGAGGAAGGAGACTGCATAGAGCTTGTGTACAGAGGTATGACCTGCAAGAAGAGTAACCATCTTTGGGGTGCAAGTTGAGTGAGGAACCCTATTTTTGTTTTATAATTCAGCTAATCGGGAATAGGAGGGAGTTAGAGGATGGGGAATAGAGAAATATAGGAGTGAACATCATTGTGCATGAAAAGTGTGTGTGTGTGTGTGTGTGTGTGAGAGAGAGAGAGAGAGAGACTTATCTGGTAGAAGAAGATCAATAATTGGGAACAAGTTGAAGAAGATACCAATGGCTAGAGTTAGACTTGAAGGAGGTCATGGAATTTTTATCACAACAATAGTTATGAGATTTATCTAATCACTTTCAAATAGATATCATTGTAATGAGGCCTTCATCCTCTAGATGATGACAAATTCTCGGACCCTTACCCAACTTCATTCCTGCATCCTCATAATAATAGATGTGGAGGAAGATGAATTAACCCAATTTTCACGCAGCAACAATGCTAACTTATTAATCCATCATATAAGATTGTCTTAACTATCGAAAGCTTGCTATAGCACGACTTCTTGGGTGATGAGCAACGCGTATATGTTTCTTCAGCACAACGACAAAAGCCTTTGTCAAGAAATTCGTAGGACTAGAGGCATCATAGATATGCATATGTGGGACCAGGGCAAGATGCCAAAGCTTAGGCCTTAATTATTCTATCTACGTTGAACATATAAATGCCCCTTCCAAAAATTCATGACCATAACTTTCTACCATATTGGAACTAGCCATGACCTCTAGAGTTAATTGGAGTCCACATATGTATGTCAAACCTCCACTACTCCTTTAGCACCTTCCAATAGAGTCTATTGGTAGATTCTAATAGTATTAGTGGTGCTCATGGCTATACAATACATTCTTCCCCAAGCCCATGGTCCAAATTAAAGAGCATGGTTGTCATATCACTCATTCGACTGTTTATTTGAAAGGGAACCATATCTTGAGCTAGATACCTACCCAAATCATTCTAAGAACCATCTATCTTGCACTTGAGAGGCTAAATTTAGTGCGAAGTATGGAAAGAATGATAAGGATCGTTAAAACATGTAAAATAGGTGGACTCTAAGTATAGCTACCCAAATTGATAACTTTGCTCTTGAACAACCATATTTTGGAAATGGACATCTATGACCATCAGCACATCTTATTTGGATCTCTCACAATGTGTCTCGCATGCTTTGAAGAACTCTAGACAATTTCTCTACGTGCTTTGCCAATTGAAATCTTCTCAATGTAATAGATTAATTCCCTTGCATTTAAAGTATGCTTGGCTGGCTAGGTAATGATTTTCCATGTTGCGCCACTATAATAAAGTAGGGACCATGTAGGAAAGAGAATGACCCATAACTCTCTACCCCTTTGGGAGTAGCCATGATCTCTAGAGTTAATTGGAATCCACATATCTATGGTGAACCTTTAGTACGTCTTAAGCACCTTCCACTAGAGTCTATTAGTGAATTCTATTAGTCTATTAGTGAATTCTATGGCCAACCATTAAAGACATCGTCAAGGATATTGGTACAGATTCTCGTCATTCGTGCTTCTTCATAATAATAGATGTGGAGGAACATGAATTAACCAGATTTTCACGCAGAAAAATTGCTAACTTATTAATCCATCATATAAGATTGTCTTAACTATCGAAAGCTTGCTATAGCACGACTTCTTGGGTGATGAGCAACGTGTATATGTTTCTTATGCACAACGACAGAAGTCTTTGTCAAGGAATTCATAGTCATGAAATTCATAGGACTAGAGGCATCATAGATATGCATATGTGGGACCAGGGCAAGATGCCAAAGCTTAGGTCTTAATATTCCTATCTATGTCGAATATATAAATGCTACTACTCATGAATGAGCATATTTTGGGGATGGAAAAATGTGTAAACATTAAAGGATTTATGGGTAGAACAAAATTTCAAATACATTAGAAGTGGGGACCATAGTCGAATTCACATGATCTAATGCACATGGTTGCTTCCACTAAGGACTTTGCAAATTGAACCCTTCTCAATGTAACATACTAATTTCCTTGCATTTAAAGTACGCTTGGCTGGCTAGGTAATGATCTACCATGTAGTACCACTATAATAAACTAGGGACTATGCAAGTAAGAGCATGACCTGTAAGTGTCTACCACTTCGGGACTAGTCATGAACTCTAGAGTTAATTGGAGTCCACATACGTATGTCCAACCTCCACTACTCCTTTGGCACCTTCCATTAGAGTCTATTAGTGGATTCTGCTAGTGTTATTGGTGCTCACGACTTATTTTAAGACCCTCTAGATCCAACTTAACTCGTCAACTCAAGACCTCCTCCTTCCTTTAAGATCGCTTCTTTTCCTCACAAATATGCTTCAAGTTACAACTATACAATAATTTCTTCCCCAAGCCCATGGTAGAATTTAAGAGCATGGATGTCTGATTTGCCTCTTTATTTGAAAGGGAACCCATCCTGAGTTGGATCTAAAAAGGGGGGAAACCATGTCTACTCTCATCTCTAACCAAATCATTCTAAGTACCATCTATCTTGCACTTGATAAGCTGAATCTATTGGAAAGTATGGATAGAGTGAGAGGGATCGATAAAAAATGTGAAATATGTGGACTCTAAGTATATCTAGCCAAATGGATAACTTGGTCTTCAACGAACATATTTTGGGGATAAATAGCTACGACCATAAGGACATCTTATATAGTCTACACATCTCTCACAAAGTGTCTACACATCTTATATAGTCTACACATCTTAAGTAGTCTACACAGAGCTTATTCCTATGTTACTTTTGTGAACTTAAGGATAAAACATACATGAGAGAGAGACAAAGTGTGTGTATTGAGCATGTCTAAAAGTGGGGATGCAATAACCCCTCAAGAAGAGAATAAGGATGGAGGTGAAACGAAACTAGTTTATGCTAATACAACCCCCGCCACCTACCATTATGGGGAATAGATCATTGTGCATGACAAGTGAGAAAGAGAGAGAGAGAGAGAGAGAGAGAGAGAGAGAGAGACGTATATGGTAGAAGAAGATCAATAATTGGGAACAAGTTGAAGAAGATACCAATGGCTAGAGTTAGACCTGAAGGAGGTCATGGAGTTTCTATCAGAACAATAGTTATGAGATTTATCTAATCACTTTCAAATAGATATCATTGTAATGAGGCCTTCATCCTCTAGATGATGACAAATTCTCTAACCCTTACCCACCTTCATTCATGCTTCTTCATAATAATAGATGTGGAGGAAGATACATTAACCCAATTTTCACGCAGCAATAATGCTAACTTATTAATCCATCATATAAGATTGTCTTAACTATCGAAAGCTTGCTATACCACGACTTCTTGGGTGATGAGCAAGGCGTATATGTTTCTAAAGCAAAACAACAGAAGTCTTTGTCAAGAAATTCATAGGACTAGAGGCATAATAGATATGCATATGTGGGACCAGGGCAAGATGCCAAAGCTTAGGCCTTAATAATCCTACCTCTAGAGTTAATTGGAGTCCACATATGTATGTCAAACCTCCACTACTCCTTTAGCACCTTCCAATAGAGTCTATTGGTGGAGCCTACTAGTGTTAGTGGCGCTCAAGGCTATACAATACATTCTTCCCCAAGCCCATGGTCCAAATTAAAGAGCATGACTCTAATATCTCTCATTCGCCTGTTTATTTGAAAGGGAACATATCCTGAGCTAGATCCCTACCCAAATCGTTCTAAGTACCATCTATCTTGCACTTGAGAGGCTAAATTTAGTGCAAAGTATGGAAAGAATGATAAGGACCGTTAAAACATGTAAAATAGGTGGACTCTAAGTATAGCTACCCAAATTGATAACTTTACTCTTGAACCACCATATTTTGGAAACGGAAATCTACGACCATCAGCACATCTTATATGGTTCTCTCACAAAGTGTCTCGCATACTTTGAAGAACTCTAGACAATTTCTCTACGTGCTTTGCAAATTGAAACCTTCTCAATGTAAAAGATTAATTCCCTTGCATTTAAAGTGTGCTTGGCTGGCTAGGTAATGATTTTCCATGTTGTGCCACTATAATAAACTAGGGACCATGTAGGCAAGAGATTGACCCATAAGTGTCTACCCCTTTGGGACTAGCCATGATCTCAAGAGTTAATTGGACTCCACATATCTATGGCGAACCTTTAGTTTTCCTTAAGCACCTTCCATTAGAGTCTATTAGTGTATTCTACTAGTGTTACTAGTGATCATGGCTTATGTTCAGGCCCTCTAGGTGTAACTTAAGTCTTGAACCAAAGACCTCCTCGTTCCTATCCTTGAGAATTGAAAACTAGGATAAGTCTATTTCTTTTTTAATATTCCAGAAGTGAATAATCTTATCATAACTCTTAGCCTTGTCTAGACTAATTTATAGCATCACCCTCCCCCTTGAAAAACGTTATTTCCTTAGAAATATGCTTCAAGTTGCAACTTTACAATACATTCTTTCCCAAGCCCACGGTCGGAGTTCAAGATCATGATTTTCATATTTCTGATTTGCCTCCTTATTTAAAATGGAACCCTGTCTTGAGCTAGGCAAAATCCTCCCAAGAACAACATTGAAATACCATGCATGCAACAAGAAATAATGTTTACAACTTTTCTTTACATAAATGCTTCAAATTAAAAGGACCAAATTACAAGAATACAAAAGAGAGGCATAATCCTTTTGTATTGGTTCTTGAATGGAGGATGCTTTTTACAACTTTGAAGGCCTTGGTAGGCCTAGGCTATCTAAGGATTCATATAAGGACCACTCCATCAAGGGTACACCAAAGTTGGCAGGACATCCTTCCTTCTATAATTTCTAGAACTTGGCCTCTTATGGTATTTGAGAAATTGTAGAGCAACAAAAACCTTCATCGAGGAGCACTTGGTTCAAATTGAAAGGGGGATCTAGTAAGAGAGAGAAACAAATTCTTGCATAATGACATTGATTACCTCCTCCTGTCTCCCAACAATCTCTTGCATAATGGCTTAGCTTCTCTTCCTTATGATCTTCCTCCTCTTCCTTTGCTCCTTCCTCTTGATCTTGATCCATACCTAATGCTTCTAATGGCATTCAATTATTTACATTGAATGTATGAATGTTATTATAATTTCATGGACCACCCTATTGAGGGGATGGAAAAATGTGTTGTCTTTGGATGATGATTAGCCCCACTATCAAGTAAACATACAAAGCTTTGTGAGTAGAACAAAATTTCAAATACATTAAATGTTGGGATCCAAAGATCTATATGATCATCTCTCCTTTTGCAAAAAATTTGCATCTTTTAGAATTTCATGTCTTCATTGATGACATTGTGTGCATTAAAGTGGAAAGTCAACTTGAATAGCTACCCACACTTAATCGTTTGTCTTAGGGTTATATGTACATGTGGAAATACAAGATTACATCCTATGTGTGTGAAGTATGTTTTTAGAAATAGCACGAATTCACATTAGTTATTGTACACTTTGTCTCTATGTCATTGCATTTTTATTTTCATTTTTGAAGTACTAAGTAAGCCTCTTTAGCATTGTGGATGATCCACCATCATTACATTTTAGTTCATATTATGGTAGTTTTATAGTAGGTTTTTCCACCAACTATGCTAAGTCTCTATCTTTGTTAATACTCGAGAAGTAAGAAATCTTATCATATCATCGAGCCCTATTCAAACTACATTATAGCCTTCCCCCTTTGCCCTTGAAGAATGCTTTCTTTCCTTAGAAATGTGCTTTAGGTTACAACTATACAATATATTCTTCCCCAAGCCCATGGTCCGAATTCAAGAGCATGGTTTTCATATCTCTTATTCACCTCTTTATTTCACTACAACATATGAGGGGCATACCAATGTTGCCTATACCAAGGATCATGCCAGACATCATTACAAACGTTGGCAAAATATAATTAAGCATACTGACGGTCACTTGACCGTCAGTGCGACCATTTAAAACGGATCATCGGAATGTTTCGTAACCGTCGATATGCGTGTCTATATAAGCATCGATAATTTCTAGTAAATTACAGATGCTCATACCGATGGCTATACCGATGTACTAAGGCCGTGTTTTAAACATATCGGGAAACCAAGAGCAAAAATCAACATTTTGTGCGTGTTTTACATTGAGTACTCCTTGCTTCTATCGAACTTGCACATGCAAAACAAATCTTGACCTGCATTGTCTTGTGTGCACACACACACACATATCTCTCTCTTTACACACACACTCTCTCTCTAGATCTCACATCTTGGTACATGGTGCATGTACTCTTACCCTTTGTCTTTCTCTAAGCTTTATGTTCTATAATTTTCCTTCACTTTGATTTTGCAAAAGTGTTTTGACATTAATTCTTTGAATTTGACAATAGATGCCATACATTATGGTTTGACAACAATGATCCCAAAGAGGGACATACCTGTAAGTGATTGTTTTATTCTCTATTGATACAAAGAGGGAGATAGACAGAGAAAGAGAGAGAGAAAGATAGAGAGAGATCAAGAGAGATGAAAGAGAGGAAGATACAGAAAGAAATAAAGAGAGATGAAAGAGAGAAAGATAGAGAGAGAGATTAAGAGAGATGAAAAAGAGAAAGATAGAGAGAGAGATGTTGGTGCAAGTGCCAAGCCTATACACTTTGCTAGGCATGAGAAGACTTTATGTGCAAATGCTTGAAGGCACATGAGAACCATTGTTACGCATTTTTATCTTTAACCAATTGTAAAAGTCAATTGACTTGGAAGATTCTCGTAAATCCACTAAAATCGTGGAGTTAAATAGAATGAAAAGCTATGACTTCATTTGGAGAAAGTATCTCCTAGATTAGGTGATCACTTTTCTAGAGAGAGCCAAATTTGAAGAAACGCATTATAAAGACACTTTGAAATCTCGAGGCCATTAGAGTCCATTAGAGCACCATTCATTTGATCATTAGTAAAGGTTGAGTAGCACACCTGAATGGTCACTCACCTCACAATCATTTGGCATTATTCCTTTGCCGATGGTGTTGTAAATTCATGTTTCATAATACAAATACATCATTAAGTAATCTGTTGGTCTCTCTCTCATAGTCACTCAGAATAGTGTTCTTGTCTTGCTCATATCTCAATCATTACTCCACCATTTTCAATGTTCTATGGCTCATTGGAATCAACTCTAAGTCTACTACATAATGAAAAATTTTTAACACCTTCCATTTAGTGGGTTGCGAGAAAAGCACCTCAAAGTGGTCATTGGTCTTTCTCTGTAGAGGTCCTAAAAATCCTCGGGTAATGCTACACTCGCTAAATTGACTGCTCTATGTATCGTCAATCATTGTAAGTGATTCCAGTTGGAAAGATTACAAGGATCGTCTCCAAAGTGCATAGGCACTTATTTAGTGTCATTGGAAAGCTAAAAGGGCCTACAACTCAAGGAGGGTTGTTACAAAGCAAGGATTAGTAGTACCAACTCATTTCTTGGAGTGTCCATCCATCTTTCCCAACAAGAGAAAAAGAGAGAGAGATATAGAAATACATACACACACATACACAAATGCATATACACACACACATATACACACATGCATACGCATACATATGCACACATACATACACACATATACACACATGCATGCATACATACACAAACATGCACACATGCATACATACACACTCACATGGATACATATATACACATGTAGACACCTGCATACATACACACATGTATTCATATAGACATATATACACACACACATATACACAAACATACATACACACACATATACACACATGCATACATACGTAAATATATAGACACATGCATACATACACACACACAAATGTACACACATGCATACATACACACACACATGTATGCACATGCATACATACACACACATGTACACACATGCATACATACACACATATACACACATGCATGCATAAATACACACACATGTACACACATGTATACATACACACATGTATACATAAACACACATACATGCATACCCACACATGCATACATACACACACACATGTACACACATGCATGCATACACACACACACATATACACACATGCATACATACACACACATATAAATACACACATACATACACAGACATAACCACACATGCATACATACACACACATACAAATATACACACATGCATACATACACACACACATACATACACACACTCGTACACACATGCATACATACACACACACACTTGTACACACATGCATACATACACACACACATATACACACATGCATACATATACATATGCATACATATACATATGCATACATACATACACACATATACACACATGCAAATTAAATATATAAAACTAGGATTCGGGTTTTTAGGCTCCTTACACATCCATACACCTGCATACATACACACACACATATAGACACACATGCATATAAACACACATGCATATATACACACACACATATACACACATGCATACATACACACATCACACACATATACGATTTCAGTATAGATAAATAAGTATAAAAATAGCTAGTGTTTTACTTAAATATATATAATTAAATATATAAAATTAGGATTTAAGGTTCTTTTTAACATCAAATATATAAAAAAACAGATTAGGGTTTTTGGGCTATTTACACATGCATACACATATACTTATACACATATATATAGACACATATACACATACACATATATATATCCATACACATATATATACACATGCATACACACATATAAATGTTTTAGGTCTAGGTCTTCAGAATTAGGATTTTAGGGTTTTTACACATGCATAACATATATACACACATACACACATAATACACACACACACATACACACACACAAACACACACACACATATAATAGGGTTTTAGGATTAGGGTTTTAGGGTTTTTACATACATATAATTCAATTAAATTTATATAAGGAAAAGTAAAGAAAATATTAAGAAAAAAATTAGAATATATAAATAAATATATATGTAAAATAAGATAATTGCATAGATCAACAAATATGAAAAGAGCGAGTGTTTTAAATAAAAAAGTTAAATATATATAACTAAATATATAAAGATAGGATTTTAAGGTTTTTTAGCAAATTAAATATTTATACAAATACACATACACATATAAATATATACATATATGTATATATATACACACATACACATATATATACACATGCATACACACATATACATGTTTTAGGTCTAGGTCTTTACAATTAAGGTTTTAGGGTTTTTACACATGCATAACATATATACACACATACACATATAGTACATATACATATATACATGTATATACACATCCATACACAGATATACATATTTTAGGTCTAGGTCTTTAGGATAAGGGTTTTTAGGTTTTAATATACATATAATTCAATTAAATTTATATAAGGAAAAAATAAAGAAAAAATGAAGAACAAAATCAAAATATTTAACTAAATATATACAAAAAATAGGATAATTCTATAGATAAATAAATATGAAAAGAGATAGTGTTTTAAATAAATTGATTAAATATATATACACATAAACATACACACACACACATATATATATATATATATATGTATATATATATATATATATATATATATATATATATATATATATATATATATATATATATATATATATATATATATATATATATATATACACACACATATATATACATGTTTTAGGTCTAGGTCTTTAGTATATACATATATATATATACACATATATATACATGTTTTAGGTCTAGGCCTTTAGTATATATATATATATATATACATATGTTTTAGGTCTAGGTCTTTAGTTTGTATGTATATATATATATATATATATATATATATATATATGTATATATATATATATATATATATATATATATATATATATATATATATATATATATATATATATATATATATATATATATATATATATATATATATATATATACATGCATACACATATATACATGTTTTAGGTCTAGGTCTTTAGTATTAGAGTTTGGGATTTTACACATGCATAACATATATACACACATACACATATAATACATATACATATATACATGTGCATACACAATAGGTCTAGGTCTTTAGGATTAGGGTTTTAGGGTTTTTACATACATATAATTCAATTAAGCTTATATAAGAAAAAGATAAAGAAAAAATTATATATATATATATATATATATATATATATATATATATATATATATATATATATATATATATATATATATATATATATATATATATATATATATATATATATATAGAGAGAGAGAGAGAGAGAGAGATAAGGATAATTTTATAGATAAGAAAATATAAAAAGAGCTAGTGTTTTAAATAAATAAATTAAATATATAGGATTAGCGTTTTAGGGTTTTTACATACATATAATTCAATTAAATTTATATAGGGAAAAAATTAAGAAAAAAAGTAAGAAAACATATCAAAATATATAATAAATATATGTAAAGAATAGGATAATTGTATAGATAAATAAATATGAAAAGCATTAGTGTTTTAATTAAATAAATTAAATATATATAATTAAATATATAAAAATAGGATTTTAAGGTTTTTTATCAAATTAAATATATATAATAAATTTATAACAATAGGATTTTAAGATTTTGTATCAAATTAAGTATATCTAATTAGCTATATATAATTAATGATATAAGAAATAGAGTTTAAGATTAATATTAAC
Source organism: Ceratopteris richardii (assembly GCA_020310875.1). Lineage (NCBI taxonomy): Eukaryota > Viridiplantae > Streptophyta > Polypodiopsida > Polypodiales > Pteridaceae > Ceratopteris > Ceratopteris richardii. The sequence continues at coordinate 132,694,983 of CM035425.1, forward strand.
ATACATAAACATATATTTATAAAAATTAAAAAATATATAATATATATTCAAATATATATAAAAAATAGGATTAGGGTTTTTAAGTTGTTTATACATGCATACACACATATACACATAATATATATATATATATATATATATATATATATATATATATATATATATATATATATATATATATATATATATATATATATATATATATATATATATATATATATATATATATATATATATATATATATATGTGTGTGTGTGTGTGTGTGTGTGTGTGTGTGTGTGTTTGTGTGTGTGTAATATCATTAGGATTTTAGGGTTGTTAGGATTTTTATGATATATAGAAAACAGGTCTTTAGGATTTTTAATATATATAAAAAATACGAATTTAGGATTTTAATATATTACAAACACACACACTCATATATATACATAATTATATCTATAAAAAAGAGGTCTAGGTCTTTCGCATTAAGATTTTAGGTTTTTGTTAGTCTTTAGGTCTTTAAAGTTTAGTACGAATAAGAAAAAGAAGATAAAAAAATTAGAATATATAATTAAATCTATATATATTTCAGGGTTAAGTCTATAGGATTATGGTTTTTAGGTTGAATAAAAAAATCAAATGTTCTAAAATGTCCATATTGTATCAAATGGCTAGTTTGGATGTGGAGGAGAGAATGGCATGTTTTTGCACTCATTGCAAGTATCAAATTTATCGAAAACGATGGATTTTTACTACACATGCTAGAGAGTACTTTGATAAAAGTTGACTACAAAACCTATACTACCATTCATAGGGTCCCCGTGGTGAGTAGATGGAGCCAAACGACATTGCACCGATAACCTCTTGTGGACAAAAGAGAATAAAAAAGGAGTTAGAAGGACAAGTAACTAATAGCCATACACATAATGAACACATGGAAGAAATGCTCGAAGCATTTTATGAGATGGACGAAGATCATGATGGTGGAAAATTTGTTGTTAGTTTCATGGACACAACAAAATTTCCACGATCAACAGCTGATGAAGAATACAAAAACATGCAAAGACTAGCTTCTTTACCACTATAGAGTGGAGCAAAGATATTTGTACTACGTGTGTCACTCACGATGCTCAATCTGCAATCCATTTATGGATGGTCAGATAGTAGTGTCTCTGAATTATTCAAGTAAGTGGATTTGAAATAAACTTTCATTGTTGAATCAAAATAACTTTGTATAATAATATCGTTCTAATTGCTTATTGCATGCTTCTTAAAGATCAATTTTTGCGAGAGGGCAATGACATGCCTCCAACATGTGGAGATGCAAAAAAAAGTTACAATCCATTGAAATTTACTACATTAAGATTCATGCTTGTCTGTACGATTGCATCTTCTTTTGGAATGAGTATGAACATCTTCACATATGTCCAAAGTGTGGAGCAAATAGATTTAGAGAAGATCTTGTGGGCAAAGCAATCCCTGCAAAGGTTCTTGCCACTTTCGTATCATTGGACGAATTAAGAGCATGTTTAGATGCAAATGCATAGTTGAGTTGATGTCATGGCATGCAAAGAGCATGTCTACAGATGGTGTAATGTGAGTGCCTGCTGACTCTAATGCTTGGAAACACATAGATAATAAGTGGCCAGAGTTTGCTAATAAGCCTCGCAACGTATGCCTAGCTATGGATGGAGTAAATCAATTTGGTTTATGCAGCTCTTCATGTAGCACATGGCCTCTATGTTTGGTCAATTATAACATCCCACCATGGTTGGCCACAAAGAAGGGGCATTTATTATTAGCTCTTATATTGTCAGGTAAGTATAAGGTAAAAAACATTGATGTATACCTTGCACCATTGTGGAAGAGCTACATATTTTATGGGATGGGATTACTGTGCATGACATGTCTCAATCTATAAGAAGACGAGACATGCGAGTGCAATCCATACTTATGTCGATGATGCATGATTGGCTTGGTTATGATGAATGTTCATGTTTGTCAGTTTTGGGTTACCATGATTGTTCCTTATGCGGACCACAACTCGAAGCATGCTATTCCAAAGCACTACTTAAAATTGTTTATGAAGGACATCATAGATATTTGCCTGATGGACATGTTTTATGTAAAGGACAAATTGGTCAACAAGCACAACACCAAGCGAAAGTTAGCGATTGGAAACAACTGTTAGATTCCAAAACACCAGTTGTTGGCATGAAACAATTATCGATCTTTCATGGACTCCTGTATTGGAGCGAATTATTGATCAATCAGTTGATAGACCTGATGCATATTTTTAAGATTGTGGGAGAGATTCTCCATAAGGCTTTGATCGGAAAGAAAGAAAGCAAAGCACAAAGGAGGGTCTTAGAAGAGCAAGGTCCTATGCAAGAGTTGTGGGGAATTACTAAGCCCAACGGAACAGTATCATTACCAAGAGCTTCTTGGTTGCTTCACAAGATGGAAGAGCAACAAGTGAAGAAGATAATTTCAGAGTTTGGGACACCTATTGGATGCACGAGGTATCTAAAGGCTGATTTCACACAAAACGATGATCTTGGAGGGCTCAAATCTTATGATTGGCACAAGTTTTTATAGTTTGTGCTCCTTGTAGCTTTAAAAGATTGTTTTTCGGAGGATGTGTGAACAACCATTTATAAAATTAGTTCCTGGGTATGGTGGATTTCTTCTAATAGAGATACATTAGAAAGTGTGAAACTCAATGCTATCGAGGATGTTTGTATGGTAGAGAAATACTTTCCCACAAGTATTCTTACTATTCAGCTTCATTTATTGGTTCATGTGGTGGATGAAATTGCAATAGCACAAACGGTCCATACTCAATGGATGTTCTTCTTAGAATGCTTTATGAAGACATTAAAAGGATTTGTTTTATAGAGAGCATGTCCAGAGGGTATCACGACAGAGGGATGGCTGGTACAAGAGTCTTTTGTATTCGTAACTGAGTTTCTATGTAGGTCGGATCCGAAAATGCCTCGCTTATGGAGCAATGATGAAGATGTTCATCTTGTAGGCGATGAACCATAAGGTAAAGGGATGCAAAGAAAAATAGATGAAGCTTTCAGAGAGAAGGCAATGAAGTTTTGCATCGTTAACTGTGAGCCTATGCAAAAGTGGTTAGAAAAGTATAAGCTTGGCAAGGAGACAAACGCAAAGGAAAGAGCTCATATTCAAAGGAATTGTTCCACTCGATTTTTTCTCCTTCCAAAAAGTCTTTGACCTCTTCTACCCTTTCCAATGAGCAGATGGCTAGATACAGCGGTTTCACAAGCAAAGGCAACAGACGAAGATATCTCTGAAGAAGAAGAAGAAGAAGAACTCGCAAAGGGATGTGATTAAGAGTATTCTAAATACGGTGCAATATGGTCTCATGGATGACACTTTGGGATCGCACAAATCAATAAAAAAAGTTCTACTTTTGATAGTGGGGTGATGGTGAACTGACATACACGATGAAGCAAGAGATGATGATCAAGAAAAAGCTAGCATACCAACAGATTCCGAGAATCACTTACAGGTATGTCCCTCTTCTAGATCGTTGTCGTCAAACCATAATGTATGTCATCTATTGTCAAATTCAAAGAATTTATGCCAGAACACTTTTGCAAAATCAAAGTGAAGAAAAATTATAGAACATAAAGCTTAGAGAAAGACAAAGGTTAAGAGTACATGCACCATTTACCAAGATGCGAGATCTAGAGAGAGATTGTGTTTGTAGAGGGAGAGATCTATGTGTGTGTATGCACACAAGACAATGAACAATTTGGTTCGCGTGCGCAAGTTCGATAGAAGCAAGGAGTACATAGTGTAAAACACACACAAAATGTTGATTTTTGCTATTGGATTCTCAGTATGTTTAAAACACGTCCTTAGGACATCGGTATAGCCATCGGTATGAGCGTCTATAATTTGCTAGAAATTACCGATGCTTATACCGACGCCTATATCGGCGCACATATCGACAGTCGTGGAACATCCCGATGATCCGTTTTAAATGGTCATACTCACGGTCAAGTGACCGTCGGTATGCTTAATTATATTTTTCCAACGTTTATAATGACGTCCTGTGTGATCATTGGTATAGGCAGTGTCGGTATGCCCCTCATATGTTGTAGTGAAATAAAGAGTTGAATCAGAGATATGAAAACCATGCTCTTGAATTCGTACCATGGGCTTGGGGAAGAATGTATTGTATAGTTGTAACCTGAAGCACATTTCTAAGGAAAGAAAGCATTCTTCAAGGGCAAAGGGGGAATGTTATAATGTAGTTTGAATAGGGCTCGATGATATGATAAGATTTCTTACTTCTCGAGTACAAAAAAAGATAGAGACTTAGCATAGTTGGTGGGAAAACCTACTATAAAACTACCATAATATGAACTAAAATGTGATGATGGTATATCATCCACAATGATAAAGAGGCTTAGTTAGTACTTCAAAAATGAAAAAAAGGAATGCAATGACATAGAGACAAAGTGTACAATAGCTAATGTGAATTCGCGCTATTTCTAAAAACATACTTCAGACACATAGGATGTAATCTTGTATTTCCACATGTACATCTAACCCTAAAACAAACGATTAAGTGTGGATAGCTATTCAAGTTGACTTTCCAGTTTAATGCACACAATGTCATGAGTTAAGACATGAAATTCTAAAAGATGATAATATGTTGCAGAAGGAGAGATGATCATAAATCTTTGGATCCCAACATTTAATGTATTTGAAATTTTGTTCTACTCACAAAGCTTTGTATGTTTACTTGATTGTGGGGCTACTCATCATCCAAAGACAACACATTTTTCCATCCCCTCAATAGGGAGATCCATGAAATTATATTAACATTCATACATTCAATGTAAATAATTGAATACCATTAGAAGCATTAGGTATGGATCAAGATCAAGAGGAAGGATCAAAGGAAGAGGAGTAAGATCATAAGGAAGAGAAGCTAAGCCATTATGCAAGAGATTGTTGGGAGAAAGGAGGAGGCAATCAAGGTCATTATGCAAGAATTTGTTTCTCTCTCTTACTAGATCCCCCGGTCAATTTGAAGGGGTGTTTGTTGCTGTACAATTTCTCAAATACCATAAGAGGCCAAGTTCTAGAAATTATAGAAGGAAGGATGTGTTGCCTACTTTGGTGTACCCTTGATGGAGTGGTCCCTATATGAATCCTTAGATGGCCTAGTCCAAGGACTTCAAAGTTGTAAAAAGCATCCTCCATTCAATAACCAATACAAAAGGATTATGCCTCTCTTTTGTATTCTTGTAATTTGGTCCTTTTAATTTGAAGCATCTATGTAAAGAAAAGTTGTAAACATAATTTCTAGTTACATGCATGGTATTTCAATATTCTTGTTGGGAGGATTTTGCCTAGCTCAAGATAGGGTTCCTTTTAAATAAGGAGGCAAATGAGAAATATGAAAATCATGATCTTGAATTGGGACCATGGGCTTGGGAAAGAATGTATTGTACAGTTGCAACTTGAAGCATATTTCTAAGGAAATAACGTTTTTCAAGAGGGAGGTTGATGCTATAAATTAGTCTAGAAAGGCTAGGAGCTATGATAAGATTATTCACTTCTCGACTATTAAAAAAGAAAGAGAATTAGCCTAGTTTTCAATTCTCAAGGATAGGAACGAGCAGGTCTTGGGTTCAAGAGTTAAGTTACACCTAGAGGGCCTGAACATAAGCCATGATCACTAGTAACACTAGTAGAATTCACTAGTAGACTCTAGTGGAAGGTGCTTAAGGCATACAGAAGGTTCTCCATAGATATGCGGAGTCCAATTAACTCTAGAGATCATGGCTAGTCCCAAAGGGGTAGACAGTTAGGGGTCATTCTCTTGCCTACATGGTCCCTAGTTTATTATAGTGGCACAACATGGAAAATCATTACCTAGCCAGCCAAGCATACTTTAAATGCAGGGAAATTAATCTATTACATTGAGAAGGTTTCAATTTGCAAAGCACGTATAGAAATTGTCTAGAGTTCGTCAAAGCATGCGAGACACTTTGTGAGAGAACCATATAAGATTCTGATGGTTGTAGATGTCCATTTCCAAAATATGGTTGTTCAAGAGAAACGTTATCAATTTGGGTATCCATACTTAGAGTCCACCTATTTTACATGTTTTAACGATCCTTATCATTCTTTCCATACTTTGCACTAAATTTAGCCTGTCAAGTGCAAGATAGATGGTACTTAGAATGACTTGGGTAGGAATCTAGCTCAGGATATAGTTGCCTTTCAAATAAAGAGGCGAATGAGAGATATGACAACCATGCTCTTTAATTTGGACCATGGGCTTGGGGAAGAATGTATTGTATAGCCATGAGCACCACTAGCACTAGTAGACTCCAGCAAGAGACTCTATTGGAAGGTGCTAAAGGAGTAGTGGAGGTTTGACATACATATTTGGACTCCAATTAACTCTAGAGGTAGGATTATTGAGGCCTAAGCTTTGGCATCTTGCCCTGGTCCCGCATATGCATATCTATGAGGCCTCTAGTCCTATGAATTTCTTGAGAAAGACTTCTGTTGTTGTGCTTAAGAAACATATATGCATTGCTCATCACCCAAGAAGTCATGGTATATCAAGCTTTCGATAGTTAATACAATCTTATATGATGGATTAATACGTTAGCATTGTTGCTGTGTGAAAATTGGGTTAATTCATCTTCCTCCACATCTATTATTATGAAGACGCACGAATGAAATTGGGTAAGGGTCCGAGAGTTTGTCATCATCTAGAGGATGAAGGCCTCATTGCAATGATATCTATTTGAAAGTGATTAGATAAATCTCATAACTATTGTTCTGATAAAAATTCCATGACCTCCTTTAGGTCTAACTCTAGCCATTGGTATCTTCTTCAACTTGTTCCCAATTATTGGTCTTCTTCTACCATATAAGTCTCTCTCTCTCTCTCTCACTTGTCATGCACAATGATGTTCACTCGTATATTGCCCTATTCCCTATCCTCTAACTCCCTCCCAAGATGGTTACTCTGCTTGCAGGTCGTACCTTTGTACACAAGCTCTATGCAGTCTCCTTCCTCTTCCCCAATTCATGTCATGTTTCCTCAATTTATGCCATGCACCTTAACTTACATCCAACGTTTGATAGTACTTAATCTCCTCAACTTAGATTTCCCCTTTCACAAAACTGGATGGATTGTCCGCATTTCTCCTCAAAACTTTTCGATACACAGTACAATCAATCAAAGGTAACGTCAAGAAGAGCAATATTTCTTCCCAAAGTTTTCAAGAATACACAGTACAATCATTCAAAGGCCCATTGATTCTCACGCCTAACCTCCTCTTCTTCCTCAGGAGTAAAATCATTTTCAATATTGAAGGCTCTTCTAATCTCCTCTGGTGTTTTTTCTTTGATCATGTCTGCAACACGCTGACAAGTCAAATCCAGAAGAGAATGGATGTTGAGATAATTAGCAGCGAGGATGAGATCGAAAAGTGTGGCCTGATCAACCTCGAGAAACTTGCCGTCCCAATGCGTCACATCCTCTTCGGAAAGGGCGGGTCATTTGCCATCGCCTTCACCCTTGTTGGGCACCTCCAGAGCATGGTAGCGACAATACTTAATGATCTTGGACAAGATCTGTGACGAGACATGGAGGAGTGGAATGACGCAATCTGTACCAATATCCTCGACGATGTCTCTAATGGCAAATACAGAATGTGGCAAAGCATTGCCATATAAGAATCAAATACAAAATTCTGGTGCACCACTGCCATATATGAGCCAAATACAAAATTGTTGCACACCACTGTCATATACATGCACAGAAGGATCGAAACATCCATATCAGAAGTCCTGCAACAAAGAAAATTTATGAAATGAGATAAATTCACATGAGATTTATAAACAACAAGTAAAAAACAAGTTTCTAAATTCATCATCTTATCACAAATGCTCCCATGAAACGACCGCACCGCGTCCCTCCAAGTCCTCCAATTCTGCAATCAATCCATGATGATATCCATAAGCCTCCCACATCACGATCTTTGAATCGTCGATGGGACATAACTTCATGTGTGGTGTGTATAATCCACTCTGAACTAATAAGAGGATGCCCATGTGCTGGCTGGAACTCCTAATAGATCGTCTATGTGATATAATTTTTACAATCTTTATCTTGTTCACTCCATTTCAACATGATAATGTATGGAGAAAAGCTGTCATATTTGTTGATGCATGGCCTTCTCGGACGCACCCATTACGGAGCTCCATTACAGATACTATACACCTTGGAATCATCATGGTCATGAGCACCCCAAGGTGTACGTGGTGTTCCATGTGGTGTACCACGTGGCATACCTACATCTGAGGTACTCGCTCTAGAAGTAGAGGTGGGTGACACAACATCCGACGCACTACCTCCACAATAGCCGCCTCCTCTAGAGCTACCTATAGAGCATCCCTAGAACCTCTTGCTCCAAAGTGTGACGTCGACCTATGAGACGGGCCAGCACATGTATCGCACTGAGGTGTCGAATGCACACGTCTACTACTAGAGCCACTAAGGGATGGTTGAGGAGATGGTCGTGGTGGAGTCATAAAGCTAGGAGACATAGCTCGAGTGGTAGCAGCACCGCCCATAGGAGTGATCTCAGTAGGAGTTGTTGGTGCAAATCACAAGCCTATACATTTGGCTTGTAGTTCATACTCATATGAAGCTCCATGGAAACAATTGCTAAGGAAGAATTCATCTTTACCATTTGTAAAAGTCATTTTTTTTACTTGAGAATATTTGTAATCACCTACCAAGAAAATGCATGGAATTGTTAGTTAGAAAAGTATCTACTTCATTGAGGGAATCTTTCCTTGAATGAAGGATCACTTTTAGAGAGAGCCAAAGGTTAATTCAAATTCAAATTTGAATGGAACACTTATAAAAAGTTACTTCAAAAAGTCGTAGTGAGTGTAGTCATTTCCCGAGCTCCCCATTACCATTTTGTATGTGTGTAACGCCTACATTGTAGCCTACACTATTCTCCATCATAAGGCTATGATTACCAAGCCTATGATCTTGTATAACATTGTTCATTAATACATTACATCTACATTGTTTATCTATGATATCTCTGTTATAGTCATTTCTAACTTTCAACTTGTGCTACTCATATCTCACTCATTTATCCACCAAATTCAATGATCTATAGTTTGTTGGAATCAGGTGCAAGTTATCTACATGGGGCCAAAGTTTGAACCAAATCCATTCAGCCAAATTGGAGAAAAGCACATCAAATCACTCACTGGTCAAACTCTGTAGAGGTCCTAAAAAATTGAGGCTAATGATTAATTTGTTAAATTGATTGCTTTGTGTATAGTTGATCATTTCAAGTGATTTCACTTGGAATCATTAATTTATTAAGCTATTTAGATACCTCTAAAAGGAATTTTTCCAATTCCTACTATAGTGGTAGCAGTAAGCATTACAAGCAGCAGGTGTATGATAAAAAAATAAAAGGTTTTCATTGACCCTTCTATTTAGAAAGTCTGTTTTGATTTAATCTTTTCATACATCATTTCCAAAGTACACAAGCACAGTTATGGTATCATTGGAAAGCTAAGAGGGCCCACATATCAACTTTGAAGTCACAAAGGGCTGGTACTAAGCACGATTTGGATGTACCTACTCATCACTTGGAGTGTCCATCCATCTTTCTCAACCGTGGTATTAGAGCAAAGCTAAGGTAAAATGGGAGATGGTTTTCCTTCTTTCATTGATAAATTGGATAGGAACAACTATCAAGCATGGTCTTTAATAATGAAGAAATACTTACAAGGAAGGAGCCCTCTATGGATACATCTCAAGAGATGAGGAGATGGGCATATTCAGAAGCAAAGGTACATCTAAAGAGAAAGGCAAGAACAAGAAGGTAGAAGATGAAGGAACTACCTCCCAAGCCAACTATGCAGGAAGAGGTAGATCATCAAGAGGAAGGGGCAGAGGAGGTAAGCAAGGTAGGGGAGACCTTATAACTCCTCACCATGCAATATTTGTGGTTTATCAAATCATACTACAGATGAGTGCTTCAGGAACTTCAAGAGTCAGAGAGGTAGAGGTTATCAAAGAGGTGGATATACACAATCAAGAGGAGGATTTAATCACCACCAAGGATACAACAACAACTACAACAACAACTATAATAGCAACTACCAAGGAGGATACAAATCCAGGAAGGATTACAATAACTACACAAAGGAGCAAGAAGATTCTCTCCTGATCATGAACATGACTTCAAAACCAGGTAAAAATGATGACCATATCCTCTACATTGACTCAGGATGCTCAAACCATGTGGCAGGCAATGTCACTCTTCTCTTTGACCTTGAGGAACCAAAGGGTAAGCATCACGTACAAACAGGTGATGAAACCAAGCACTCGGTGATTAAAGTTGGAAATGTTAAGACCTCTTAAGGGAACAAAAATCTGTTGATTAGGGTTCTATATGTACCAACTATTACCAAGAATTTGATGAGTGTTGGACAGATTGTGGAAATAGGTTTGGAGGTTAGATTCAACCAATATAGAGCATTTGTGGAGGATCCCAAGCATGGGTTCAAGAGAATTTCCAAAGGAAAAAAGACAGGTAGAATATTCACCTTTGAACTTGAGGATACAAGGAACATTGCACTTTATAGTTATAAAGATAAAACATTATCAGAACTTGAAATTTGGCATAAAATATTAGGGCATGTTGGTGAAAGAACTTTGAAACAAATATGCAGAGATCAATGTGTGCTTGAAATACCTAATGTATCCAAGCAACACATGATTTATAAATGTGGTGCTTGTTAGTTTGGAAAGTCTCACAGGTTACCCTTCTCAAGGAAAGGCTACATGCATGAGGACTACCTAGAGCTTGTCCATACAGATGTATGGGGACCAAGCAAGGATGCCTCAATCTCTGGATCAACGTATTATGTATGTTTCATTGATGATTATAGTAGGTGGACTGTATTGTACTTTATGAAGCACAAAGATGAAGTATTCAGTTGCTTTAAAAAATATCTTGCACTTATTGGGAATCAAACAGGAAGAAATCTCAAAAGGCTAAGGTCAGATGGAGGAGGTGAGTACTTTTCAAATGATTTTGATGCATTCTTGCAAGATAGAGGAATCAAGAGAGAAATTTCCACAAGGTATACCCCTCAGTAGAATGGGTTAGTAGAAAGAAGAAATAGATTGATTGTTGAAACAACTAGGTCAATGTTAAATGAGAAAAAATTACCTAACTACTTGTGGGAAGAGAGTGTATCTACTACCACTTATCTTGTAAACAGATTGCCATCCAAATCTCTTGATGGGATGACCCCATATGAAGCATGGCATGGTAGAAGACCTTCACTTGATCACTGCAGGATATTTGGATGTGTAGCATATGTGCATATCCCTTCGTAGATAAGATAAGAGGTAAGCTAGACCCTAAGGTAGAGAAGTGGATCTTCATTGGATATGATTTAAATCAGAAAGGTTACAGGTTCTACAATCCTTCAAACAAGCGATTCATGGTCAGTAGAGATGTCGTCTTTGATGAAAATGACTCTTGGTTTGATAGTGAATGAAGGAAGATAAAACTACCTTATGACTTGGAATAGGAGTTTCCAAACCTCACTAAGGAGGAGCCTACTCAGAATGAAGACACCAATTCAGATGATGAGGACATCATCAACCTTGAAGAGTTCAAAGCATGGAAGTCCAAAGGCAAACTCAAGATGAAGAAATTGGAAGATATACCTGAATCTTCCAACCAAGCAATTAGGAGATCAAAAAGGGAGAGGAAGAAGCCAACCAGATATGGGTATGACACTTCTGTTGTCACTAAGCACTCTGTTTATCTTACAAAAGATTTGTCAATTGAAGAACCAACATCATATGAGGAGGCAAAGAACAAAGCAGAATGGAAGGAAGCTATGGATGAGGAGATTGAAGCACTCAAGGTGAGTGATACATGGGAACTAGTACCAAAGAAGGAGTCTATGAAGGTAATTGGCTCTAGATGGATCTATAAGATAAAAAGAAATTATGATGGTTCAATAAGCAGGTACACAGCTAGGCTTGTGGCTAAGGGTTTTGCATAAACCCAAGGCATTGATTATGAAGAAATCTTCTCACGTGGCCAAAATGCCAACCATCAGGGTATTGGTAAGTGTGACTGCATCAAAGAATTGGAACATGTATCAGTTGGATCTAAAAAATGCATTTCCAAATGGCTGGATTTCAGAGGAGGTCTACATGTCACAACCTCGTGGCTATGAGGACCCAAACAAGGTAACATATGTATGCAAATTGAATAAAGCTCTTTATGGATTGGAGCAGGCACCTAGGGCATTGAACCATAGGTTGACCACATACCTTCAAGATCAAGGTTTTGTCATGAGTAAAGCAGATACTTCTTTTCTCATCAAGAGAAGTAATTCAGAGGTAATATACCTATGTGTATATGTTGATGAACAATACTTACAGGTAATGATGCTAATGACATCAAACAGATCAAGAACCAAATGATGAAGGAGTTCAAAATTAGTGACCTTGGATCACTAAAATATTTTCTTGGACTTGAGTTAGTCTATACTAACTCTGGAATTTGCGTTACTCAGAGAAAGTATGTACAGGATATGTTGAAGAAGTTTCATTTGCAGGATGCCAAAGTTGCAAGTATTCTAATGGAGGTAAATCTAAAATTAAGTGCTCATGAAGGTGATGTAGTTGAGGATATTACAGGTTATCAAAGCATAGTGGGAAGCTTGAACTATGCTACCTTGACAAGGATAGACATTTCTTATGGAGTAAGTGTGCTAAGTTAGTTTATGCATAATCCTAGGGCACCTCACTTGGAGGCTGCCAAAAGGATCTTGAATTACCTTAAGCATACTCAACATCATGGTTTGTATTTCCCTTATACATCAGACTTGGACATTAAAATTTATTCAGATGTAGATTGGGCAGGATGCAAAGATGATAGGAGGAGTACCTCAGGATATCTTTCATTTGCAGGTGATAAGCCAATATCATGGTGTTCAAAGAAGCAACCTACTTTTGCTTTATCTTCTATAGAGGTAGAGTATAGAGGATTGGCCAATGCTACTCAAGAGGCCATATGGATATGATTGTTGTATACAGAATTGGGCTTGCATACTACATCTCCAATGATTTTTGGGGATAATACAAGTTCCTTACACCTTGCAGCTAATGTTGTTTATCATGCTAGGACCAAGCATATAGAGGTCCACTATCATTATGTGAGAGAGATGCTATTAAGCATAGATATTCAGCTGGCATATGTGTCAACTAATATGCAATGTACAGATTTGTTGACTAAAGCATTAGATGGTACAAAACTTTGCAGGTTTAAATCAATAGAAAAGTCATTTTTTTTACTTGAGAATATTTATAATCACCTACCAAGAAAGATCGTGGAATTGTTAGTTAGAAAAGTATCTACTTCATTGAGGGAATATTTCCTAGAATGAAGGATCACTTTTAGAGAGAGCCAAAAGTGAATTCAAATTCAAATTTGAATGGAACACTTATAAAAAGTCACTTGAAAAAGTCGCTGTGAGTGTAGTCATTTCTCGAGCTCTCCATTACCATTTTGTATGTGTGTAAGGCCTACATTGTAGTCTACACTATTCTCCATCATAAGGCTATGATTACCAAGACTATGATCTTGTACAACATTTTTCATTAATACATTAGATCTACATTGTTCATATATGATATCTATGTTATAGTCATTTCTAACTGTCAACTTGTGCTGGTCATATCTCACTGATTACTCCACCAAATTCAATTATCTATAGTTTGTTGGAATTATCTCCAAGTTATCTACATGCAGACAAATCTTGAAGCAAATCGATTCAGCCAATTTTGAGAAAAGCATGTCGAAGCACTCACTGGTCAAACTCTACAGAGGTCCTAAAAAATTGAGGGTAATGATTAATTTGTTAAATTGATTGCTCTATCTATAGTTGATCATTTCAAGTGATTTCACTTGGAATCATTAGCTTACTAATCTAATTAGATACCTCTAAAAGGAATTTCTCCAATTCCTACTAAACTGGTAGCACTGAGCATTACAAGCAGCAGGTATATGATAAAAAATAGAAGGTTTTTATTGACCCTTCTATTTAGAAATAGTCTATTTTGATTTAATCTTTTCATACATCATTTCCAAAGTACATAGGCACTTTTATAGTGTCATTGGAAAGCTAAGAGGGCCCACATATCAACTCTGAAGTCACAAAGGGCTAGTACTAAGCAACATTTGGTAGTAACTACTCATCACTTGGAGTGTCCATCCATCTTTCCCAACAAGAGTGACACTAGCGCGAGTGAGGCCGGAAGGACTGAGGCCGGCACGAGTGAGGCCAGCAAGAGTGAGGCCAACATAAGTGAGGGTGGCGGGAGTGCTACCATGAGCGATCGAGTACTGTGATGCACCGGCCATATATGCGGGATGTACCTGAGATATGAACTCTAAGAACTACTCCTCCGTTATGGAATGTGGAGTGACTAGAGGACTATCTCCCATCGTGCTCTACAAAAAGAAAACTCAAATAATTAGAATATGAGAATAAAGGTAATATAGAGAATTGGTAGTGTAGAAAAGAAGAAAGCAAACAAAAATTAGTACGTACAAGTGTTTGATTAAAACTCCTCTATTTAACGAGATCCGATGCACACAGAATATCTATCTCTATATTGGTGACTTCTAAATCTCTTGGTATGCTAGCTTCTTGTTGATCATCATCTCTTGCTTCATCCTGTATCTCGTCTTCTTCAAGGACCTCTTCTTCTTGAACAGTGATCTCTTCCTCCTCGACTATCGAATGAATCTGAGAGTCCACTACAGATGGACTTTCTTCTACATCTATGTTCTCACAAATTTGTCTACTACGTGGGGAGACTTGTAAAACAAATAGCCACTCTGGTTCATTCAAATCTCGTATAAAAACAACTTGCTTACAATGTTCGAGAAGTACAAATGTATCTCTTTCATCCATCTATAATTTTGTGGATTCGACTTCAAGCAAACCACTTTTATCCCGCCTCACTATAGCATTTCTTCTAGAGGTGACTACTTTGAACCATTTCACATCAAACACAAAGTAATCAAACTTCCTAAAGGATAGCTTCAAGATATCTTGAATCACTCTACACTAATCTAGCTAACCGTCTTGAGCATTATGGTATCTTGCACTCGCTCTACATTTTTGCACAAATTTCATCATCACCCCACTATCAAAAGTAGACCTATTTTTATTCATTTGTACGATCTAAAACTGTCGTCCATGAGACCATACTACATTGTATTTAGAATACTCTTAATCACATCCCTTTACGAGTTCTTCTTCTTTAGAGATATCTTTGCCCACTGCCTTTGCTTGTGAAACCGATGTATCTAGCCATCTGCTCATTGGAAAAGATGGAAGAGGTCAAAGAATTTTTGAAAGGGGCAAAAATGGAGTGGAACGATGCCTTCGAAAGTGAGCTCTTTCCTTTGCATTTGTCTCCTTGCCAAGATCATACTCTTCTAACCACTTTTGCATAGGCTCACAATTAACGATGCAAAACTTCATTGCCTTCTCTCTGAAAGTTGCATCCATTTTTCTTTGCATCCCTTTACCTTGCGGTTCATCACCTACAAGAAAAACATCTTCATCATTGCTCCATAGGTAAGGCATTTTTGGATCCGACCTACATAGAAACTAAATTGAGAATACAAAAGACTCTCGTACGAGCCATCCCTCTGCCATGCTACCCTCTAGACATGCTCTCTATCGAACAAATCCTTTTAATGTCTTCATAAAGCATTGTAAGAAGAACATCCATTGAGTATGGACTGTTCGTGCTATTGCAACTTCGTCCACCACATGACCTAGTAAATGAAGCTGAATAGTAAGAATACTTGTGGGGAAGTATTTCTCTACCATACAAACACCCTCGATTTGAGCCCTCTAAGGTCGTCATTTCATGTGAAAGTAGCCTTTGGATACCTCGTGCATCTAGAAGGTGTCCAAAACTCTGAAATTATCTTCTTCACTTGTTGCTCTTCCATCCTGCGAAACACCCAAGAAGCTCTTGGTAGCGATACTGTTCTGTTGGACTTAATAATTGCCCACAACTCTTGCATACGACCTGGATCTTCTAAGACCTTCCTTTGTGCTTTGCTTTCTTTCTTTCTGATCAAAGTCTTCTCGAGAATCTCTCCCACATTCTCAAAAACATACATCGGGTCTACCAAATGATTGATCAATAACTCACTTCAAAAAGAAAGTTCATGAAAGATCGACAATTGTTTCATGCCAAGAACTGATGTTTTTGAATCTCACAGTTGTTTCCAATCGCTAGCTTTCACTTGGCATTGCGCTTCTCAACCAATATGTCGTTCACGTAAAACATGTCCATCAGGCAAATATCTATGATGTCCATAGACAGTTTTAAGTAGTGCTTTCGAATAGCGTGCTTCGAGTTGTGGTCCGCATAAGGGACAAACATGGTAACCAAAAATCGATAAACATGAACATTCACCATAACCAAGCCAATCATGCACTGTCCACATAAGTTTGAATTGCACTCGCAGGTCTGATCTTCTTATAGGTTGAGACATGTCACGCACAATAATCCCATCCATAAAATGTGTAGCTCTTCCACAAGTGGTGCAAGGTATACATCCACATTTTTTATCTTATACTTACCTGGCAATACAAGAGCTAATAATAAATGCCCCTTCTTTATGGCCAACCATGGTGGGATGTTATAATTGACGAAACATACAGGCCATGTGGTCCATGAAAAGCTACGTAAACCAAATGGATTTACTCCATCCATAGCTAGGCCTAGACATACGTTGGGAGGCTCATTAGCAAACTCTGGCCACTTATTACCTATGTGTTTCCAAGCATCAGAGTCAGCAGGCACTCGCATCACACCATCTGTAGACGTGCTCTTTGCATGCCATGACATTAACTCAACTATGGATTCGCATCTAAACATGCTCTTAATTCGTCCAATGATACAAAAGTGGCAAGAACCTTTGGAATGATTGCTTTGTCCACAAGGTCTTCTCTAAATCTATTAGCTCAACACTTTGCACATATGTGAAGATGCCCATACTCATTCCGAAAGAAGATGCAATCATACGGACAAGCATGAATCTTAATGTAGTCAATTTCAATGGACTGTAATTTTTTTTTTGCATCTCCACATGTTGGAGGCATGTCATTGCCCTCTGGCAAAAATTGATCTTTAAGAAGCGTGCAATAAGCAATTAGAATGATATTATTAAATAAAGTTATTTTGATACAACAATGAAAGTTTATTTCAAATCCACTTACTTGAATAATTCAGAGACACTACTATTTGACAATCCATAAATGGATTGCAGATTGAGCATCATGAGTGATGCACATAGTACAAATATATTTGCTCAATTGTACAGTGGTAAACAAGCTAGTCTTTGCATGTTTTGGTATTCTTCATCTGCTATTGATCGTAGAAATTTTGTTGTGTCCATGAAACTCACAACATCTTCTCCACCATCATGATCTTCGTCCATCTCATAAAATGCTTCTAGCATTTCTTCCATGTGTTCATTCTGTGTATGGAAATTAGTAACTTGTACTTCTAACTCCTTTTTTGTACTCTTTTGTCTACGAGAGCTTATCATTGCAATGTTGTTTGGCTCCACCTGGTCACCATGGGGACCATGTGAATGGTAGCATAGGTTTTGTAGTCGAATTTTATCAAAGTACTCTCAAACATGTGCAGTATAAATCTGTCGTTTCCAATAAATTTGATACTTGCACTAAGTGCAAGGACATGCCATTCTCTCCTCTGGATCCAAACTAGCCATCTGATACAATATGGACATTTTAGAACATTTGATTTTTTTCTTTAACTTAAAAACCATAATCCTAAAGACTTAAACCTAATATATATACACACATATATATAGTTAATTATATATTCTAATTTTCTTATTCATACTAAACGTTAAAGACTAAAGACTAAAAAGAACCTTAAATCCTAATGCTAAAGACCTAGACGTATTTTTTTTATATCTAATTATGTATATATTTTAGTTTGTGTGTTTTTAATATGTTAAAATCCTAAATTTGTATTATATATATATATATATATATATATATATATATATATATATATATATATATATATATATATATATATATATATATATATATATATATATATATATATATATATATATATATATATATATATATATATATATATATATATATATACATATACATACACAAACACATACACACACACACACACACACATATATATATATATATATATATATATATATATATATATATATATATATATATATATATATATATATATATATATATATATATATATATATACATATATATATAAATGTATATATATGTATGTATATATATATATATATATATATATATATATATATATATATATATATATATATATATATATATATATATATATATATATATATATATATATATATATAGGTATATGTATATATGTATGTGTGTATGCATGTATAAACAATTTAAAAACCATAATCCTATTTTTTATATATATTTGATTATATATTGTATTTTTTCTTTATTTTTATAAATAAATATTAATCTAAAACTCTATTTTTTATATAATTAATTATATATATTTGATTTGATACAAAACCTTAAAATCCTATTTTTATACATTAATTATACCTATTTAATTTCATAAAAAACCTTAAAATCCTATTTTTATATATTTAATTATATACATTTAGTTTATTTAATTAAAACACTAGTGCTTTTATTATTTATTTATCTATACAATTATCCTATGTTTTACAAATATTTGCTTATATATTTTGATATTTTTTCATTAGTTTTTCTGACTTTTTCTTTATTTTTTCCATATATAAATTTAATTGAATTATATGTATGTAAAAACCCTAAAACCCTAATCTAAAGAGCTAGACCTAAAATATGTATATGTGTGCATGCATGTGTTTATACATTTATATATTTATATGTATTATATGTGTTTGTGTGTATAAATGTTATGCATGTGTAAAAACCCTAAAACCCTAAACATAAAGACCTAGACCTAAAACATGTATATGTGTGTATGCATGTCTATATACATGTATATATGTATATGTATTATATGTGTATGTGTGTATATATGTTATGCATGTGTAAAAACCCTAAAACCCTAATCATAAAGACCTAGACCTAGAACATGTATATGTGTGTATGCATGTGTATGTGTATGTATAGGTGTATATGTGTATGTGTATGTGTATATATATTTAATTTGATAAAAAACCTCAAAATCTTCTTTTTATATATTTAATTATATATATTTCATTTATTAATTAAATTCAATAGCTCTTTTCATATTTATTTATCTATAAAATTATCCTTATATATATATATATATATATATATATATATATATATATATATATATATATATATATATATATATATATATATATATATATATATATATATATATATATATATATATATATATATTTATTTATTTATTTAGTTATTTATTTATTTATTTTTTTTGATTTTTGTTTATTTTTTTCTTATATAAATTTAATTAAATTATATGTATGCAAAAACCCTAAAACCCTAATCTTAAAGACCTAGACCTATTGTGTATGCACATGTATATATATGTATATATTTATATGTATTATATGTGTATGTGTGTATATATGTTATACATGTGTGAAAACCCTAGATCCCTAATCCTAAAGACCTAGACCCTAAACATGTATATGTATATGTGTACGTGTATAAATATTTAATTTGATAAAAAACCTTAAAATCCTATTTTTATCGTTTAATTATATATATTTAATTCATTTATTTAAAACACTTTCACTTTTCGTATTTTTTTATCTATAGAATTATCCTATTTTTTATATATATTTATTTAAATATTGTATTTTTTTCTTAATGTTTTCTTTATTTTTTCCTTTATATAAATTTAGTTGAATTATATGTATGTAAAAACCCTAAAACCTTTATCCTAAAGACCTAGACCTAAAGACTTATGTGTATGTGTATGTGTATATATATTTAATTTTATAAAAAACCTTAAAAACCTATTTTTATATAGTTAATTTATTTATTTAAGACACTCGCTCTTTTCATATTTATTTATCTATACAATTATCCTATTTACATATATATATATATATTTATATATTCTTATTTTTTTCTTAATATTTTCTTTACTTTTTCTTTATATAAATTTAATTGAATTATATGTATGTAAAAACCCTAAAACCCTAATCCTAAAGAGCTAGACCTAAAATATGTATATGTGTGTATGCATGTGTATATGTATGTATGTATGTATGTATGTATGTATGTATGTATGTATGTATGTATGTATGTATGTATGTATGTATGTATGTATGTATGTATGTATGTATGTATGTATGTATGTATGTATGTATGTATGTATGTATGTATGTATATATATATATATATATATATATATATATATATATATATATATATATATATATATATATATATATATATATGCATGTATGTATGTATATGTATGTATGTATGTATGTATGTATGTATGTATGTATGTATGTATGTATGTATGTATGTATGTATGTATGTATGTATATATATATATATATATATATATATATATATATATATATATATATATATATATATATATATATATATATATATATGTATGTATGTATGTATGTATGTATGTATGTATGTATGTATGTATGTGTGTGTGTGTATGTTTAACATATAATATATGTTATGCATGTGTATATATATGTGTATGGGTATATATGTGTGTATGTGTATATGTGTCTATATATATGTGTATAAGTATATGTGTGTTGTATAATTACATGTGTCTAAGGCCATCTCGTCCATTTTGAAGTCTTTCTTGGGCACTTGTATACTTACTTGTGTGCCCATATGCATCTACCTTTATGCATTTTACAGGGTAGAACATCTATGCATAGTTAAAGGATGCCCTGCACATGCCTCCGTATCCTTGGCAAAGGAACTTTTCAAATAGAACCATGCCCTCACAATTGTATGTACAACTCTTCATGCAAAAGAGATTTATGTTCACAATGCATAAAATATCGACTCATTCATGTATAAAATTTCAGGGAATTTGTGAGAGAAGAAAATAACTAACTCTTTAACTCTGTCCTTTCCATGATCTTGGTGAAGAGTCTATCCTGCCTTTGAATTTTGTCCCATGGAACTTCGTTCCATAGTTTCTCTCACCCCTTTCAAAATCTCTAGAATGAAACTACACATTAGTGGGTTTATTCAAATGTAATTAAAAAAAATAGCTCATATGAGCAACATTATAGTCAGTAAACCCATATGTAATATGTAAAATGACATTAAAAAATGTATAAACTTAGCTTCTCGGATTTCTTATGCATCCATAAAAAATTATCGAATAGGAGCTAGGGGTGTGCTCTTCATCTCGTCCCTCCCGCTTAGCTCGTGGCCACGCCTCGTAGTAACAAAAGGTGGTGGAAGAAGAGGAACATTGCTGAAAAATAACACCTCTTCATTCTCGATCCTTTCTTGCTGCATATTAAGAAAATACATGCTAAGAAACAAACGAGGCCTTGATCGCAATTGATATTGGAGGCTCCCGTACTGAGAGAGGCAAACCATCCGAGATTCATGATGGTTGCGGTGTCCGTCGGGAAGACGAAGAACTTGAACGAAACTATGTCACGGTAGAAAATAGACGGAGTGTTTCTACCCATCTCGATGATGAGGTGAGATGGCAGAACGATCCTAGAACGGCATCAATCTACTATCACGTAATAACTGTAGAAGATGTGAGGAGTTGTTGACGTGCACACAACACCCAAGTTATAATGTATATTATGAAGTCTCAGCTATGGAAGGTTCTGATGCTTTTACCTTTAGTCATCAAAAGTGTCCCATGGCGCGCCTTACGCGAAAGAAATCCCATATGGCGAAGCAAGTTGCAAACAAACAACTATATAAAGCGCTACATTCATAAGTTTCTGCTAAATCAAGGAGAGCCTCACGGACTTCAAATATCATCGGGATGCGCCCAGATGGTATGAAGGTGGGAACTTAATGGACGTCCGCAAGCTTCAGTAATGAAGCGATTCTCCC
Organism: Ceratopteris richardii; assembly: GCA_020310875.1. Classification (NCBI taxonomy): domain Eukaryota; kingdom Viridiplantae; phylum Streptophyta; class Polypodiopsida; order Polypodiales; family Pteridaceae; genus Ceratopteris; species Ceratopteris richardii. Next base: position 132,717,223 of record CM035425.1, read on the forward strand.
TTCACAAGGGGAGGTTCACAGTATTTCTTTTGTCCTCTTAATGAAGACAAAAAGAAATGCTGACGAGAACTAGATCAGTTCCCTCGGATCAGTTCGTAGACTTTCAAGCAGAGGAAGCTCACTGAACCAAGCAAATCCTGATACCACTGTTGTGGAAGGACTCCATAGCCTTCACACAAGTGAACTAAACGACTAAGAAGATTAACTAGCAAGGCCACACACTAGGAAGAGAGATGTCTTTCCACCCAACCAACCCCTCCAATATATAGCTCCAAGTCCAAGGGGGTAAGTCCCTCTCAAGGGGACATGTGTACTAAGAGCACAATTTTCAATTTACTCTCAGGTAGTTTTCGAGGACAAAAACTCTTAAGGAGGGGAGAATGTTCCCAAGAACTTGTATCTTATGCCTTGAAAAGACCAAATAGGGTATTGCAAGGTAAAAGATATGCAAGAAATAGATAAAATTGAAGTAGTTCTTCGTATTTTAGTACTTCATATATCTTTCATTACATCTTCCAAGTAAATGAAGTTCTCAAAGATTGGGATTTCACAAAGAATCCCAATGCAAGAGAAGACTTGCATGCACCATAAGGATTGTATAAATCCTAAGTAGGATAGGAAAAGAAGTTGGATGAACTACAAAGGATAAACCTAAAGATAGTTTGATGCTTCATAGGGATAACATAACATACGTTACGGATTCCAGTAATATAGACCTAAGGAATATGACTTCTTGTATGAAGCATAATAGCTAGATCCCTAAGTAAAACCCATGGGTAAAGCTTTGAAGCATGAAGGGATCTATTTGAGAAAGACCTAGTCTTATCTCTTATTTTGATAAAAGAAGAGAAGAAAGCCAAAAGACCCAATTAGGGCAAAGATCAAGTCAAACTTTAAGTTTGATAAGATGAGTCACACCACATTAAATGGTTAACCAATTATTTAAGTAAGATTAGTAGTGGTGTATCTAAGCACCTTAGTCCTTGCTCTTATAATTTGGTACCATAGTATGAAGGGCATTTAAAAGGACAAAAAAAGTGAGAAAGTATAGAGACAAAGTTATGTGGATTGGATGAGGAACCCATTGGTATGGGACAGTGGGTACTGAATCCGGTTGAGTAATTTTTCTTGATGGCCAGAAGAAAAAGGGACTCATGATCCAATGGAATACATAAGGAAGACAATGTCTAGGAATAGGCATCTTCTTCAATTATCCTCTCAAAGGGAAGAAGAATTCTTCCAACAAGATATGAAAGTATCTACCTCTTATAGAGATTTAGAAATAAGGAGAGGATTAACTTTTTTGAGTTTGAAGGTAGACTCCAAAGGATGAAGCTCTAAAAGCTTTATGCCAAAGTATGACTTGAAATTCAAGGAACATAAAAATGATCTTAGATCAAGCTTGAAAGAAAGCTCAAAAAGATCATCTTTTGGATACTTCATATTTCAAGTCAATTGAAGAATAAGAAAGATGTCAACATAGGACATCTTTAACAGATTGAGAATATAAGGGAGAGAACTCTCAAAGGATCAAGAAGACCTTTAAGGTTTGAGATCCAACTAAAGATCCGTAAGGATTACAGAAATGATTGGAATAATCTATTTTTACTTATGACCTTAAAGATAACACGATCTTTTACACTATGAGTTCCCATCTTGGGACATAGTTATAAAGATCTTAATTTTTTTGGAAGAACAAGTAAAATAGGTTTCAATCAATTGGAGTCTACAATAGTTAGATTAATCCCTATGGATCCTAGTCCCTTAAAATGGATTCTCAAAACTACGTAAAGTTTTGAAAGAACATTAAATCCACTTTTGGTAAGCTATTCAAAATTCTCTCTATAGATAAAGAGGATGTTATATCCTTGTAAAAACTAGGTAATCCACCTTTACCATTCTATTGGTTAGGTAGGGATTATATAATGAAATTCCCCTCTATTTAGATTTATTGGAGGCGAATTGCAAACAAGAAAATCCACCCATTTCACTAACAGAGATTGATTTGGCTAGGGATTATATAAGATTCATCTTCCTTTTAGAACAAGTTGGATTCTAACTTCATAGATGAATCTGACCTTAAGTAGCATTCATCTATTTTTGCTAGGTCCATGCACAAGTGATGCAAAGCAATGGACCAAGGTAGTAATTTAGTTGAATTCACTTTGTATCCACCTAATTCACATGTTTTTGAGCTATGGAGACCCAGATCACACATAGCTTAAACAAAGGAAATAGGTAGGGATGTTCTCTTCCACCCTTTTCATTCTTTCCATACTTTGCATTCAACTCAGTTCTCTTTCGTATGCAAACTAGATGGAACTTTGAATGATTGGGGCACGGAATTAGACCACACATGGATTCTCCTCTTTTTAGATTCAATCGGGGTAGAATTCCCCTTTCGAATTAAGAGGCAAACTTAGAGAGATGAAAGCCATGATGCTTGACATTGATCATGGAGCACGGGGGAATACTCCAAGGTATATATCTCCACTCATTTCCGAGGACGAAAATGCTTTTAAGGGCGGAGAATGTTGTATAATTACATGGGTCTAAGGGGTAGAACCCTTGGGTTTCTAGGTGTGAAACCCTTGGGATTTATGGTATTATTTACCCCTTTTAGATGGGTCTTGAACCTTAGGGCTAATTCTCTAAGCTTGAGTACCTTAGGCTTGATTAGAAGCTTCTCCTAACCACTTGGTTTGTACATGAGAGCTTGGAGAGTCTTCTTTTAGAAGCCATGTGATTTCATGTGATATCCTAAGCTTGGAAACCATGTGACCACCTTAGGGACCCATGTGATGGAAGGTACACATGTCCCCTTGAGAGGGACTTACCCCCTTGGACTTGGAGCTATATATTGGAGGGGTTGGTTGGGTGGAAAGACATCTCTCTTCCTAGTGTGTGGCCTTGCTAGTTAATCTCCTTAGTTGTTTAGTTCAGTTGTGTGAAGGCTATGGAGTCCTTCCACAACAATGTGTATGCATGTGTAAATAGCCCAAAAACCCTAATACCTTTTTTATATATTTGATGTAAAAAAAAAACCTTAAAATCCTAATTTTATATATTTAATTATATATATTTAAGTAAAACACTAGCTATTTTCATATTTATTTATCTATACTGAAATCGTATATGTGTGTGATGTGTGTGTATGTATGCATGTGTGTATGTGTGTGTGTGTATATGCATGTGTGTTTATATGCATGTGTGTGTATGTGTGTGTGTATGTATGCAAGTGTATGGATGTGTAAGCAGCCTAAAAACCCTAATCCTATTTATATATATTTAATTTACATGTGTGTATATGTGTGTATGTATTTATGCATATGTATATGTATGCATGTGTGTGTATGTATGCATATGTGTACATGTGTGTGTATGTATGCATGTGTGTACATGTGTGTGTATGTATGTGTGTGTGTATGTATGCATGTGTGTATATGTGTATGTGTGTGTATGTATGCATGTGTGGTTATGTCTGTGTATGTATGTGTGTATTTATGCATGCATGTGTGTATATGTGTGTATGTATGCATGTGTGTACATGTGTGTACATGTGTGTGTATGTATGCATGGGCATACATGTGGGTGTGTATGTATGCATGTGTGTACATGTGTGTGTATGTATGCATGTGTCTATATATTTATGTATGTATGCATGTGTGTATATTTATATGTATGTATGTTTGTGTATATATATGTGTGTGTATGTATCTGTATGTACACATGTGTGTATTTATGCACGTGTCTACATGTGTGTGTATGTATGCATGTGTGTGCATGTGTGTGTATGTATGCATGCATGTGTGTATATGTGTGTATGTATGTATGCATATGTATGTGTATGCATGTGTGTATATGTGTGTGTGTATATGCATGTGTATGTGTGTGTGTGTGTGTATTTCTATATCTCTCTCTCTTTATCTCTTCTTGGGAAAGATGGATGGACACTCCAAGAAATGAGTTGGTATTGCTAATCCGTGCTTTGTACCAGCCCTCCTTCACTTCAGAGTTGAGTTGTAGGCCCTTTTAGATTTCCAATGACACTAAATAGGTGCCTACGTACTTTGGAGATGATCGTTGTAATGATTGATCCAAAACAGACAACTTCGCAATTCACAAATCATCAAATACCTTCTATTTTGGTTCACACACCTGCTGCTTGTTAAGCTCAATGCTTCCAGCATAGTAGGAATTAGAAAACTTCCTTCTAAATATATCTAATTAGATTAAAGACCTAATGTTTTCAACTAGAATCACTTACAATGATTGAGTATACACAGAGCAGTCAATTTAGCAAGTTTAGCATTACCCCTGATTTTTTAGGACCTCTACAGAGAATGACCAATGACCACTTGGAGGCGCTTTTCTCCCAATGCACAGGATGGAAGGTCTTAAAACTTTGCAAGCATATAGTAGATTTAGCAGTGATTCCAATGAGCCATAGAACATTGAAAATGGTGGAGTAATGAGTGAGATATGAGCAAGACAAGAACACTATTCTGAGTGACTATGACAGAGAGACCAACAAATTACTTAATGATGTATATGTATTATGAAACATGAATTTACCACACCATTGGAAAAGGAATAATGCCAAATGATTGTGAGGTGAGTGAGCAATGAAGTGTGCTACTCAACCTCTACTAATGATCAAATGAATGGCTCTCTAATGGATTGTAATGGTCGCAAGATTTCAAAGTGTTTTTATAATGCTTTTGTTCAAATTTGAATTTGAATTCACATTTGGCTCTCTCTAGAAAAGTGAACCCCTAAGCTAGAAGATACTTTCTCCAAATGAAGTCATATCTTTTCATTCTATTTAACTCCATGATTTTAGTGGATTTACAAGAATGTTCCAAGTCAATTGACTTTTACAATTAGTTAAAGAGAAAAATCCATAGCAATGGTTCTCATGTGTCTTCAGACATTTGCACATAAATTCCTCTCATGCTTAGCCAAGTGCGTAGGCTTGGCACTTGCACCAACATCTCTCTCTCTCTCTATCTTTCTCTTTCTCATCTCTCTTTATCTCTCTCTCTATCTTTCTCTCTTTCATCTCTCTTTATTTCTTTCTCTATCTTCCTCTCTTTCTTCTCTCTTTATCTCTCTCTCTCTCTCTCTCTCTCTCTTTCTCTCTTTATCTCTCTCTTTCTATCAATAGAGAATAAAACAATCACTTAAAAGTATGTCCCTCTTTTGGATCGTTGTCCTCAAACCATAATGTATGTCGTCTATTGTCAAATTCCAAAGAATTGACACTAAAACACTTTTGCAAAATCAAAGTGAAGAAAAATTATAAAACATAAAGCTTAGAGAAAGACAAAGGGTAAGAGTACATGCACCATTTACCAAGATGCAAGATCTAGAGAGAGAGTGTGTGTGTGGAGAGAGAGAGATCTCTGTGTGCACACACAAGACAATGCAGGTCACAATTTGGTTCACGCGCGCAAGTTCGATAGAAGCAAGCAGTACTCAGTGTAAAACACACACAAAAATGTTGAGTTTTGCTCTTGGGTTCCCGGTATGTTTAAAACACAGCCTTAGTATAGGCATTGGCATAGCCATCGGTATGAGCGTCTGTATTGTATAGTTGTAACCTGAAGCACATTTCTAAGGAAAGAAAGAATTCTTCAAGTGCAAAGGAGGAATGCTATAATAAAGTTTGAACAGGGCTCGATGATATGATAAGATTTCTTACTTCTCGAGAATTAAAAAAGATAGAGACTTAGCATAATTGTTGGAAAAACCTACTATAAAACTACCATAATATGAACTTAAATGTGATGATGGTGGATCATCCACAATGATAAGAGAGGCTTAGTTAGTACTTCAAAAATGAATAAAAAATGCAATGACATAGAGGCTAATGTGAATTTGCGCTATTTCTAAAAGCATACTTCACACACATAGGATGTAAGTATATCCACATCTACATATAACCCTAAGACAAACGATTAAGTGTGGATAGCTATTCAAGTTGATTTCCCAGTTTAATGCACACAATGTCATGAATTAAGACATGAAATTCTAAAAGATGCAAATGTTTTGCAGAAGTAGAGAGATGATCAGAGATCTTTGGATCCCAACATTTAATGTATTTGAAATTTTTTTCTACTCACAAAGCTTTGTATGTTTACTTAATTGTGGGGCTACTCATCATCCAAAGACAACACATTTTTCCATCCCCTCAATAGGGTGATCCATGAAATTATAATAACATTCATACATTCAATATAAATAATTGAATACAATTAGAAGCATTAGGTATGGATCAAGATCAAGAGGAAGGAGCAAAGGAAGAGGAGGAAGATCATAAGGAAGAGAAGCTAAGCCATCACGCAAGAGATTGTTGGGAGACAAGACGAGGCAATCAAGGTCATTATGCAAGACTTTGTTTCTCTCTCTTACTAGATGCCCCGGTCAATTTGAAGCCAATGCTACTCAATGAAGGTGTTTGTTGCTCTACAATTTCTCGAATACCATAGGCCAAGTTCTAGAAATTATAGAAGGAAGGATGTGCTGCCAACTTTGGTGTACCCTTGATGGAGTGGTCCCTATATGAATCCTAAGATAGCCTAGGTCAAGGATTTCAAAGTTGTAAAAAGCATCCTCCATTCAAGAACCAATACAAAAGGATTATGCCTCTCTTTTGCATTATTGTAATTTGGTCCTTTAAATTTAAAGCATTTATGTAAAGAAAAGTTGTAAAAATTATTTGTAGTTGCATGCATAGTATTTTAATGTTGTTGTTAGGAGGATTTTGTCCAGCTCAAGATAGGGTTCCATTTTAAATAAGGAGGCAAATCAGAAATATGAAAATCATCATCTTGAATTCGGACCATGGGCTTGGGAAGCATATCTCTAAGGAAATAACGTTTTTCAAGGGGGACGGTGATGCTATAAATTATTCTAGACAAGGCTAGGGGTTATGATAAGATTATTCACTTCTTCACTATTAAAAAAGAAAGATACTTAGCCTAGTTTTCAATTCTCAAGGATAAGAACGAGGAGGTCTTGGGTTCAAGAGCTAAGTTACACCTAGAGGACCTTAACATAAGCCAAGGTCACTAGTAACACTAGTAGAATTCACTAATAGACTCTAGTGGAAGGTTCTTAAGGCATACTAAACAGTGAGTCATAACAAACAAGAACTATGTCATAAAAAGGGAACACCGTCTTCACAATCAAGCAAATTGCAACTTATGTTTGAGATTCCTTTATACCAGTATACATATATTTCAAAAATGAAGTGAAAACATGTGATTTTTTGACATTTTTTGACATTTTTTCATAAAAAAAGAGCTCAAAATGTAGTTAAAATTTCACTAGATAAGACATTGACATGTCCAAAATCTATGTGATAAGACATCGGCATGTCCGAAATCTATATGATAAGACATTGGCATGTCCAAAATCTATATGATAAGACATTGATATGTCTAATTTCTATATAAAGAATGTAAAACTGAATAATTCTTATACAAAAATAACATTTAAGACATATTTTCAATGGGTGAATATCTGATTGTTATTCAAAATTTCTATGAAACATTGTTTCATTAAGCAAACTACTTCGAGGCATTTACATAAGAACTAAAAATGTTACAGAGTTTCAATGCAACTCACAACTATGTCGATCTATGTCTACACCCTCATCATCTGATGCACTTGATTGAGTCTCATACTGTTGAGAGCCCTGTTCTTCTTCTTCTATATCCACATGAGCTCTATCTTCATCCACGTACATCCAAATTATGTAGGATTATGCACAAATCTTCTTGTTTGCCTATGATTTCCTGTACCACACACATCTGGAAGCTTTTGCTTTATCATATTGATGGTTGCTTTCCTCAAGTGACCTGTTTTTGTCAAGGAAAAATCATAAACAAGAATATCTACATCATCCATTTTAAGAGTGGATGTGCATTGAATATTCTTTTTCTTTTTTGAGCCTGTTCATTTAGTATCACACACCATTTCTAAGTTATATTTACGTGTGAATGCATTACTACTTTTAGTGTAATACCAATGCACCATCAAAGCCTCTATTCTTCTATGATCAATATCTTTAGTGATCTCTAAAACCTTTGCAATCCAAAATGGTTTGGTAGCCTCATCACCATCAGCAAGTATTGCAATAAGTGTTCCAACATTTATCTCTATTAAATTTCCTTGCCATCTTGCTTCTGCCTGTTTTGTCATCCCTGGGCCTACATAAATATTTTTTTCTAGTGGATGTATAAAACTTTGAAGTCCATCTACATTACATGCTTGGGCCACATTCACTAATCTTTGTGTACAAAAATCCCATGTGAATGGAACATCAACTGGCCAATGACCTGCAATCGTATACTTTATAATCTCTTCTTGATGATTGAAAAAGTCATCCCACCAAGATACATCTTGATCTCCAACATATTTTTTTGCACGCTCAATATGTGTCTTCTTTTCAATGAGTGCATGCATCCAGCTTTTGCTTTGATCAACCACATTTCCACATCTTTCTGTATTGTTTTTATCTTCATATGGTGATTGTTCTGCACCATACACACGCAAATTAGGCACCTACAATAAGAATCTACATCCCTCTTTAGGCTCCCACCCAGGAGAAGATGAATACTGCTTTGCAAATAAACGGGTTATTTCATCAACCCTCCTCATGAAGAATACATGGTTGAAACTAATATTGTGCAATGGAGCCAAAACCTTAGCACTGTTATCAAGGGCCATTGAGCAAAAGTGCTTAAAGTTATAAATCTGTGTGAGGTGTTGAACTTCTGGTTTTGGAGTATATGCTTCTGAAATGAGCTCAAATAAAATCCGAAGACTAAAAGCATTGTTACATCCCAACTTCTTAGAGAATGTACTGAACATTTGATCAATTTGATCATGAGTGTGCCCAACCAGAAGGAAATTTACCTTAACCTTCTGAAAGACCTGTTTATCAACAAGCATGCATACATATCCAAAGAATGTACAATTTTTATTCTCTCTTGCAGTATTATCAAGTTGCAAATATAGAGTTGGTGGCAAAAGACCCTTCCATGATTGCAAAACTCGATGAATGACTGTAACTGTAAGGTTTGGATCATTATGCACATTTGGATATGTGAAGTAAACCTTGGACATTACTGTTCCATTGTATACCAAAGCACCAACCAAATGCATTTGCAAAAGGACTTCATCTCCAATGTCCTTAGGGATGCGATAAAAATGTGGCAAACAAGTTTTTTTTTTATCCATACCATCGATCAACAAACACATATAACGCTTCCGATTTTTGAGTGCTTTACTTCGATGATGAATTGCTTTCTTTCTCTCTAAAGCTTGACTCTCACGATGGTTGTTTAGAAGGTTTTTAAAATTATCTTTTTCTTGACAATGTGGTGTTGTAGCCCCCTTTGCAATGTTTTTCAAAGTGGCGCAAACTGAATATTCACCCATTCTAACTTTACGAGGAATAGACACATTGTTAAACTCTTGCTTCCATAATTGACTAAAGTGATGATACAACACATACTTCTCATTTCTATTTTCCATGTCTTCTCTATATATTTGAAATACCTCTTGGTGAGTAAAGTTATCTGACAAGTGCAACCTTCCAGTTGTAGGCATAACCTCACAATGCAAGCTAAAATAGTTCATCATCCAATTCATTGCATGACGTCCAACACATCCTTTGGTCCCAACATGGAACGTATCCAAAATGAGATCCCCATTCATAAGCCCTTGTTGAACCCTATGTATTCTAAAATTTCCCACACCCATTGCAATTTTAAATGCAGCCCTACAACATCGCATCCCTTGAGTAGAGAAATATTCAAAATCAACACGTGTTACTGACATGTTATCCTCAATCACTTGCATGTGAGAAACAAGGTATAAATCCTGCCTTTCACTATCTAACTAGAGGAATTTCTCTCTTAGGTGCTTTAGTTTCTTCATTCCTAAATTGTACAAACATTTCAAACCAGAACAATGCTTCACAATATCCAATACAATCTATCTATCTGAAGTAAGAAATTTAAATCTTTTTTTACTTACTTCACAAGGCCTTCTTTTAAAATGTAGATTGAGCGTGCTTTGCCTTTTCTTTGCTCCACATGCACTTGCGTCAGAAGGGAGATCAATGGCTAGATCAGATGGGAGATCAAGAGCTGCATTTGGTTGAGCAGCATTGCACTGTGAATTGGATAACTTAAATGAATCAACACAAAACATAGAATCATCACCACATTCTAAACCATGGAGATCATCACTTATGAGGAAAGGGTCAACTGAGAACAATGAATTCAAAATTGTATCAATATGAGCAGAGGAAGTGGATGCCCAAGCATCCATTGAAAAGATTGAGCTCATCTTCACTCACTTCAAAGAAGACTGCGGATGAATTACCTTTTTAAATGAGTAAAAGTCCGAGATCAAGTGAAAATGTCACATCAAATGTCACATCAAGTAGATATGAAATCAAAAGTTCATTAAAGTACATTGAAGTGCATTAAACATCAAATTACATTAAAGTACTTAAAGCGTAACATTAAAGTACTTAATTACTCAAATATACACGACTGATGTTTTCAAACTAATAAGGGAACCAAAGTTACGAAGTGTGTCCACATCAAGTAATGTGTTTGTGGATGCTCATAAGATTGGCAAGAAAGAGCACACAAAGCTTTTGACAAAACAGTGACTTCTACGTGGTTGGCTTCAAGGAAAAAAGGGTATATTCGATTATGTGAATTACTCTAAACTTCAAATTGATTGCATTTTGACTTTTTCAAGCATAGAAATCTCAAAATTTGATGAGCAAGATGATATTTAGAATTTTATATATCAATATGTAGATGTCATCCAAGGAGTTCATATATCAATGTCCAGAATTGATCGAATTGTCATTGAAGGACATGTTAAAGTATATGCTTTAGCCAATGTGTAGATGTCCTTTCCACAATACGGTAAAGGGCATCAGTGAACAACACCCAAAACAAAAAAAAGTAAAAAAATGTGATGTCACTAGGCTGTATGCAAGTCTCTTCAGATTTGTGAATGGGATGGCAATTCATCTCTCTTACTTGTCATGCACAATGATGTTCACTCCTATATTGCCCTATTCCCCATCCTCTAACTCCCTCCTATTCCCAATTAGCTGAATTATAAAACAAAAATAGGGTTCGTCACTCAGCTTGCACCCCAAGATGGTTACTCTACTTGCAGGTCGTACCTCTGTACACAACCTCTATGCGGCCTCCTTCCTCTTCCCCAATTCATGTTATGTTTCCTCAATTTATGCCATGCACCTTAACTTACATCCAACATTTGACAGTACTTAATCTCCTCAACTTAGATTTCCCCTTTCACATAATTGACGCCAACAAGAGCATTTCTCCTCGAATCTTTTCATATGTATTTATCTATACAATTATCCTATTTTATGTATATATATTTATTTACATATTATGATTTTTTCCTACTTTTTTCTTAGTTTTTCCTTTATTTTTCTCTTATAAAAATTTAATTGAATTACATGTATGTAAAAACCCTAAAACCCTAATCCTAAAGAGCTAGACCTAAAATATGTATATGTGTGTATGCATGTGTATATACATGTATACATGAATATGTTTTTTATGTGTTTATGTGTATATATGTTATGCATGTGTAAAAACCCTAAAACCCTTATCATAAAGACCTAGACCTAAAACATGTATATGTGTGTATGCAAGTGTATATACATATATATATGTATATGTATTATATGTGTATGTGTGTATATATGTTATGCATGTGTATATATATGTGTATATATATATATATATATATATATATATATATATATATATATATATATATATATATATATATATATATATATATATATATATATATATATATATATATATATATATATGCATATGTATATGTATGCATGTGTGTATATGTGTGTCTGTGTATGTATGTGTGTGTATATGTGTGTGTGTATGTATGCATGTGTGTACATGTGTGTGTGTATGTATGTGTGTGTATGTATGCATGTGTGTATATGTGTATATGTGTATGTGTGTGTATGTATGCATGTGTGTATATGTGTGTGTATGTATGTGTGTGTGTATATGTGTGTGTATGTATGCATGTGTGTATATGTGTGTGTTTATGTATGCATGTGTGTACATGTGTATGTATGCATGTGTGTACATGTGTGTGTACATATGCATGCATGTGTGTATATGTGTGCATGTATGCATGTGTGCACATGCATGTGTATGTATGCATGTGTGTATATGTGTGTGTGTATGTATGCATGTGTGTACATTTGTGTGTGTATGTATGTGTGTGTATGTATGCATTTGTATATCTATATGTGTGTGTATGTATGTTTGTGCGTATATGTGTGTGTATGTGTGTGTGTATATGTGTGTGTATGTATGCATGTTTGTATATCTATGTGTGTATGTGTGCATGTGTGTACATGTGTGTGTATGTATGCATGCATATGTGTATGTATGTATGCATATGTATGTGTATGCATGTGTGTATACATGTGTGTGTGTATATGCATGTGTGTATGTGTGTGTGTATGTATTTCTATATCTCTCTCTATCTTTCTCTTTTTCATCTCTCTTTATCTCTCTCTCTCTATCTTTCTCTCTATCTTTCTCTCTTTCATCTCTCTTTATTTCTTTCTCTATCTTCCTCTCTTTCATCTCTCTTTATCTCTCTCTCTCTGTCTCTCTCTCTTTCTGTCTCTCTCTCTCTCTATCAATAGAGAATAAAACAATCACTTACAGGTATGTCCCTCTTTTGCATCGTTGTCTTCAAACCATAGTGTATGTCGTCTATTGTCGAATTCCAAAGAGTTCACACCAAAAAACTTGTGCAAAATTAGAGAGAACAAAAATTATAAAACATAAACCATAGATAAAGGGAAAGGGTAAGAGTACGTGCACCACTTACCAAGAACCGAGATCTAGACAGAGAGTGTGTGTGTGCATGTAGAGAGAGAGATTTGTGTGTGTGTGTGTGTGTGCACAAGACAATGCACACCACAATTCAGTTCGTACATGCAAGTTCAACAGAAGCAATAAGTACTCAGTGTAAAATATGCGCAAAATGTTGTTTTTTGCTCTCAATTTCCCGGTATGTTTAAAACATAGCATTGGTATGAGCGTCTATAATTTACTAGAAATTACCGACGCTTATACCAATGCCTATACTGACGCACATACAGATGGTCGCAAAACATCCCGATGATCCATTTTAAATGGTCATATTGACCGTCAAGTGACTGTCACTATGCTTAATTACATTTTTCCAACGTTTATACTAACTTCGGGCATGATCATGGGTATAGGCAGTGCTAGTATGCCCCTCATATGTTGTAGTGAAATAAAGAAGTGAATTAGAGATATGAAAACCATGTTCATGAATTTGGACCATGGGCTTGGGGAAGAATGTATTGTATAGTTGTAACCTCAAGCACGTTTCTAAGGAAAGAAAGCATTCTTCAAGGGCAAAGGGGGAATGCTATAATGTAGTTTGAATAGGGCTTGATGATATGATAAGAGTTCTTTCTTCTCGAGTATTAAAAAAGATAGAGACTTAGCATAGTTGCTGGAAAAACCTACTATAAAACTACCATACCATGAACTAAAATGTGATGATGGTGGATCATCCACAATGATAAAGAGGCTTAGTTATTACTTCAAAAATGAAAACAAAATGCAATGACATAGAGACAAAGTGTACAATAGCTAATGTGAATTTGCGCTATTTCTAAAAACATACTTCACACACATAGACTGTAATCTTGTATTTCCATATGTACATATAACCCTAAGACAAACGATTAAGTGTGGATAGCTATTCAAGTTGACTTTCCAGTTTAATGCACACAATGTCATGAATTAAGAAATGAAATTCTAAAAGATACAAATGTTTTGCAGAAGGAGAGATGATCGTAGATCTTTGAATCCCAACATTTAATGTATTTGAAATTTTGTTCTACTCACAAAGCTTTGCATGTTTACTTAATTGTGGGGCTACTCATCATCCAAAGACAACACATTTTTCCATCCCCTCAATAGGGTGATCCATGAAATTCTAATAACATTCATACATTCAATTTAAATAATTGAATACCATTAAAAGCACTAGGTGTGGATCAAGATCAAGAGGAAGGAGCAAAGGAAGAGGAGGAAGATCATAAGGAAGAGAAGCTAAGCCATTATGCAAGAGATTGTTGGGAGACAGGAGGAGGCAACCAAGGTCATTATGCAAGAGTTTGTTTCTCTCTCTTACTAGATCCCCCGGTCAATTTTAAGCAAGTGCTCCTTGATGAAGGTGTTTGCTGCTCTACAATTTCTCAAATACCATAAGAGGCCAAGTTCTAGAAATCATAGAAAGAAGGATGTGCTGCCAACTTTGGTGTACCCTTGATGGAGTGGTCCCTATATGAATCCTCAGATAGCCTAGGCCAAGGATTTCAAAGTTGTAAAAAGCATCCTCCATTCAAGCACCAATACAAAATGATTATGCCTCTCTTTCGTATTCTTGTAATTTGGTCCTTTTAATTTAAAGCATTTATGTAAAGAAAAGTTGTAAACATTATTTCTAGTTGCATGCGTGGTATTTCAATGTTGTTGTTGGGAGGATTTTGTCCAGCTCAAGATAGGGTTACCTTTCAAATAACGAGGCAGATCAGAAATATGAAAATCATCATCTTGAATGCCGACCATGGGCTTGGGAAAGAATGTATTGTAGAGTTGCAACTTGAAGCATATTTCTAAGGAAATAACGTTTTTCAAGGTGGAGGGTGATGCTATAAATTATTCTAGACAAGGCTAGGAGTTATGATAAGATTATTCACTTCTAGACTATTAAAAAAGAAAGAGACTTAGCCTAGTTTTCAATTCTCAAGGATAGGAACGAGGAGGTCTTGGGTTCAAGAGTTAAGTTACACCTAGAGCCTTAACATAAGCCATGATCCTTAGTAACACTAGTAGAATTCACTAATAGACTCCAGTGGAAGGTGCTTAAGACATACTAAAGGTTCGCCATAGATATGTGGAGACCAATTTACTCTAAAGATCATGGCTAGTCCAAAAGAGGTAGAGAGTTATGGGTCATTCTCATTCCTACATGGTCCCTAGTTTATTATAGTGGCACAACATGGAAAATCATTACCTATCCAACCAAGCATTCTTTAAATGCAAGGAAATTAATCTATTACATTGAGAAGGTTTCAATTTGCAAAGCACATAGAGAAATTTTCTAGAGTTCTTCAAAGCATGCAAGACACATTGTGAGAGATCCATATAAGATGTGCTGATGGTCATAGATGTCCAGTTCCAAAATATGGTTGTTCAAGAGCAAAGTTATCAATTTGGGTAGCTATACTTAGAGTCCACTTATTTTACATGTTTTAACGATCCTTATCATTCTTTCCATACTTTGCACTAAATTTAGCCTCTCCAGTGCAAGATAGATGGTACTTAGAATGATTTGGGTAGGGATCTAGCTCAAGATACGGTTCCCTTTCAAATAAACAGGCGAATGAGAGATATGACAACCATGCTCTTTAATTTGGACCATGGGCTTGGGGAAGAATGTATTGTGTAGCCATGAGCACCACGAATACTATTAGACTCTACCAATAGACTCTATCAGAAGGTGCTAAAGGAGTAGTGGAGGTTTGACATACATATGTGGACTCCAATTAACTCTAGAGGTCATGGCTAGTTTCAATATGGTATAAAGTTATGGTCATGACTTTTTGGAAGGGGCAAAAATCGAGTGGAACAATTCCTTCGAAGGTGAGCTCTTTCCTTTGCGTTTGTCTCCTTGCCAAGGTCATACTTCTCTAACCACTTTTGCATAGGCTCAGAGTTAACGATGCAGAACTTCATTGCCTTCTCTCTGAAAGCTGCATCCATTTTTCTTTGCATCCCTTTACCTTGCGGTTCATCGCCTACGAGAGGAACATCTTCATCATCGCTCCATAAGCGAGGCATTTATGGATCCGACCCACATAGAAACTCAATTATGAATACAAAGACTCTTGTACGAGCCATCCCTCTGCCATGCTACCCTTTGGACATGCTCTCTATCGAAAAAATCGTTTTAATGTCTTCATAAAGCACTCTAAGAAGAACATCCATTAAGTATGGACCGTTCGTGCTATTGAAACTTCATCCACCACATGAACCAGTAAATGAAGCTGAATAGTAAGAATACTTGTGGGAAAGTATTTCTCTATCATACAAACACCCTTGATAGCATTGAGTTTCACAGTCTCTATGCTATCTCTATTTATCTCTTTAGAAGAAATCCACCCTACCCAAGAACTAATTCTATAAATGGTTGTTCGCACCTCCTCCGAAAAACAATCTTTAAAAGCTACAGTGAGCGCAAACTATAAAAACTTGTGCCAATCATGAGATTTGAGCTCTCCAAGGTCATCGTTTCATGTGAAAGCAGTCTTTAAATACCTCATGCATCTAGTAGGTGTTTGAATCTCTGAAATTATCTTCTTCACTTGTTGCTCTTCCATCCTACGAAGCAACCAAGAAGCTCTTGGTAATGATACTGTTCTGTTGGGCCTAGTAATTCCCCACAACTCTTACATACGACCTTGCTCTTTTAAGACCTCCCTTTGTGCTTTGCTTTCTTTCTTTCCGATCAAAGTCTTCTGGAGAATCTCTCCCACATTCTTAAAAATATGCATCCGGTCTACCAAATGATTGATCAATAACTCGCTCCAATAAGGGAGTTCATGAGAGATCGACAATTGTTTCATGCCAGCAACTAGTGTTTCTGAATCTCACAGTTGTTTCCAATCGCTAGCTTTCAATTGGCCTTGTGCTTGCCGACCAATTTTTCCTTCACATAAAACATGTCCATCAGGCAAATATCTATGATGTCCTTCATAGACAGTTTTAAGTAGTGCTTTGGAATAGTGTGCTTCAAGTTGTGGTCCACATAAGGGACAAGCATGATAACCCGAAATCGACAAACATGAACATTCACTATAACCAGGCCAATCATGCATTGTCCACATAAGTATGAATTGCACTCGCACCTCTCGTCTTCTTATAGATTGAGACATGTCATGCACAGTAATCCATCCCATAAAATATGTAGCTCTTCCACAAGTGGTGCAAGGTATACATCCATGTTTTTTACCTTATACTTACCTCGAAATATAAGAGCTAATAATAAATGACCCTTCTTTGTGGCCAACCATGGTGGGTTGTTATAAAGAGGCCATGTGCTCCATGAAGAGCTGCGTAAACCAAATGGATTTACTCCATCCATAGCAAGGCCTAGACATATGTTGTGAGGCTCATTAGCAAACTCTGGCCACTTGTTATCTATGTGTTTCCAAGCATCGGAGTCAGTAGGCACTTGCATGATACCATCTGTAAACGTGCTCTTTGCATGCCATGCCATTAACTCAACTATGGATTTGCATCTAAGCATGCTCTTAATTCGTCCAATGATGCGAAAGTGGCAAGAATATTTGCAGGGATTGCTTTGCCCACAAGGTCATCTCTAAATCTATTTTCTCAAAACTTTGGACATATGTGAAGATGCTCATACTCATTCCGAAAGAAGATGCAATCATACGGACAAGCATGAATCTTAATGTAGTCAATTTCAATGGATTGTAAAATTTTTTTGCATCTCCACATGTTGGAGGCATGTCATTGACCTCTCGTAAAAATTGATCTTTAAGAAGCCATCAATAGGCAATTACAATGATATTATTAAATAAAGTTATTTTGATACAACAATGAAAGTTTATTTCAAATCCACTTACTTGAATAATTCAGAGACACTACTATCTGAACATCCATAAACGGATTGCAGATTGAGCATCGTGAGTGACGCACGTAGTATAAATATCTTTGCTCCATTGTATAGTGGTAAACAAGCTATTCTTTGCATGTTTTTGTATTCCCTATCTGCTATTGATCGTGGAAATTCTATTGTGTCCATGAAACTGACAACATCTTCTCCACCATCATGATCTTTGTCCATGTCATAAAATGCTTTGAGCATTTCTTCCATGTGTTCATTTTGTGTATCGCTATTAGTAACTTGTACTTCTCACTCCTTTTTTGTTCTCTTTTGTCCACGAGAGGTTATCGGTGCAATGCCATTTAGCTCCACTTGCTCAGCACGGGGACCATGTGAATGGTAGCATAGCTTTTGTAGTTGAATTTTATCAAAGTAATCTCTAACATGTGCAGTACGAATCCATCATTTCCGATAGATTTGATACTTGCAGTGAGTGCAAGGACATGCCATGCTCTCCTTCGGATCCAAACTAGCCATCTGATACAATATGGAAAATTTGGAACATTTGATTTTTTTTATTCAACCTAGAAACCATAATCCTAAAGACTTAAACCTAAAATATATATAGATTAAATTATATATTCTAGCTTTTTTATTTATTTTTTCTTATTCATACTAAACTTTAAAGACCTAAAGACTAAAAAAAACCTAAAATTCTAATGCTAAAGACCTAGACCTATTTTGTATATATTGATATATGTATATATGTGAGTGTGTGTGTTTGTAGTATGTTAAAATCCTAAATTCGTATTTTTTATAAATATATTAAAAATCCTAAAGACCTATTTTCTATATATCATAAAAATCCTAACAACCCTAAAACCCTAATGATAATATATATATATATATATATATATATATATATATATATATATATATATATATATATATATATATATATATATATATATATATATATATATATATATATATATATATATATATATATATATATATATATATATATATATATATAGTATGTGTATATGTGTGTATGCATGTATAAACAACTTAAAAACCCTAATGCTATTTTATATATATATGATTATATATTTTTCTTTCTTAATTTTTATAAATATATGTTTATATATGTTAATATTAATCTAAAACTCTATTTTCTATATAGTTAGTTATATATATTTAATTTGATACAAAACCTTAAAATTCTAATTTTATACACTAATTATACATATTTAATTTGATAGAAAACCTTAAGATCCTATTTTTATATATTAAATTTATTTAATTAAAACACTAGTGCTTTTCATATTTATTTATCTATACAATTATCATATTTTTTTACAAATATTTATTTATATATTTTGATATTTTTTCTTAATTTTTTCCTAATTATTTCCCCATATAAATTTAATTTGAATTTTACGTATATAAAACCCCTAAAACCCCAATCCTAAAGAGCTAGACCTAAAATATGTATATGTGTGCATGCATGTGTATGTACATTTATATATGTGTATGTATTATATGTGTTTGTGTGTATATATGTTATGCATGTGTAAAAACCCTAAAACCCTAATCATAAAGACCTAGACCTAAAACATGTATATGTGTGTATGCATGTCTATATTATATGTATATATGTATATGTATTATATGTGTATGTGTGTATATATGTTATGCATGTGTAAAAACCCTAAAACCCTAATCATAAAGACCTAGACCTAGAACATGTATATGTGTGTATGCATGTGTATATATATGTGTATGTGTATATGTGTATGTATATGATGTATAGGTGTATATGTGTATGTGTATGTGTATATATATTTAATTTGATAAAAAACCTCAAAATCCTATTTTTATATATTTAGTTATATATATTTAATTTATTTAATTATATATATTAAACTATATATTTTAATTTATTTATTTACTTATATAAATTTAATTGAATTATATGTATATAAAAACCCTAAAACCCTAATCCTAAAGACCTAGACCTATTGTGTATCCACATGTATATACATGTATATATTTATATGTATTATATGTGTATGTGTTTATATATGTTATGCATGTGTAAAAACCCTAAAACCCTAATCATAAGGACCTAGACCTAAAACATGTATATGTGTGTATGCATGTGTATATATATGTGTATGTGTATATGTGTTTGTGTATATATATATATATATATATATATATATATATATATATATATATATATATATATATATATATATATATATATATATATATATATATATATATATATATATATATATATATATATGTGTGTGTGTGTGTGTGTGTGTATGTGTATAAATATTTAATTTGATAAAAAACCTTAAAATCCTTTTCTTATATATTTAATTATATATATTTAATTAATTTATTTAAAACACTATCTCTTTTCATATTTATTTATCTACAGAATTATCCTATTTTCTATATGTATTTATTTAAATATTCAGATTTTTTCTTAATTTTGTGTTTATTTTTTTCCTTATATAAATTTAATTGAATTATATGTATGTAAAAACCCTAAAACCCTTATCCTAAAGACCTAGACCTAAAATATGTATATTTGTATATGCATGTGTATGTACATGTATATATGTATATGTATTATATGTGTATGTGTGTATATATGTTATGCATGTGTAAAAACCCTAAAACCTTAATTGTAAAGACCTAGACCTAAAACATGTATATGTGTCTATGCATGTGTATATATATGTGTATGTGTATATATGTATATATTTATATGTGTATATATATTTAATTTGAGAAAAAACCTTAAAATCCTATTTTTATATATTTAGTTATATATATTTAATTCATTTATATGTGTGTGTATGTATGCATGTGTGTATATGTGTGTGTATGCATGCATGTGTGTACATGTGTGTGTGTATGTATGCATGTATGTGTATGTATGCATGTGTGTTTATGTAGGCATGTGTGTGTATGTATGCATGTGAGTACATGTGGGTGTACTTATGCATGTTGTGTGTATATGTGTGTATGTATGCATGTGTGTACATGTGTATGTATGTATGCATGTGCATACATGTGTGTGTATGTATGCATGTGTGTACATGTGTGTGTGTGTCTGTGTATGTATGTATGTGTCTATATATTTATGTATGTATGCATGTGTGTATATTTGTGTGTACGTATGTTTGTGTATATGTGTGTGTGTATATGTGTGTGTGTATATGTGTCTGTATCTATACATATGTGTATGTATGCACGTGTCTACATGTGTGTGTATGTATGCATGTGTGTGTGTATGTATGCATGTGTGTGCATGTGTGTCATGTGTGTGTATGTATGCATGCATGCGTGCATATGTCTGTATGTATGTAAGCATATGTATGTATATGCATGTGTGTATATGTGTGTGTGTATATGCATGTGTGTATGTTTGTGTTTATGTAATTCTATATCTCTCTCTCTTTATCTCTTGTTGGGAAAGATGCATGGACACTCCAAGAAATGAGTTGGTTCTGCTAATCCCTGCTTTGTACGAGCACTCTTTCACGTAAGAGTTGAGTTCTAAGCTGACACTAAATAAGTGCCTATGTACTTTGGAGATGATCCTTGTAATGATTGATCCAAAATAGATAACTTAACAATTCACAAATCATCAAAAACCTTCTATTTTGGTTCACACACTTGCTGCTTGTTAAGCTCAAAATTTCCAGCACAATAGGAATTAGAAAACTTCCTTCTAAATATATCAATTAGATTCAAGAGCTAATGTTTCCAACTAGAATCACTTACAATGATCGACTATACACAGAGTAGTCAATTTAGCAAGTGTAGCATTACGCCAGATTTTTTAGGACCTCTACACAGAATGAACAATGACCACTTCGAGGCGCTTTTCTCCCAAGGCACTAGATGGAAGGTCTTGAAAATTTTTCAGCATGTAGTAGACTTAGCATTGATTCCAATGAGCCATAGAACATTGAAAATGGTGGAGTAATGAGTGAGATATGAGCAAGACAAGAACACTGTTCTAAGTGACTATGACAGAGAGACCAATAGATTACTTAATGATGTATATGTATTATGAAACATGAATTTACAACAGCATTGGCAATGGAATAATACCAAATGATTGTAAGGTGAGTGAGCAATGAGGCTTCCTACTCAACCTCTAGTAATGATCAAATGAATGGCTCTCTAATGGACTGTAATGGTCGCAAGATTTCAAAGTGTTTTTATAATGCTTTTCTTCAAATTTGAATTTGAATTCAAATTTGGTTCTCTCTAGAAACATGATCCCCTAATCTAGTAGATACTTTCTCCAAATGAAGTCATAGCTTTTCATTCTATTTAACTCCACGATTTTAGTGGATTTACAAGAATCTTCCAAGTCAATTGACTTTTCCAATTGGTTAAAGATAAAAATCCATAGCAATGGTTCTCATGTGTCTTCAATCATTTGCACATAAAGTCTCTCTCTCTCTCTCTCACTCTCTCTCTTTCTCTTTTTAATCTCTCTTTATCTCTCTCTCTCTCTACCTTTCTATCTTTCATCTCTCTTTATTTCTTTCTCTATCTTCCTCTCTTTCATCTCTCTTTATCTCTCTCTATCTCTCTCTCTCTATCTCTCTCTTTCTCTCTCTCTCTCTCTCTCTTTCTATCAATAGAGAATAAAAAAATCACATACATGTATGTCCCTCTTCTGGATCATTGTTGTCAAACCATAATGTATGTAGTATATTGTCAAATCCCAAAGTATTGATGCCAAAACACTTTTGCAAAATCAAAGTGAAGGAAAATTATAAAACATAAAGCTCAGAGAAAGACAAAGGGTAAGATTACATGCACCATTTACCAAGATGCAAGATCTAGAGAGAGAGTTTGTGTAGAGAGAGATATGTGTGTGTGCATACAAGACAATGCAGGTCACAATTTGGTTCGCGTGCGTAAGTTCGATAGGAGCAAGCAATACTCAATGTAAAACACGCACAAAATGTTGATTTTTGCTCTTGGGATCCTGGTATGTTTAAAACACGGCCTTCCTATAGGCATCGGTATAGCCATCGGTATAAGCGTCTGTAATTTCTAGAATTTATCGATGCTTATACAGATGCCTATACTGATGTGCATACAGACGGTCATGAAACATCCCGATGATCCGTTTTAAATGGTCATACTGATAGTCAAGTGACGGTCGATATGCTTAATTACATTTTTTCCAAAGTTTATACTAACGTTGGGCATGATCGTTGGTATAGGCAGCGTCGGTATGCCCCTCATATGTTGTAGTGAAATAAAGAGGTGAATCAGAGATATGAAAACCATGCTCTTGAATTCGTACCATGGGCTTGGGGAAGAATGTATTGTATAGTTGTAACCTGAAGCACATTTCTAAGGAAAGAAAGCATCCTTCAAGGGCAAAGGGGGAATACTATAATGTAGTTAGAATAGGGCTCGATGATATGATAAGATTTCTTAATTCTCGAGTATTAAAGAAGATAGAGACTTAGCTAGTTGCTGGAAAAACCTACTATAAAACTACCATAATATGAACTAAAATGTGATGATGGTGGATCATCCACAATGATAAAGAGGCTTAGTTAATACTTCACAAATGAAAAAAAAAATGCAATGACATAGAGACAAAGTGTACATCGCTACTGTGAATTCGCGCTATTTCTAAAGACATACTTCACACACATAGGACGTAATCTTGTATTTCCACATGTACATATAACCCTAAGACAAACGATTAAGTCTGGATAGCTATTCAAGTTTACTTTCTAGTTTAATGCACACAATGTCATGAATCAAGACATGAAATTCTAAAAGATGCAAATGTTTTGCAGAAGGAGAGATGATCATAGATCTTTGGATCCCAACATTTAATGTATTTAAAATTTTGTTCTACTCACAAAGCTTTGTATGTTTACTTAATTGTGGGGCTACTCATCATCCAAAGACAACACATTTTTCCATCCCCTCAATAGGGTGATCCATGAAATTATAAGAACATTCATACATTCAATGTAAATAATTGAATACCATTAGAAGCATTAGGTATGTATCAAGATCAAGAGGAAGGAGCAAAGGAAGAGGAGGAAGATCATAAGGAAGAGAAGCTAAGCGATTATGCAACAGATTGTTGGGAGATAGGAGGAGGCAATCAAGGTCATTATGCAAGAATTTGTTTCTCTCTCTTACTAGATCCCCCGGTCAATTTGAAGCAAGTGCTCCTCGATGAAGGTGTTTGTTGCTCTACAATTTCTCGAATACCATAAGAGGCCAAGTTCTAGAAACTATAGAAGGAAGGATGTGCTCCCAACTTTGGTGTACCCTTGAACGAGTGGTCCCTATATGAATCCTTAGATAGCCTAGGCCAAGGACTTCAATGTTGTAAAAAGCATCCTCCATTCAAGAACCAATACAAAAGGATTATGCCTCTCTTTTGTATTCTTGTAATTTGGTCCTTTTAATTTGAAGCATTTATGTAAAGAAAAGTTGTAAACATTATTTCTAGTTGCATGCATGGTATTTCTGTAAGAAAATAACAGCACAGCGGAATAGACCTGTAGACAGAGTTGAGAGAAAAAAACGCAGACAAAGATTGACGCAGACTGAGAGATAGAGAACTCAAATTCTCAGATTGCCGAGCGTAATGTAGTTACAATGATGGTGCTGTCCACCCGTGCGATCCCAATGTGGAGGTTAGATGGCGATCTAGACAGACTCTAAATGAAGGGCTTACTAGTGCGCAGTGCTATGTAAAGCTCAACTTGGGCCGTGCTTATATAGCTTTTACAAGGAGGTTCGGTATAGATAAACGTAGTGAGGAGATACAAAATAGTCGATAAAATATCTGATCCGACAATATCTCCTGGACCCCACAGAAGGGGGCAAGCCCCCCTCTGCACTCCCCCCATTAAGGTTCTATGGGGAAACCGTACGATGCCATAGGGCCTTTATTTTCACCTTAAATGGCAACCTAATGGCTTGGAAGTTTATGCCCTACCTAACCTAACAGTTAGGCTCACAAAGATCATCTACAACCATCAACGGTCACACATAGACCTCATCTAACTTGGAAGTTAGGGTTCCACAAATGTCTGGGCTCTCATAATGGCTTCTCCTCATAATGGGGGCGTTACAACTTAGAGCACCATGGATCATTTGTGGTCACTTGAGGGTGGAGTATTGAACATATCTAACAATTTCAATATTGTTGTTGGGAGGATTCTGCCCAGCTCAAGATAGGGTTCCCTTTTAAATAAGGAGGCAAATCAGAAATATGAAAATCATTATCTTGAATACGGACCATGGGCTTGGGAAAGAATGTATTATACAATTGCAACTTGAAGCATATTTCTAAGGAAATAACATTTTTCAAGCAGGAGGGTGATGCTATAAATTAGTCTAGACAAGGCTAGGAGTTATGATAAGATTATTCACTTCTGGACTACCAAAAAAGAAAGAGACTTAGCCTAGTTTTCAATTCTCAAGGATAGGAACAAGGAGGTCTTGGGTTCAAGAGTTAAGTTACACCTAGAGGGCCTTAACATAAGCCATGATCACTAGTAACACTAGTAAAATTCACTAATAGACTCTAGTGGAAGGTGCTTAAAGTGTACTAAAGGCTCCCCATAGATATGTGGAGTCCAATTAACTCTAGAGATCATGGTAGAGAGTTATGGGTCATTCTCTTGCCTACATGGTCCCTAGTTTATTATAGTGGCACAACATGGAAAATCATTACCTAGCTAGTCAAGCATACTTTAAATGCAAGGGAATTAATCTATTACATTGAGAAGGTTTCAATTTGCAAAGCACGTAGAGAAATTGTCTAGAGTTCTTCAAAGCATGCGAGACACTTTCTAAGAGATCCATATAAGATGTGCTGATGGTTGTAAATGTCCATTTCCAAAATATGGTTGTTCAAGAGCAAAATTATCAATTTGGGTAGCTATACTTAGAGTCCACCTATTTTACATGTTTTAACGATCCTCATCATTCTTTCAATACTTTGCACTAAATTTAGCCTCTCAAGTGCAAGATAGATGGTACTTAGAATGATTTGGGTAGGGATCTAGCTCAAGATATGGTTCTCTTTCAAATAAACAAACGAATGAGAGATATGACAACCATGCTCTTTAATTTGGACCATGGGCTTGGGGAAGAATGTATTGTATAGCCATGAGCACCACTAATACTATTAGACTGTACCAATAGACTCTATTGGAGGGTGCTAAAGGAGTAGTGGAGGTTTGACATACATATGTGGCCTAAGCTTTGGCTTCTTGCCCTGGTCCCACATATGCATATCTATGATGCCTCTAGTCCTATGAATCTCTTGACAAAGACTTCTCTCAAAAATAGGGTTCCTCACTTTCTTCTTCTACCATATAAGTCTCTCTCTCTCTCTCTCTCTCTCTCTCTCTCTCTCTCTCTCTCTCTTTCTCTCTCTCTCTCTCGTTATGCACAATGATGTTCACTCCTATATTGCCCTATTCCCCATCCTCTAACTCCCTCCCAATTAGCTAAATTATAAATAGTGTGCTTTGAGTTGTGATCCACATAAGGGAAAAGCATGGTAACCCAAAATTGACAAACATGAACATTCACCATAACCAGGCCAATCATGCATCGTCCACATCAGTATGAATTACACTCGCATGTCTCGTCTTCTTATAGGTTGAGACATGTCACGCACTGTAATCCCATCCCATAAACTGTGTAGCTCTTCCACAAGTCGTGCAAGGTATACATCCATGTTTTTTACCTTATACTTACCTGATAATATAAGAGCTAATAATATGCCCCTTCTTTGTGGCCAGCCATGGTGGGATGTTATAATTGACCAAACATAGAGGCCATGTGCTCCATGAAGAGCTACGTAAACCAAATGGATTTACTCCATCCATAGGTAGGCCTAGACATACGTTGCGAAGCTCTTTAGCAAACTCTAGCCACTTATTATCTATGTGTTTCCAAGCATGAGAGTCAGCAAGCACTCGCATTACACCCTCTTGTGCTCTTTGCATGCCATGACATTAAATCAACTATGGATTTGCATCTAAACATGTTGCTCCACACTTTGAACATATGTGAAGATTCTCATACTCATTCCAAAAGAAGATGCAATCATACGGACAAGCATGAATCTTAATGTAGTCAATTTCAATGGATTGTAAATTTTTTTTGCATCTCCACATGTTGAAGGCATGTCATTGCCCTCTGGCAAAAATGGATCTTTAAGAAGCCTGCAATAAGAAATTAGAACGATATTATTATAGAAAGTTATTTTGATACAACAATGAAAGATCCACTTCCTTGAATAATTCACAGACACTACTATCTGACCATCAATAAATGGATTGCAGATTGAGCATCGTGAGTGATGCACGTAGTACAAATATCTTTGCTCCATTGTATAGTGGTAAACAAGCTAGTCTTTGCATGTTTTCGTATTCTTCATCAGCTATTGATCATGGAAATTTTCTTCTGTCCTTGAAACTGACAACATCTTCTCCATCATCATGATCTTCGTCCATCTCATAAAGCTCTTTGAGCATTTCTTCCATGTGTTCATTCTGTGTATGGCTATTAGTAGCTTGTACTTCTAACTCCTTTTTTGTTCTCTTTTGTCCACGAGAGGTTATCGGTGCAATGTCATTTGGCTGCTCCTACTCACCACAGGGACCATGTGAATGGTAGCATAGGTTTTGTAGTCGAATTTTATCAAAGTATTCTCTAACATGTGCAGTACAAATCCGTTGTTTTCGATAAATTATATACTTGTAGTGAGTGCAAGGACATGCCATTCTCTCCTCCGGATCCAAACTAGCCATTTGATATAATATGGACATTTAAGAACATTTGATTTTTTTGTCAAACTAAAAACCATAATCCTAAAAAGTTAAACCTGAAATATATATCATTTTAATTATATATTCTAATTTCTTTATTTTCTTTTTCTTATTCATACTAAAGTTTAAAGACCTAAAGACTAGAAAAAACCTAAACTCCTAATGCTAAAGACCTAGAACTATTGTTTATTTATTTAATTATGTATATATGTCAGCGTATGTGTTTGTAATATGTTAAAATCCTAAATTCATATTTTTTATATATATTAAAAATCCTAAAGACCTGTTTTCTATATATCATATAAATCCTAACAACCCTAAAGCCCTAATGATATATATATATATATATATATATATATATATATATATATATATATATATATATATATATATATATATATATATATATATATATATATATATATATATATATATATATATATATATACACACATACACACACACATATGTATATATATATATATATATATATATATATATATATATATATATATATATATATATATATATATATATATATATATATATATATATATATATATATATATATATATATATATATACATATACATATATATTATATCTGTGTATATGTGTGTGTGCATGTATAAACAACTTAAAAACCCTAATCCTATTTTTATATATATTTGAATATATATTATATTTTTTCTTAATTCTTATAAATATATATTTATATATGTTAATATTAATCTAAAACTCTATTTCTTATATAATTAATTATATATATTTAATTTGATACAAAATCTTAAAATCCTATTTTTATACATTAAATATACATATTTAATTTGATATAAAACCTTAAAATCCTATTTTTATATATTTAATTATATATATTGAATTTATTTAATTAAAACACTAGTGATTTTCATATTTATTTGTCTATACAATTATCCTATTTTTTACACATATTTATTATATATTTTGATATGTTTTCTTTTTTTTTTCCCTATATAAATTTAATTGAATTATATGTATGGAAAAACCCTAAAACCCTAATCCTAAAGAGCTAGACCTAAAATATGTATATGTGTGCATGCATGTGTATATACATTTATATATGTATATGTATTATATGTGTTTGTGTGTATATATGTTATGCATGTGTAAAAACCCTAAAACCCTAATCATAAAGACCTAGACCTAAAACATGTATATGTGTTTATGTATGTCTATATACATGTATATATGTATATGTATTATATGTGTATGTGTGTATATATGTTATGCATGTGTAAAACCCCTAAAACCCTAATCGTAAATACCTTGACCTAGAACATGTATATGTGTGTATGCATGTGTATATATATGTGTATGTGTATATGTGTATGTATATTATCTATAGGTGTATATGTGTACGTGTATGTGTAATATATTTAATTTGATAAAAAACCTCTAAATCCTATTTTTATATATTTAATTATATATATTTAGTTAATTTATTTAAAACACTAGCTCTTTTCATATTTATTTATCTATAAAATTATCCTATATATATATATATATATATATATATATATATATATATATATATATATATATATATATATATATATATATATAATTTTTTTCTTTATTTTCTCCTTATATAAATTTAATTGAATTATATGTATGTAAAAACCCTAGAACCCTAATCCTAAAGACCTAGACCTATTGTGTATGCACATGTATATACATGTATATATATATATATATGTGTGTATATATTTTATGCATGTGTAAAAACTCTAAAAATCTAATCCTAAAGACCTAGACCTAAAACATCTATATGTGTGTATGCATGTGTATATATATGTGTATGTGTATATATGTGTGTGTGTTTGTGTGTATATATATTTAATTTTATAAAAAACCTTAAAATCCTATTTCTATATATTTAATTATATATATTCAATTTATTTATTTAAAACACTATCTCTTTTCATATTTATTTATCTATAGAATTATCCTATTTATCTATAGAATTATCCTCTTTTTTATATAGAATTATTTATCCATAGAATTATCCTTTTCTTTTCTTTTTCTTTATTCCTTTATATAAATTTAATTGAATTATACGTATGTAAAAACCCTAAAACCCTTATCCTAAAGACCTAGACCTAAAATATGTATATCTGTGTATGCATGTGCATATACATGTATATATGTATATGTATTATATGTGTATGTGTGCATATATGTTATGGATTCGTAAAACCCCTAAAACCTTAATTGTAAAGACCTAGACCTAAAACATGTATGTGTGTATGCATGTGTATATATATGTGTATGTGTATATATATATATATATGTATATATTTATATGTGTATGTGTATGTGTTTAAATATTTAATTTGATAAAAAAGTCTTAAAATCCTATTTCTATATATTTACTTATATATATTTAATTTATTTATTTTAAACACTCCCTCTTTTCATATTTATTTATCTATACAATTATCCAATTTTATATATATATTTATTTATATATTCTGATTTCTTTCTGAATATTTTTTTACTTTTTAATTATATAAATTTAATTGAATTGTATGTATGTAAAAACCCTAAAACCCTAATGCTAAAGAGCTAGACCTAAAATATGTATATGTGTGTATGCATGTATATATACATGTATATATATATATATATATATATATATATATATATATATATATATATATATATATATATATATATATATATATATATATATATATATATATATATATATATATATATATATGTGTGTGTGTGTGTGTGTGTGTGTGTGTGTGTGTTACATGTGTATATGTGTATATACGTTATGCATGTGTAAAAACCCTAAAATCCTAATCGTAAAGACCTAAACCTAAAAGATTTATATGTGTGTATGCATGTGTATATATATGTGTATGGGTATATATATGTGTATGGGTATATATATGTGTATGGGTATATATATGTGTATATGTGTCTATATATATGTGTATATGTGTATGCATGTGTATATAGCCCAAAAACCCGAATCCCTTTTTTATATACTTGGTGTTAAAAATACCTTAAAATCCTAATTTTATATATTTAATTATATATATTTAAGTAAAACACTAGCGATTTTTATATTTATGTATCTATACTGAAATCGTGTATGTGTGTGATGTGTGTGTGTATGTATGCATGTGTGTATATGTGTGTGCATGTATATATGCATGTGTGTATATATGTGTGTGTGTATGTATGCAGGTGTATGGATGTGTAAACAGCCTAAAAACCCTAATCCTAGTTTTATATATTTAATTGGCATGTGTGTACATGTGTGTATGTATGTATGCATATGTGTATATGTGTGTGTGTATGTATGCATGTGTGTACATGTGTGTGTATGTATGCATGTGTGTACATGTGTGTGTGTGTATGCATGTGTACATATGTGTATGTGTGTATGTATGCATGTGTGGTTATGCCTGTGTATGTATGTGTGTATTTATATGTGTGTGTATGTATGCATGTATGTATATGCCTGTGTGTATGCATGCATGTGTGTACATGTGTGTGTGTATGTATGTAGGTGTGTGTATGTATGCATGTGTGTTTATGTATGCATGAGTGTATGTATGCATGTGTCTACATTTGTGTGTATTTATGCATGCATGTGTGTATATGTGTGTATGTATGCATGTGTGTACATGTGTGTGTATGTATGCATATGCATAAATGTGCGTGTGTATGTATGCATGTGTGTGTGTGCGTATGTATGCTTGTGTCTATATATTATGTATGTATGCATATGTGTATATTTTTGTGTATGTATGTTTGTGTATATGTGTGCGTATACGTGATTGTATGTATACATGTGTGTATGTATGCACGTGTCTACATGTGTGTGTATGTATGCATGTGTGTGCATGTGTGTGTATGTATGCATGCATGTGTGTATATGTGTGTATGTATGTATGCATATGTATGTGTATGCATGTGTGTATATGTGTGTGTGTATATGCATGTGTGTATGTGTGTGTGTATGTATTTCTATATCTCTCTCTCTTTATCTCTTGTTGGGAAAGATGGATGGACACTCCAAGAAATGTACCGCTAATCCCTACTTTGTACCAGCCCTCTTTCACTTCAAAGTTGAGTTTTCGGCCCTCTAAGCTTTCCAATGACACTAAATAAGTGCCTATGTATGGTTCAAGAGTTAAGTTACACCTAGAGGGCCTTAACATAAGCCATGATCACTAGAAACACTAGTAGAATTCACTAATAGACCCTAGTGGAAGGTGCTTAAGGTGTACTAACATTACAACATATGAGGGGTATATCGACGCTGCCTATACCTGTTGAAATGAAAAAGGACTACTCCTACTCTAGTCACATGCACACATCAAACAAGCTAGGGAGGACGGAACAAAAGATAACAAAACATGATGAATGAATTAAAGTAGAAATGGAAATGACTTACATGACATGCTCTATGAGCATGGAGACTCCATAATGGAAGTGCACTCTTGGCAATGAGCTAGAGTCGAATGACTTGTGTGGAGTGAAGGGAGGCCTTGCTTATATGGAGTTTGAAAGAATTCCCTTGCATGTGGGATATATGTGCTTGCATGAGAATGAATGTAGCTTTGGACAAAAGGGTGGAGCATGGAACTCTCAACACCCTCCCTCCATGTGATGACTCTTTTGTTTTTAGCAAGGGGACTAGTGACATATGGGATCACTTAGTCCGTTTGGTTTCTAGGATCTAAGATGTGGAGATGCAAAAAAACTTTTACAGTCCATTGGAATGGATTATACTAAGATTCATGCTTGTCTCAATGATTGCATCCTCTTTCCAAAGTATGTAGCAAATAGATTTATAGAAAGACCTTGTAGGCGAAGCAATCCCCGCAAAGGTTCTTCACCACTTTCCTATCATTCAATGAATTAAGAACATGTTTAGATGAAAATCTATAGCTGAGTTAATGTCATGGCATACAAAGAGAAGGTCTACAGATGGTGTAATGCGAGTGCCTGTTGACTCTGATGCTTGGAAGCACATAGATAGTAAGTGGCCAAAGTTTGCTAGTGAGCCTCGATCCATACGTCTAGGCCTAGCTATAGATGGAGTGAATCCATTTGGTTTACACAGTTCTTCATGGAGCACATGGCCTATATGTTTGGTCAATTATAACATCCCACCATGGCTCGCCATAAAGAAAGGTCATTTATTATTAGCTCTTATTGTACCAGGTAAGTATAAGATAAAAAACATGAATGTATATCTTGCAGCACTTGTGGAAGAGCCTGATGGACATGTTTTACATGAAGGATGAATTGATCGACAAGCACAATGCCAAATGAAAGCTAGCGATTGGAAACAACTGTGGGATTCAGAAAATACAGTTGCTGGCATTAAACGGTTGTCCATTTTTCATGAACTCCCTTATTGGAGTGAATTATTGATCAATCATTTGGTAGACCGGATGCATATTTTTAAGAATGTGGGAGAGATTCTTTGGAAGACCTTGATCAGAAAGAAAGAAAGCAAAACACAAAGGGAGGACTTATAAGAGCAAGGTCATATGTGAGAGTTGTGGGCAATTACTAAGCCCAATGGGACAGTATCGTTACCAAGAGCTCCTTGGGTGCTTCACAGGATGGAAGAGCAACAAGTGAAGAAAACTATTTCTGAGTTTCGGACACCTACTAGATGCATGAGGTGTTTAAAGACTGCTTTCACATGATACGATGATCTTGGAGGGCTCAAGTCTCATGATTGGCACAAGTTTTTACAGGTTGTGCTCCCTGTACCCTTAAAAGATTGTCTTTCGGGGATGTACAAAGAACCATTTATAAAATTAGTTCTTTAGTACATTGGATCACTTCCAAAGAGATAAATAAAGATAGCATAGAGAGTGCAAAACTCAATGCTATTGAGGTTGTTGTATGGTAGAGAAATACTTTCCCACAAGTATTCTCACTATTCAACTTCATTTACTAGTTCATGTGGTAGATGAAGTTGCAATAGCAGGAACTGTCCATAGTCGATGGATGTTTTTCTTGGAGCACTTTATGAAGACATTAACAAGGTTTGTTCGACATAGAGCATGCTGAGAGGGTAGCATGGCAGAGGGATGGCTTGTACAAGAGTCTCTTGTATTCATAATTGAGTTTCTACGTATGTCGGATCCCGAAATGCCTCGCTTATGGAGCGATGATGAAGATGTTTGTCTCGTAGGCGATGAACCACAAGGTAAAGGATTGCAAAGAAAAATGGACGCAACTTTCACAGAGAAGGCAATGAAGTTTTGTGTAGTTAACTCTGAGCCTATGCAGAAGTGGTTAGAAAAGTATGAGCTTGCCAAGGAAACCAACGCAAAGGAAAGAGCTCAATTTTGAAGGAATCGTTCCACTCGATTTTCACCTCTTTCAGAAAGTCTTCAACCTCTTCCACCTTTTCCAACAAGCAGATGGCTAGATACAGCGCTTTCATAAGCAAAGGTAGCGGGTGAAGATATCTCTTAAGAAGAAGAAGAACTTGCAAATGGATGTGATTGGGATTATACTAAATATGGTCCACTATGGTCTCATGGACGACATTTTTGGATCCGACAAATCGATAAAAATAGATCTACTTTTGATAGTGGGATGATGGTGAACTTTTTGCAAAAAAGTAGAGCGAGTGCAAGAGATGATAATGCTCAAGAAGGCCAGCATTCAAGATATCTTGAAACTATCTTTTAGGAAGTTTGATAACTTTCTTTTTTATGCGAAATGGTTCAAAATAGTCACCTCTGGAAGAAACACAATAGTGAGGCGGGATAATAGCGGTTTGCTTCAAGTCAAGTCCACAAAATTATGGACGATGAAAGGGATACATTTGTACTTCTCGAACACTATGAGCAAGTTCGTTTTATACCAGATTCAAAAGAAATAGAGTGGCTATTTGTTTTACATGTCGCCCCATGTAGTATACAAATTTGTGAGAACATACATGTAGAAGAAAGTCCATCTGTAGTGGACTCAGAGATTCATTCGATAATCGAAGAGGAAGAGATCATTGTTCAAGAAGAAGAGGTCATTGTTTGAGAAGACGAAGCAATAGACGATGATCAGGAAGAAACCAAGATTTAAAAGTCATCAATATAGAGATAGATATTCTCGGTGCATCGGATCTCCAAGAGGATGCTAGACTAGAGGATTTTTTAATCAAACACTTGTACATACTAATTTTTGTTTATTTTTTTGCTAGTTTCTGTACACTATTGTTTCTCTATATTACCTTTATTATCAGATGCTTATTATTTGAGTTCTTTTGTTATAGAGCACGATGGGAGAAAGTCCTTCAGTCACTCCACATTCCATGACAGAGGAGCACTTTTTAGAGTTCATCTCTCAGGTACCTCCTGCGTATATGGCCGCTGCATCACAGTATTGGATCGCTCGTGGTAGCACTCCTCTCCGCCTCACTCCTACGGGCCTCACTCCCGCTGGTGTCACTCCCGCTGGTGTCACTCTTGCCGGTGTCATTCTTATGGGTGGTGCTACTCCCGCAAGAGGTATGTCTCCTAGCTTTATGACTCCACCACGACCATCTTTTCAGCCATCCCCTACTGGCTCTAGTAGAAGACATGTGCATTCGACACCTCAACGCGATACAGGTTCTGGCCCATCTCATAGGTCGAGATCACTCTCTGGAGTAGGAGGTACTAGGAATGGATCTACAGGTAGGTCTAGAGGAGGTGTCTATTGTGGAGGCAACGCGATAGACGTTGTCCCGTCCGCTTCCACTCCTAAGACAAGTACCTCAGATGTAGGTACGCCATGCGATACACCACGTGCAACACCACATACACCTTGGGGTGCTCATGATCATGATGACTCCAAGGTATATAGTATCCGAGATGGAGCTTCAGTGATGGATGCAGCTAGCAAAGCAATGCGTGCACGTATACGACAGCTTTGCTCCATACAGTTTAGACACTTTATCATGTTGAAATGGAGTGAACAAGATAAAGATCGGAAGAATTATATCACACAGACGATTTATCAGGAGTTTCAACCAGCCGATGGACAGCCTCTTGTCAATTCAGAGTGGATTCTGCACACTACACGTGAAGTTATGTCCCATCGACGATCCAAGCCTCGTGATGCTTTCAGAGTAGGCTTGCCAAAGCCTGTATGAATAGATGCTGAGGAGTGGGATATGATTCGTGACGAGCAGCAGCAGACTCCTGACCAATATCACCAGCCGTGAGATGCCATAGCCACACGTTTAGATACGATTGAACCGTCACATTTGGGTAGCAGTGGATATGACACGATGCCTCACGAGTTTATAAGTACCATTTGTTTTATTGAATTTTTTTGTGTTAAGTTTCTCATGTATGTTCCTCTAATGTTTTGTATATTTATTGCAGGAGCTGGCAATGGGTCATCCTCCAATACGAACGGAGGAGGATTATGGATATCGTGAGGGACTGTTTGCACTATTGGAGGATTTGGAGGGACGCGATGTGATCGTTTCATGGAAGCATTTGCGATGAGGTGATTAATTTATAAACTTGATTTTTACTTTTTGTTTGTAAATTTCATGTGAACTTATCTCATTTCATTAATTTTCTTCGTTGCAGGATTGTTGATATGGAACGTTCTTTGCATGTGTATGGTAGTGGCACACCAAAATTTTGTATTTGATTTTTATATGGCAATGCATTACTTTGCCACATTTTGTAAAAGTGTCATATATGACAGTGGTTTGCCACACTCTTGTACATGCTTCATTTATGAAATATATAACTATTTTTGTACATGGTTCATGGTTCATTCTGATTATCTCTTTTGTGTCCAATAATATTCTATTTTATGAAATCATATTTCGGTTGACAATAGAGTACACATCACATGTACTTGGTTTTTTATGGGCAGATTGTATTGTCTTTTGCTAAGCAACATCATGGTAATGTTGCTGTAGCAAAAGACAACACACTCTGCCCAAAAAATTTTTGTAGATATGGTCATCGGTATAAGCGACGGTACTACCGATGCTCATACCGATGCCCATACCGACGCCCATATTGGCGCTTTAATACTGATGCGCATACCGACACCTACACTGACGTCAGGGCAAAAATACGCGTGTTCATTTTCCTCCGTAAAAACCTCGGTATATGGCCGATCTGTTGTAGCATAAAAGGTTCGCCATAGATATATGGAGTCCAATTAACTCGAGAGATCATGGTTAGTCCCAAAGGGGTAGAGAGTTATGGGTCATTCTCTTGCCTACATGGTCCCTAGTTTATTATAGTGGCACAACATGGAAAAGCATTACCTAGTTAGCCAAGCACACTTTAAATGCAAGGGAACTAATCTATTACATTGAGAAGGTTTCAATTTGCAAAGCACGTAGAGAAGTTTTCTAGAGTTCTTCAGAGCATACGAGACACTTTGTGAGGGATCCATATAAGATGTGTTGATGGTCATAGATGTTTATTTCCAAAATATGGTTGTTCAAGAGAAAAGTTATCAATTTGGGTAATTATACTTAGAGTCCACCTATTTTACATGTTTTAACGATCCTTATCATTCTTTCCATACTTTGCACTAAATTTAGCCTATCAAGTGCAAGATAAATGGTACTTAGAATGATTTTGGTAGGGATCTAGCTCATGATATGGTTCCCTTTCAAATAAACAAGAGAATGAGAGATATGACAACCATGCCCTTCAATTTGGACCATGGGCTTGGGGAAGAATGTATTGTATAGCCATGGGCACCACTAACACTAGTAGAATCCACCAATAGACTCTATTGGAAGGTGCTAAAGGAGTAGTGGAGGTTTGACATACATATGTGGACTCCAATTAACTCTAGAGGTCATGGCTAGTTCCAATATGGTAGAAAGTTATGGTTCATTCTCTTACCTTCAAAGTCGTTGGTTTATTATAGTGGGATTGCATGGAAGATCATTACCGAGCCAACTAAACATACTTTCAATGGAAGGGAATTAGTTTTGTTACATTGAGAAGGATTCACTTTGAAAAACGCTTAGAGAGATCGTCTACAATTCTTCAAAGCACACAAGACACTTTGTGAGAGATGTGTAGACTATATAAGATGTCCTGATGGTCGTAGATATCCATCCCCATAATATGTTCGTTGAAGACCAAGTTATCGATCTGGCTAGATATACTTAGAGTCCACCTATTTCACATGTTTTATCGATCCCTCTCACTCTATCCATACTTTGCAATACATACAACTTATCAAGTGCAAGATAGATGGTACTTAGGATGATTTGGTTAGGGATGAGAGCAGACATGGTTTCCCCCCTTTTTAGATCCAGTTCAGGATGGGTTCCCTTTCAAATAAAGAGGCAAATCAGACATTCATGCTCTTAAATTCTACCATGGGCTTGGGGAAGAATGTATTGTATAGTTGTAACTTGAAGCATATTTGTGAGGAAAAGAAGCGATCTTCAAGGAAGGAGGAGGTCGTGAGCTGAACAGTTAAGTTGGATCTAGAGGGTCTTAAAATAAGGATTGAGCACCAGTAACTAATAGACTCTAGAGGAAGGTGCTAAAGGAGTAGTGGAGGTTGGACATACATATGTGGACTCCAATTAACTCTAGAGTTCATGGCTAGTACCGAAGTGGTAGAGAGTTACATGTCATTCTCTTACCTACATAGTCCCTAGTTTATTAAAGTGGTACTACATGGCAGATCATTACCTAGCCAGCCAAGCATACTTTAAATGCAAGGAAATTAGTATGTTCATTGATGTAGGTATGCCATGTGGTACACCACATGGAATACCACGTACACCTTGGGCTGCTCATGATCATGATGATTCCAAGGTGTATAGTATCTGTAATGGAGCTCCGTAATGGATGCGGCCAGAAAGGCCATGCATCAACAAATATGACAGCTTTGCTCCATTCATTATCATGTTGAAATGGAGTGAATAAGATAAAGATCGTAAAAATTATATCACAAAGACGATCTATCAGGAGTTCTGGCCAGCACATGGGCATCCTCTTGTTAGTTGAGAGTGGATTTTGCACACCATACGTGAAGTTATATCCCATCGTCGATTCGAAGCTCGTGATGCGGGAGGCTTATGGATATCGTGATGGCTTGATTGCACAATTGGAGGACTTCAAGGGACGCGGTGCGGTCGTTTCATGGGAGCATCTGTGATGAGATGATGAATTTAGAAACTTGGTTTTTACTTGTTGTTTGTAAATCTCATGTGAATTTATCTTATTTCATAAATGTTCTTTGTTGCAGGACTTCTGATATGGATGTTTCGATCCTTCTGTGCATGTGTATGACAGTGGTGTGCCACAATTTTGTATTTGGCTCATATATGGCAGTGGTGCACCAAAATTTTGTATTTGACTCTTATATGGCAACACTTTGACACATTTTGTATTTTCCTCATATATGACATGTTGATATATTTAGGTAGTGATGTGTGTGAACACTCTAGGATCGCCGGGGCACTTTTTTCCCTCTTTAGGAGGTTTTTTTCCCCCGGCTTGTATATATGCCCATTGCCCTAATGGGCTATTTATCTTTGTACATTCTCTAGTAATACATTCAGTATTATGTGTTGTGCTCCAAGCTCCTTCTTCTTCCTTGTGCTGTTCGCATGCTCTCGCAGACGTCTAACTCCAATAATTGGTATCAGAGCAGGTCGTCGCTTCATCTAGGGTGCCATTGATACTCCTCTATTTGCAGTCTCAGAATCGCACGAATTTCAAGCTCGTTTCGGCCTCCGAACGCACTATCGTAGTGCTTATGCAGGCTATTTTTTCTTTTTGTGCCAAAGGTATATACCAGTATCTGTTTGCCAGTATAAGCATCTCGAAGTCTGCTACAGGTCTAGCAGAATTTGTCTGGGCAGTTCTGTTCAACTTTTTTAGATATAATCTATTTTTAGCATCAAGGTATTTTAGTCACCAGTCATGGCTGAAAGTAGTGATGTATTCCGTATGTTGGTTGTTGAGGATAAGTTGGATGGTACCAACTACCCATTATGAGCTTATACGATGCGACATCTATTGGTTGCAAAAGGATTGTGGAACATTGTGCAGGGTGTTGAAAGACGTCCTGCTACACCTGTAACAACAGGTACTGCAAATACAGGTGCTCGAGCTGATGGAGATGGTGTGGAAGATGATATTGTGCAGATTCCTGTTCGTGCTACTATTTCTGTTGCACCTGCTACAGAGCAGATTCGTTGGGATGGCAAAGATGCCCAAGCACATGCATTGATAGCTTTGTCTGTCAAACGTGCCATTATTCCTCATATTCGCTCTTGCAGAATAGCTAAGGATGCTTTGGATACACTTACCACATTGTACCAAGCTAGGAATGAGGCTCGTGTTGCTTACCTCCCAAAACAGTTGGAGAGTGAGCACATGAATGAAGGTGATTCTATGCACAGTTTCCTAACAAAGATCAAAGACTTGAAGGAACAATTGATTTCTGCTGATGAGGTTATAACAGATAGCTCACTTGTGTAGACCGTTCTGAATGGTCTTCCTGATTCATATCAGAGTTTTGCTTCTACTCTTTGGTTGATGATGAAAGGCAATCCAAATGCCTTGTCATTTGAGGAGTTAGTCTCTGTTCTGTTGCAAGAAGATCAGTCCAGGCAGAACAGGTCCATTATGCGTGTTGCAGATCAAGCTTTCCTGGCTACTCAGAAGGGCAAAGGAAAATGGAGTTCTTCTACTAGTAAGCAGAAATCTGCAAATGCTACACATTCGAAGAACCAAGACCAAGATGAGAAGAAAATAAAAAAAGCAGAAATTGTTTTATAAGTACTGTAAAGGGAATGATCATATCATAAATAACTGTCCAAAATTGGCTGCAAAAGAGGCAAAGAAGAAAGAGGCTAGAATGGTTGTTGCAGAAGACTCTACACCAAAAACGGAGTCTACTAATCTTGTGCAAGAAGAAGAATGGGTGTTCACTACTGTTTGCAGTTTAGACCCATCTTCTCATGAGCAGTGCATGTCTGCAGTAGACTCCGATGTTTGGTACTTTGATAGTGGGGCGATCAAATATATTACCTCGCAGCAAAGTTTCTTCTCTTCACTCGAGCCTGCCCCTATAGGGAATATTGTTACATGCGCCAACAACTCCTCTTATCCTGTTATGGGAGTTGGTAACATCATTTTGACTATTGTTGATGGTAGCTCCTTCACTTTGTCAGATGCTTTATTTGTATCAGGGATCAAGAAGAATCTGTTATCAGTTTTTGCATTAGCCAAGATTCGCTTGGTTGTGAAATTTGTTGATGACAGATGTACAGTTCATGATCTGTCAAATGGCAATGTTATTATTGCTTCTGGCATTTTATGTCGTGGGTTGTATAAGCTCATAGACTATGAAAGATCTGAAAATGATTTGGCATGTGCAGTAAATGATTCTCAGGCTACGTCAGATCGAAAGCTTTGGCATGCACGCTTTGGTCATCTAAATTTTGCTAGTTTGGTATGCCTGTAGATATCTGAAATGGTGTCCTCTTTGCCCAAACTTGAGGCACTTGGAAAGCATGTTTGTGAAGGCTATATTTTGGGCAAAATGCAATGTTCCTCCTTTCCAAAAGATGGTTCAGTTCGGGCTACACAGAAATTGCAGCTTGTACATAGTGATCTCTATAGTCCTATGCAGACACCCTCTTTTGGAAATTACCTTTACTTCATGACTTTCATTGATGATTTTTCCAGGCATGCATGGTTATATCCACTCAAAGCAAAGTCCGAAGTGTTCATGTGCTTTAAACAGTTTTTGGTTAAGGTTGAAAATCTATCAGCATGTAAAATGGGCAACCTCCGTTCTAATCAAGGGGGGAATATATGTCTTCTCATTTTAATGCATTTCTGGCTGAACGTGGGATAAAACACCAGTGTATAGTGGCGTATACACCTCAACAAAATGGAGTTGCTGAACGAAAGCATAGGTCACTCATGGAGATGGCCAGGTGCATGGTCAAAATCAGGCTTCCCGCAAGCCATCTGTTGCTCATCTGTGTGTTTTTTGTTGTTTGGCATATGCATTAGTGCCTGAACAACATCACAGAAAATTGGATGATAAGGTAGTAAAATGTATTTTTGTTGGGTACAGTTCTGAAAGTAAAGGCTATCCTCTGTATCATCACAAACTAACCGCATTTTGGTTAGCCGTGATGTTGTCTTTGTGGAAGATGCTATTCAGCCATTGCTTTCATGTACTAAGGAGACATCTGTTAGCTCCAAAGACATGTATGATACTTTGATGCCTCTTTTTACAGGTGGACAGTCTAGTGCTGGTCCTAATGAGGAAACTTCTCAGCCTTTGTAGGTTTCATATGATGATGCAGATCATTCCATTTTTGATGCAGATTTACATGATGCACTTGTTGATGATTGAGCAGGCAAAAACTATGCCAAAATGGTTGGTGCAAACTTTGCGTTGACAGCAAATTAGATGCCCCTTTGTCATATCATACTCGTTCAGGCTCTCATAGAGCCTCCTTTGCATCAGATTGCTATGCTATGGCTGCGTCTAGTCTCTGTGATGAGAATGAGCCTGTTTCTTTTGATGAAGCATAGAATTCAAAAAATTGAATGGCTGCTATGCAATCTAAATATGATGCTATAATGAAGAATGGTACATGGTCTTTATGTGACTTGCCTCCTGGCAAGAAGGCCATTGGCATTAAGTGGGTATACAAGTTGAAGCGTAAACTTGATGGTATAGTTGACAGGTGTAAGGCTAGGCTTGTTGCAAAGGGTTATGCGCAGGAAAGAGGCATTGATTTTGATGAGACCTTTGCAGCTACATGCCGTATGACTATTGCTCGGAGCATTTGTGCACTTCCAACCCATCATGGTTGGAATGTACATCAGTTGGACATTAAAACAACATTTCTAAATGGTGACTTGCATGAAGAAGTGTATGTTTTTAAGCCCCATGGCTTTGTGCAGAAAGGGCATGAAAACCAGGTGTGCAGGTTAAAGAAGGCATTATATGGTTTAAAGCAAGCACCGCGTGCTTGGTATGAGAAGATACATGCCTATCTGATTGCACATGGTTTTGAGAACAATCCAACTGAAAGCACCTTATATGTTAAGTGTGTTAATGATGTGCTTCTGATCATTGTTGTCTATGTTGATGACATGCTGCTCACTGGTCCTATTGAGAAGCAAATTGCTGATTTTAAGACTGATTTGCATGCCTCATTTGAGATGTCTGATTTGAGGCATTTGCATCACTATTTGGGCATTCACTGTTATGCAAGTTGATGGTGGAATGGCTTTGTGTCAAAGAAAATATATTGACACATTATTGTAGCGTTTTGGCCTTGAAGATTGTAAGCCTATTGCCACTCCTATGGAGACAGGTTTACGATTGAGTCTTCATGATGCTCGAGATGCATTTGATGCTGTCTTCTATCAGCAGGCTGTTGGATGCCTGATTTACTTATGCATTACTCGGTCAGATATTCAGTTTGCTGTCTCATAGATGAGCAGATTTATGCATTGCCCAGGTGTCAAGCATTGACAGGCGGTTAAGCGCATCTTTCGCTACTTTAGTGGTACTCGGCTACTCGGGTTGTTTTATCCCAGGACTTACTTCCTTTTGTGGAGTGATTTCCACATAGCTTGGCACTTTCTTATACATGAGTGCCAGCTACTTGTTCATCGCATCACTCCCAGGGGGGATTTGTTGATATATTTAGGTAGTGATGTGTGTGAAGACTCTAGGATCGCCAAGGCACTTTTTTACCCCTTTAAGAGGTTTTTTCCTCCGGCTTGTATATATGCCTATTGCCCTAATGGGCTGCTTATATTTGTACATTCTCTAGTAATACATTCAGTATTGTGTGTTGTGCTCCAAGCTTCTTCTTCTTCCTTGTGCTGCTCGTGTGCTCTCCCAGATGTCTAACTCCAACATGACAGTGGTTTCCCACACTCTTGTACATGCTTCATTTATGAAAATATATAACTCTTTCTGTACATGGTTCATGGTTCATTCTGATCATCTCTTTTGTGTCGGATAGTATTCTGCTTTATGAAATCATATTTCGGTTCCTATTAGAGTACACATCACATGTACTCGATTTTTTTTTTGGGCAAAGTGTATCATCTTTTGCTAAAAAACATCATGGTAATGTTGTTGTAGCAAAAGACAACACACTCTGCACAAAAACATTTTGTAGATATGATCGTCGGTACTCCCAGGATGGTCATCGTTATGTGCAATGGTATGCCCACCAGTTGCCGGTAAAGGCGTCGATATGAGCGTCGGTATGAGCGTCGATATTTTCGACGCTTATACCGATGCTCATATCGATGCCTATATCATCATTTTGGTTCCGATGCCTATATCTACACTTACACCGACGTCAGGGAAAAAATGCACCCATTCAATTTCCTTGGTAAAAGCCTCGGTATATGGCCGATATGTTGTAGTGTTTGAAAGGAAACCCTATACTGAGCTGGGCTTAAAAAGAGGGAAAACCTTGTGTGGTCTCATCCCTAACCAATCATTATAAGTACCATCTATCTTGCACTTGACAAGCTAAATTTAGTGCAAAGTATGGATAGAATGATAAGGATCATTAAAACATGTGAAATAGGTA
The DNA here is from genome assembly GCA_020310875.1 of Ceratopteris richardii. NCBI lineage: Eukaryota > Viridiplantae > Streptophyta > Polypodiopsida > Polypodiales > Pteridaceae > Ceratopteris > Ceratopteris richardii. The sequence continues at coordinate 132,761,524 of CM035425.1, forward strand.
GCTCGCCAAATTGATAACTTGCTCTTTAATCACCATATTTTGGGGGGTCGACATCTATGACCATCGAGACACTCCAAGTGATGAGTAGGTACTACCAAATCCTGCTTAGTACCAGCCCTTTGTGACTTCAGAGTTGATATGTGGGCCCTCTTAGCTTTCCAATGACACCATAAATGTGCCTGTGTACTTTGGAAATGATGTATGAAAAGATTAAATCAAAACAGACTTTCTAAATAGAAGGACCAATGACAAGCTTGTATTTTTTATCATACACGTGTTGCTTGTAATGTTTTGGTGCTACCACTATAGTAGGAATTGGAAAAATTCCTTTTAGAGGTATCTAAATAGCTTAATAAATTAATGATTCCAAGTGAAATCACTTGAAATGATCAACTATACACAAAGCAATCAGTTTAACAAATTAATCATTAGCCCCGATTTTTTAGGACCTCTACAGAGTTTGACCAGTGAGTGATTTGATGTGTTTTCTCCAATTTGGCTAAATGGATTTGGTTCAAACTTTGGCCCCATGTAGATAACTTGCAGCTGATTCCAACAAACTATAGATCGTTGAATTTGGTGGAGAAATAAGTGAGATATGACCAGCACAAGTTGACAATTAGAAATGACCATAACAGAGATATCATAGATAAACAATGTAGATGTAATGTATTAATGAACAATGTTATACAAGATCATAGGCTTTGTAATCATAGCCTTATGATGGAGAATAGTGTAGGCTACAATGTAGCCGTTACACACATACAAAATGGTAATGGAGAGCTCGGGAAATGACTACACTCACTACGACTTTTTGAAGTAACTTTTTATAAGTGTTCCATTCAAATTTGAATTTGAATTAAATTTTGGCTCTCTCTAAAAGTGATCCTTCATTGAAGGAAAGATTCCCTCAATGAAGTAGATACTTTTCTAACTAACAATTCCATGAGTTTTCTTGGTAGGTGATTACAAATATTCTCAAGTCAAAAAAATGACTTTTACAAATGGTAAAGATGAATTCTTCCTTAGCAATTGTTTCCATCGAGCTTCATATGAGTATGAACTACAAGCCAAATGTATAGGCTTGTGATTTGCACCAACAACTCCTATTGGGATCACTCCTGCGGGCGGTGCTACTACCGCCTGGGGTATGCCTACTAGCTTTATGCCTCTACCATGACCATCTCCTCAACCATCCCTTAATGGCTCTAGTAGTAGATGTGTGCGTTCAACAGCTCAGCGCGATACACAGGTGCTGACCTGTCTCATAGCTCGAGGTCACACTTTGGAGCAGGAGGTTCTAGTAGTGATCTATAGGTAGCTCTGGAGGAGGCGGCTATTGTGGAGGCGGTGCGACGGATGTTGTGTCGCCCACCTCTACTTCTAGAGCAAGTACCTCAGATGTAGGTATGCCACGTGGTACACCACATGGAACACCACATACACCTTGGGGTGCTCATGACCATGATGATTCCAAGGTGTATACTATCGGTAATGGAGCTCCGTAATGGATTGGGCCGAGAAGGCCATGCCTCAACAAATATGACAGCTTTTCTCCATACATTATCATGTTGAAATGGAGTGAACAAGATAAAGATTGTAAAAATAATATCACAAAGACGATCTATCAGGAGTTCCAGCCAGCACATGGGCATCCTCTTATTAGTTCAGAGTGGATTATGCACACCACACATGAAGTTATGTCCCATCGACGATTCGAAGCTTGTGATGCGGGAGGCTTATGGATATCGTCATGGATTGATTGCACTATTGGAGGACTTGGAGGAATGCAATGCGGTTGTTTCATGGGAGCATCTGTGATGAGATGATGAATTTAGAAACTTGGTTTTTACTTGTTGTTTGTAAATCTCATGTGAATTTATCTCATTTCATAAATGTTCTCTATTGTAGGACTTGTGATATGGATGTTTCGATCCTTTTGTGCATGTGTATGACAGTGCTGTGCCACAATTTTGTATTTGGCTCATATATGGGAGTGGTGCACCAGAATTTTGTATTTGATTCTTATATGACAATGCTTTGCCACATTTTGTATTTTCCTCATATATGAGAGTGGTTTGCCACAATCTTGTACATGCTTCATTTATGAAAATATATAACTTTTTTTGTACATGGTTCTTGGTTCATGGTTCTTGGTTCATCCTGATCATCTCTTTTGCGTCAGATAGTATTTTGCTTTATGAAATCATATTTCTGTTGCTATTAGAGTACCAATCACATGTACTCGATTTTTTTTGGGCAGAGTGTATCATCTTTTGCTAAACAACATCATGGTAATGTTGTTGTAGCAAAAGACAACTCACTCTACACAATTTTTTTTATATGGTCATCAGTACTCTGAGGATGGTAATCGATATGTGCAATGATACACCTAGCAATTGCTGGTAAAGGCATCGATATGAGCGCTGGTATGAGCATCGATATTTTTGACACTTATGCCGATGCTCATATCGGTGCCTATATCGTCGTTTTCAGTTCCGATGCCTATATCGACACTTACACCGGAGTCAGGGCAAAAATGCACCCTTTCAATTTCCTCGATAAAAGCCTCGATATATGGCCGATATGTTGTAGTGTTTAAAAGGAAACCCTATACTGAGTTGGGCTTAAAGAGAGGGAAAACCTTGTGTGGTCTCATCCCTACCCAATCATTCTAAGTACCATCTATCTTGCACTTGACAAGCTAAATTTAGTCCAAAGTATGGATAGAATGATAAGGATCATTAAAACATGTGAAATAGGTGGACTCTAGGTATAACTCGCCAAATTGATAACTTGCTCTTTAATCACCATATTTTGGGGGGTTGACATCTATGACCATCGAGACATCTTATATAGTCTATAGATCTCTCACGAAATGTCTTGCATGCTTTGAAGAATTCTAGACAATTTCCCTATGCGCGTGGCAATTTGAGCCATAAAGTAACAAATTAATTCCCTTGCATTTAAACTACGCTTGGGTGGCTAGGTATATGATCTTCCATGCAATCCCACTGTAATAAACTAGGGACCATGCAGACAAGAGAATGACCCATAATTCTCTACCCTTTCGGAACTAGCCATGACCTGTAGAGAGTGTTATTAGTGATCATGGCTTATTTTAAGGCACTCTAGGTTGAACTTAACTCTTTAACCCAAGACCTCCTCCTTCCTATCCTTGAGACTTGACAACTAGGCTTAGTCTCTCTTTTTTTTAAAATACTCCTAAAGTAGCTAATCTTATCACAACTCCAAGCCACGTCCAAATTACTAAATGTTTTTTCCTCAGAAATATGCTTCAAGTTGCAACTGTGCAATACATTCTTTCCCAAGCCCATGGTCCGAATTCAAGATCATGGTTGTCATATCTCTGATTCGCCTCTTTATTTAAAAGGGAACCGTTTGGTGAGCTGGACAAAATCCTCCAAAGACAGAAATTGAAATGCCATACATGCAACTAGAAACAATATTTACAACTTGTTTCAACATAAATGCTTTAAATTGGAAGAGGAAAATTCGAAAAATAGGAACGAGAGGCATAACCCTTTTTCTTGGTTCCATTAGCATATGTCTGATTTTAAGGCTGATTTGCTTTAATATTTGGGCATTCAGTTTACGTAAGTTTAGAGCATTGAAAATGAGGGCACGAGGAAACGAGAACCACCCATGCACTTGATAGAAGAAGAGAAGTACCATTGCCTACTTACGCAAAGAAATGAGAACCACCATTGCCTACCTGTGCGATGGGTATGTTACCTAGTTCTGTGGTGTTTTATGCAAAGTGCCACGAACACAAGTTCTATCATTTGTTGATTCTTTTCATGGGATTTGACTCTGCAAGAAGAGTCCCTCAATGCTACGTCTATCTTGTGCCTCCATAATAATTTGGCTTATGGGCATGCATATATTCTTGTGTGGTTGCTATGGCTCTTTGTAAAACTGTTCCAATCACACATAGGAATGAATTTGAGGAGTCCATCTATTGTAGCAGCATGTATTTGTCTCAACATGAAATGCATTAGTGTTCAATCTCAGAAGAGGAGACAAGAAGAGAACCAAGAAAAATTAGAGCTGCACTGTGTACGGACTCCAAGGGCTCTATTTACAGCATAGCAAAGGGCACGTGGCAGCAGCCAATGTTAATTACCGTGAGAAAACTTATTAGCCTCTGAAAATCAACAAGGCTGTTTTAGCGAAAGCAATTTTTATTTGTAGTTTTAATATCAAAAGCGTTCAAGGAACGCCGTGATTTGAGTTACACCAGCGATCGTTTCCCGAAAAGCATCAGCCCATGCTTTTCATCAAAGCTGGTTTTCAGGCGATGCTATATAATAGGACACAGGCGAAGTTCCAGTGGAGTCCGTCGACAGCAGCAAGCTTCGACTTCTAGTCATCATTCTGGTGCAAGCTCGCGCCTGATCGCTATCTCCGGGTACAAAAAACAGGCTTCCTTCGTCTTCGTCTGTTGCACCTCGTCGTTCGCAGCACCCAGCAGAGAACATGAACACGTCAGAGGAGTTGAAGGTAAAGCTCAAGTCCGCCGACGATGAGCTCTTTGAGGTGGAAGAAATCGTAGCGCTGGAATCTCGAACCATTAAGGACATCGTCGAGGATATTGGTACAGATTGCGTCATTCCACTCCTCAATGTCTCGTCACAGATCTTGTCCAAGACCATTAAGTATTGTCGCTACCATGCTCTGGAGGTGCCCAACAAGGGTGAAGGGAAGAGGATGTGACGCATTGGGACGGCAAGTTTCTCGAGGTTGATCAGGCCACACTTTTCGATCTCATCCTGGCTGCTAATTATCTCAACATCCAGTCTCTTCTGGATTTTACTTGTCAGCGTGTTGCAGACATGATCAAAGAAAAAACGCCAGAGGAGATTAGAAGAGCCTTCAATATTGAAAATGATTTTACTCCTGAGGAAGAAGAGGAGGTTAGGCGTGAGAATCAATGGGCCTTTGAATGATTGTACTGTATATTCTTGAAAACTTTGGGGAGAAATATTGCTCTTCCTGACGTTTCCTTTGATTGATTGTACTGTGTACCGAAAAGCTTTGAGGAGAAATGTGGACAATCCATCCAGTTTTGTAAATGGTTTATGGTTCTCGCTCATCTCAAATTGCGTCTGTTCCGTCATTACAGTACAATTTCGAGGAGAAATGCTCTTCTTGGCGTCAATTATGTGAAAGGGGAAATCTAAGTTGAGGAGATTAAGTACTGTCAAACGTTGGATGTAAGTTAAGGTGCATGGCATAAATTGAGGAAACATAACATGAATTGGGGAAGAGGAAGGAGACTGCATAGAGCTTGTGTACAGAGGTACGACCTGCAAGCAGAGTAACCATCTTGGGGTGCACATCTTGGGGTGCACGCTGAGTGAGGAACCCTATTTTTGACAGAAGTCTTTGTCAAGAAATTCATAGGAATAGAGGCATCATAGATATGCATATGTGGGACCAGGGCAAGATGCCGAAGCTTAGGCCTTAATAATCCTATCTACGTCGAACATATAAATGCCCCTTCCAAAAAATCATGACCATAACTTTCTACCATATTGGAACTAGCCATGACCTCTAGAGTTAATTGGAGTCCACATATGTATGTCAAATCTCCACTACTCCTTTAGCACCTTCCAATAGAGTCTATTGGTGGAGTCTACTAGTGTTAGTGCTGCTCATGACTATACAATGCATTATTCCCCAAGCCCATGGTCCAAATTAAAGATCATGATTGTCGTATCTCTCATTCGCCTGTTTATTTGAAGGGGAACCGTATCCTGAGCTAGATCCCTACCCAAATCATTCTAAGTACCATCTATCTTGCACTTGACAGGCTAAATTTAGTGCAAAGTATAGAAAGAATGATAAGGATCTTTAAAACATGTAAAATAGGTGGACTCTAAGTAGCTACCCAAATTGATAACTTTGCTCTTGAATAACCATATTTTGGAAATGGAAATCTACGACCATCAGCACATCTTATATGGTTCTCTCACAAAGTGTCTCGCATGCTTTGAAGAACTCTAGACAATTTCTCTACGTGCTTTGCAAATTGAAACCTTATCAATGTAATAGATTAATTCCCTTGCATTTAAAGTATGCTTGGCTGGCTGGGTAATAATTTTCCATGTTGTGCCACTATAATAAACTAGGGACCATGTAGGCAAGAGAATGACCCATAACTATCTACCCCTTTGGGACTAGCCATGATCTCTAGAGTTAATTGGACTCTGCATATCTATGGCGAACCTTTAGTATGCCTTAAGCACCTTCCACTAGAGTCTATTAGTGAATTCTACTAGTGTTCCTAGTGATCATGGCTTATGTTCAGGCCCTCAAGGTGTAACTTAACTCTTGAACCCAAGACCTCCTCGTTCCTATCCTTGAGAATTGAAAACTAGGCTAAGTCTATTTCTTTTTTAATAGTCCAGAAGTGAATAATCTTATCATAACTCCTAGCCTTGTCTAGACTAACTTATAGCATCACCCTCCCGCTTGAAAAACGTTCTTTCCTTAGAAATATGCTTCAAGTTGCAACTGTATAATACATTCTTTCCCAAGCCCATGGTCCGAATTCAAGATCATGATTTTCATATTTCTGATTTGCCTCCTTATTTAAAAGGGAACCCTATGTTGAGCTGGGCAAAATACTCCCAACAACAACATTGAAAATACCATGCATGCAACTAGAAATAATGTTTACAACTTCTCTTTACATAAATGCTTCAAATTAAAAGGGCCAAATTACAAGAATACAAAAGAGAGGCATAATCCTTTTGTATTGTTTCTTGAATGGAGGATGCTTTTTACAACTTTGAAGTCCTTGGCCTAGGCTATCTAAGGATTCATATAGGGACCACTCCATCAAGGGTACACCAAAGTTGGCAGCACATCCTTCCTTCTATAATTTCTAGAACTTGGCGTCTTATGGTATTTGAGAAATTGTAGAGCAACAAACACCTTCATCGAGGAGCACTTGCTTCAAATTGACCGGGGGATCTAGTAAGAGAGAGAAACAAATTCTTGCATAATGACCTTGATTACCTCCTCTCTCCCAACAATCTCTTGCATAATGGCTTAGCTTCTCTTCCTTATGATCTTCCTCCTCATCCTTTGCTCCTTCCTCTTGATCTTGATCCATACCTAATGCTTCTAATGGTATTCAATTATTTACATTGAATGTATGATTGTTATTATAATTTCATGGATCACCCTATTCAGGGGATGGAAAAATGTGTTGTCTTTGGATGATGAGTAGCCCCACAACCAAGTAAACATACAAAGCCTTGTGAGTAGAAAAAATTTTCAAAAACATTAAATGTTGGGATCCAAAGATCTATATGATCATCTCTCCTTCTGCATAATATTTGCATCTTTTAGAATTTCATATCTTAATTCATGACATTGTGTGCATTAAACTGGAAAGTCAACTTGAATAGCTATCCACACTTAATCGTTTGTCTTAGGGTTATATGTGCATGTGGAAATACAAGATTACATCCTATGTGTGTGAAGTATGTTTTTAGAAATAGCACGAATTCACATTAGTTATTGTACACTTTGTGTTGTATATTATTGAACAAGGTATTGTTAAAATGTTAAATTATTAATGTATTAATATATTTTTGATGTTTTTGATATAGCAGTTGAAGGTTCGTGAGGAGCGTGCAAGGCGTGAAAGGGCGGACATCAATAATCTGAATAATTATTATTTATTTTGTAAATAAACCTGCATAGAAGGTTCTATTGTTAGAAAAGTAATGGTTAGAATAAGGGTCGTTGTAGACCGCAGTTTCTATTATTCAAAGTAATGGCTTTCTGTAAAAGTTACCAACTTTTAGTTTCACGCCTGCTTTTTGAAGCCGCCCTCATGTAACCACTATTTTCGACGTAATCAAAATTCCTATAAATACATGCACTCTGTGGACTGTCAAAACAGAGTGCATGGGGGGAGATTGCACCCAATACTGCGTTGTGTCTCGTCTCTTGTTGCGTCTATTCTCTGTGTCCGTAATCTCTGTATGCGCGTGAGTAAGATCCTGATAATAGTGGTATCAGAGCTCTGCACGCGTCAATAGAGAGGGTTCTGTTCTCTGTTCTCTGTTCTCTGTTCGCGATTCCGTCTCCATCTCCGTTTCCGTTTCCTGTTCCTGTTCCGGTTTCAGTTTCAGTTTCTGATCGTGATCCAGAACCAGAACCTACGTCTTCACCTACGTCTTCTCCTTCGGCTTACTCCAAGGCGTCGACTAAGGCAAAGAGCTTAGGCAATAACTTAGGCAATACATTGGCAACATTGGCACCCAAGGCTCCCTTGGCGACCGTTGGCAGCCGTTGGCTACGCGCGAGATAATTTTAATTTTTGAGTGGTAATAGAGAGGTTTAGAGTCCCTAAGGTAGGAGGATTTGAACCCACAACCTCCTACTTTCAAGGGAAGTACTTTGACCACTCCACCATCTCTTGGAATTATTATTCAAGCTCTTTTTCTTTGGTACTTGTGCAAGGCGCTCGCGGCGATTTCAAGGATGGACCCAACAAAGAATTAAGTGTAACTTTCAATCCGTAGGTCGGATTGAGGCGTATAATATACCCTGGGAAAGCTCTCGGAACAAACTTTCCAATGAGCTAGCTTGGAAGTGTGAATTCATTCAAAATCCTTGGGTGGCACTTGATTGAGTGTTCAAGATACCAAGCAAGGTTGAGAACACGGGATCAAGACACCAAGGTTGCAAACGAGAAGGTTCAATACACCAAGGTTGAGAGCAAGGGTCCAAGAGCACCATGGAGGATTACAGTAATTCACCTCTACCTGCGGCAACACTTGAACAGCAACTAGAGCTCTTGCGGCATGAGCTTCAAGGAGCTCAGAATGAGATCCAACAACGTGATGAAATCCTCCAAAAGATGCAAGCTGAGGAAGACAACCTTACGAGAGTAGTAAAAGCTATTGTGTCTGCCCAATCTGATGTTACTCATTCAAAGATTGGTAATAGAAACTACCAGTTTCTACGATTTGATGGCCGAAAGGATGGGCCTTTAGTACTTTCTTGGTTGTCGCAGTTTGATGATTTTTATATCAATGAAATGTATGCTGAAAGTGAAAAAGTTAAATTTGCCACTAACTATTTAGTAGGTAAAGCACAAGTCTAGGGGAATGTCCTGCGGCACAGTACGGAGCCTCCAACAACTTGGAAGGCTTTTCAAGAAAACGTGAAGGATTCATTTCTTCCTCCTCAATACCATTTGCATGTTCGACGTGCATGGACGACCCTTACATGGAAGGAGGGTGATACGGTTACTACCTACACAGAGCGGTTCTGGCAAAATTTACTACTTGTACGAATGCTTGAAGATGTATCAGAGGATATCTTGCAGCAAAAATACGAAGATGGTTTGGAAGTGGGTATCGAAGCCAAGCTTCACACCCTACGACCTACAACCCTCAACGAGGCTATATATTTTGCTTATGATGCAGAAAAAGAATTTCAATCCATAACCAAGTCACTCCGTCTACAACAACCACGTCCACGACCATTTCCTGTTAAACCTTCATTTCCTATGAAGCGTAATTTTAATGCCCCATCTTACCCTAGCTTTCCTCGACCTCTACAATCCAACTACTCAACTTCACCCGTTGCTTCATCTCTCCAACCAACCAAACCACCTACCCTTCAAACTTCAGCAGTGAATGCCCAACAGAAGCGACCACGAATCACCTGCTGGAATTGTGGTAAACCTGGACACACAAAAATAAGATGCAGATTGCCACCTCTTCATATGAAACAGGCTACAGCTCGATTGCATAACATGGAGGTCTATAATGAAGAAATTCCTCTTGTTTGGACAGAGGAATCACTGGAGAAGGACTTAAGTACCTTGGGTAACGATATCTCTCTACACTCTCTTCTTTGCATGCAGGGTACAATAAATAACAAACTAGTTAAAATTCTACATGACGATGGTAGTTCACATGACTTCATTTCACATTTATTAGTACAAGAACTTAAATTACAAAAGTTTCCTTATTTGTATAAAGTGAAAGCTGCATTTCAAGGTAGTCGTTATAATGTAACACGAGAAGTGCAAGATGTTACGATTAGCATAGGCCCTTATGTTGACTCACGAACATTTTTAATTGCACCTTTGCAATCTTATGATGTTATACTAGGTATGCCTTTTCGTCACCATTATAACCCACGTATTGACTACCATACTCATACCTTTAAGTTTGTTTTCAAAGGTCAAATCATTACGTTGTCTGCACGGCATGATTTCCAGCCATTTCCATTGATTAGTCACACTCAAGCAAAGTGTGCATTTAGGAAAGGATTTAACTCATGCATTGTTTTTGTTAATGTCATCAATGATTATACTCATACACTTTCAGATGCATATAAACCTTTCATGAGTACTTATAAGGATTGTTTTATGTCTGAATATCCCTCTGAACTACCCCCATCTCGAGGATCCTTTGACCATAGCATAGACTTAGCCCTGGTAGTTCTCCTCCTCATAAAGCACCTTATAGACATGGCCCATTACATCAAAAGGAAATAGAAAATCAAGTAAAAGACCTACTACAAAAAGGACTTATCAGGCCTAGTTCTTCCCCATTTGGAGCACCCGTTCTCTTAGTAGAGAAGAAGAATAAAACTTATCGAATGTGCATTGATTATAGAGCCCTTAACAAGATCACGATCAAGAATAGATACCCTATTCCTCGAATAGATGATCTCTTAGATAAGTTATGAGGAGCTCGTGTCTTTAGTAAAATTGATCTCAAATCGGGTTACCATCAGATTCGTATGACACAAAGTGATATTTTTAAGACTGCATTTAGAACTCAAAAAGGCCATTATGAATTTATGGTAATGCCCTTTGGACTTACTAATGCCCTTGTTACATTTGCGCGAATGATGAATAATATTTTTCTTGATTACCAAGCTTTTGTTGCTCACGCGCATACAGAGATTACGGGCACAGAAAACACACAGAGAATAGCCGCAACAAGAGACGAGACACAACGCAGTATTGGGTGCAATCTCCCCCCATGCACTCTGTTTCGACAGTCCACAGAGTGCATGTATTTATAGGAATTTTGATTACGTCGAAAAGAGTGGTTACAAGAGGGCGGCTTCGAAAAGCAGGCGTGAAACTAAAAGTTGGTAACTTTTACAGAAAGCCATTACTTTGAATAATAGAAACTGCGGTCTACAACGACCCTTATTCTCACCATTACTTTTCTAACAATAAAACGTTGTACGTAGGTTTATTTACAAAATAAATAATAATTATTCGGATTATTGATGTCCACCCTTTCACGCCTTGTACGCTCTTCACGAACCTTCAGCTGCTATATCAGAAACATCGAAAACATATTAATACATTAATAATTTAACATTTTAACAATGCCTTGTTCAATAATATACAACATGCCCCTCAGTTGACAAGCAACTGACCTCAGTTGATAAAATAATTCAACACTCTAACAATTATAATGCAGTGTTCAACATATTCCATATTACTGTTACAATCCAACAATGCATTGGCAAACATATTTCATGTTACAATCCAACAATGCATTGAATATTGGATATTTCAATCCAACAATGCATTGGCCAACATATTTCATGTTACAATTCAACAATGCATTGGCATTCGATATTTCAATCCAACAATGCATTGGCCAACATATTCCATGTTACAATCCAACAATTCATTGTTCAACATATTCCATAAGGTATAACATGCCCCTCAATTGAACAAGCAACTGACCTCAGTTAATAAAAGAATAAACATGGATGGCCAGTCACATGTTTCATCACTGAATAAAGAAAATAGGCATGTGCCATGTAAAAATACATGCATGGAAATGTTCATGGAGCTGGTACATTAATGTGTTGGGGTATGATATACAGGATTTAAGTCAAAAATGTAATCCAAAAGTGATGACAAAAATGAATATCTGGATATGATAAAATAATAATTAATTTTCTAATCATGAATTTATACTTGAATGCATGTGCATATGAATTTTGTAAAAAATTCGGCAGCATAACGGCGTGATTTTGAAAACCAGAAAATTTCCGACAAACAATTTCCATGATATAGATGCCAATAGGCACAATCTATGCACAAAGAAACCAAAAGGGGATTACACACCCTGACATATGTATGTTTCTCCTCGCTAACCTGCAATAAAATACATACCTGTCCCTGCAATAAGAATTCATGTACCATACAAGACAAACCATGTTTAAATGATGCGTATATTCCATGTACGATGCAAAACATGCATGTCCAAAATGTAAGTGGATGCAAAAAGAAGACAACTATGCATATAAATTGACAAGAAACGTATCTGGATGGTTACAAAGTAATTTGCTGATGTGTGCAGGTGCTGAAGATGATCCACCCCTTTATCATAATAGCATGACAATATGCCTTCAGGAATCGAGGCTACGAAAAGATGATTAAAAAAGAAAAGTTTGTTTGATGATGAATGGGTAAAGTCCAAATTCTTTTGATCTTGGAAGAGAAGCTCAAAAGATATGTTATAGCCACTCTATAAAGAGATCGGAGATATCTTTCCATAGCAGTAAAACAAAATCTCAAAAATTAAAGGTAATATGCTCCTATAGACTAAATTCAATATGTAAATACATCACAATCATCAAACATGTAAGGTAAACTATAAAGGTAAGAATGAATCTTTAAACTCTTCTTGAAAAGCCTTCCAGGTGCATGGACAACCTGCACGACGAGAAAGATCATTCCACCATAACTGCGCTCGTCCTACCAAATAATTAGTGGCAAACTCGATTTTCTGATTTTCTGAATATAACTCGTCGGAAAAGAAATCGTTGAATAGGGATAGCCATGATAAGACAAAGCGCCCATCTTTTCGTCCATCGAATTGAAGCATAGCATAACGTCCGTGTATGGCTTGTTGAAGTGCTTGAAGTTCTTGGTTCATAATCTCTAACTCTTGTTCGAATGAAACTCCAGGTAAAGGTGAATTACTGTAATCCGCCATGGTGCTGTTGGATCCTTGCTCTCAACCTTGCTTGGTATCTTAAACACTCAATCAAGTGCCATCCAAAGATTTTGAAGGAATTCACACTTCCAAGCTAGCTCAGTGGAAAGTTCGTTCCGAGAGCTTTCCAACGGTATATTATACGCCTCAATCCGACCTACGGATTGAAAGTTACACCTAATTCTTTGTTGAGTCCATCCTTGAAATCGCCGCGAGCGCCTTGCACAAGTACCAAAGGAAGAGAACTTGAATAACAACTCCAAGAGATGGTGGAGTGGTTAAAGTACTTCCCTTGAAAGTAGGAGGTTGTGGGTTCAAATCCTCCTACCTTAGGGACTCTAAACCTCTCTATTACCACTCAAAAATTAAAATTGCCTCACGCGTAGCCAACTGCTGCCAACGGTCGCCAAGGGAGCCTTGGGTGCCAATGTATTGCCTAAGTTATTGCCTAAGCTCTTTGCCTTAGTCGACGCTTTGGAGTAAGCCGAAGGAGAAGACGTAGGTTCTGGTTCTGGATCAGAATCAGAAACTGGAACAGGAACAGGAAACGGAGACGGAGACGTAGACGGACTCGGAATCGCGAATAGAGAACAGAGAACAGAACCCTCTGTATTGACGCATGCAGAGCTCTGAAAAGAGTTATTTCTTTCAGCGTAAGCTAGAATATTTAGGACATATTATTTCAAGTGAAGGTGTGCATGTGGATCCGAAAAAGATTAGAGTTATCATAGAATGGCCTACACCACAATCAGTCAATGATGTTCGTTCTTTTCTTGGGTTGGCTAGTTTCTATAGGAAGTTTGTTCGAAATTTTTCTTATTTAGCATTGCCTCTTACTTTGTTGTTGAAAAAGAAAATAAAATTTGCATGGGGATTTACCCAACAACAGTCCTTTGACAAACTTAAACATGCACTTTCACATGCACCTGTTTTACAATTACCTGATTTCTCACAACCCTTTCATGTTGTTACTGATGCTAGCGGTTCAGGAATAGGTGCTGTTCTGATGCAAAATGACCATCCCATTGCATTTGAGAGTAGAAAGCTTAAACCCTCAGAACAGAATTATAGTACGTATGATAAAGAACTGTTAGCAGTTGTGCATGCTTTGCGAATTTGGGAACACTATTTTATGGGCTCTGAAGTATTAATCAAAACCGATCAACAGGCTATTAAGCATTTATTAAGTCAGCCCTTAATCTCTGATAGACATCTTAAACGGGCATCATTCATTCAAAATTTCCAACCCATGATACAATATCAACCTGGTAAAGCTAATGTCGTAGCTGATGCTCTTAGCCGTTTTCCTTCGAATTCCGTTGTTTTGAATAATATTTCTGCCATTCAAATTCATTCTTTTCAAGACATGGTTTCCACTTATGCATCTGATTTGTATTTTTCACGTGCATGGCATGACTTCAACAATGCTGCATCTTTATCTGATGAACATTATACATTTTATAATGGTTTTCTCTATTTTCAACATAGATTGTGCATAACCCAAGCTTTTAAAGATTTTGTCATTAAAGAAATGCATGAACCATCTTACATGGGTCATAGAGGCATACAAAGCACCATTTCTGCTTGCAAAGATTTCTTCTTTTGGCCACACATGGAAAAAGACATTGCACATTATGTTTCTCAATGCATTGTATGTCAGCGTGTCAAACGTCATCATGGTAAACCATTTGGATTATTAATGCCCCTTCCTATTCCAAATGAGCCATGGGAACAAATCTCTATGGATTTTATCACAGGTCTTCCTATCACTTCATCACATAATGATATGATTTGGACAATAGTTGATAGGTTTAGTAAATATGCATATTTCATTCCATGTAGAAAAACTTTGACTGCACCTCAAGCTGCAAAATTATTCATTAAATGCATTTTTCCACATCATGGATTTCCTAAAGTAATGTTATCTGATCGTGATGTTAGGTTTTGCAATCATTTTTGGGTTGCCTTATTTCAACATTTTGGTTCTAAAATAGATTTTAGCTCTGCATTTCATCCTGAAAGTAATTGACAAAGTGAGGCTACAAATAGTACTATTCTTGATTTATTGCGTTATTATTCATTAGATAATCCTAATAACTGGGATGAAAAGTTGCCATTGCTTCAATTTGCTTACAATAACACTTCACATACCACTACTGGTCGTGCACCTTTTGAAATAGTTTTTGGTAAAAAGCTTCCCACTCCCATGTCCCTCACCCAAACCGACATTCCGATGGCTGATTCTATTGCTCAAGATCACGTTTCTATACTTCATGATGTTCATGAGCACATTAGGAAAAGTCAAGAGCGATATACATGTATTATCAATACTAAACGATTAGCCAAAGAATTCAGGGAAAATGATTTTCTATGGCTGCGAATAATTAAAAGACGTCTCAAAAATATTTTGCAGCATCCTAAAATTAAACTTGCACCACGCTATTATGGACCGTTTCACATTATAGAAAAAATTAATGATAATTCATTTCGATTAGATATTCCATCCCATTGGACTATACATAATTCTTTTCATATTAGCTTACTTAAACCCTTTAAAGGAACTTTACCACTTGCTCCACTTCTTGATGATCCTCCTTTAATTGAAGAACAATCTGAAATCTTAGTTCCTGAGAAAATCATTGATCATGATATCACTACTACACGCACAGGTACTCAATATCATCGATATTTGGTTAAGTACAAAAATCACTCTATTGAAGAATGTCAATGGATACATAAAACACATTTAACACCTCATTATGACCACTTAATTTCTGCATATCATACACAAACACATTAATGTAACAGCTCCATGAACATTTCCATGCATGTATTTTTACATGGCACATGCCTATTTTCTTTATTGAGTGATGAAACATGTGACTGGCCATCCATGTTTATTCTTTTATCAACTGAGGTCAGTTGCTTGTTCAACTGAGGGGCAATGTTATACCTTATGGAATATGTTGAACAATGCATTGTTGGATTGAAATATGGAATAGCCAATGCATTGTTGGATTGAAATATCAAATAGCCAATGCATTGTTGGATTGTAACATGAAATATGTTGGCCAATGCATTGTTGGATTGTAACATGGAATATGTTAGCCAATGCATTGTTGGATTGTAACATGGAATATGTTAGCCAATGCATTGTTCGATTGAAATATGGAATAGCCAATGCATTGTTGGATTGTAACATAGAATATGTTGGCCAATGCATTGTTGGATTGTAACAGTAATATGGAATATGTTGAGCAATGTATTGTAATTATTAGAGTGTTAAATTATTTTATCAACTGAGGTCAGTTGCGTGTCAACTGAGAGGCATGTTGTATATTATTGAACAAGGCATTGTTAAAATGTTAAATTATTAATGTATTAATATGTTTTTGATGTTTTTGATATAGCAGCTGAAGGTTCGTGAGGAGCGTGCAAGGCGTGAAAGGGCGGACATCAATAATCCGAATAATTATTATTTATTTTGTAAATAAACCTGCGTAGAAGGTTCTATTGTTAGAAAAGTAATGGTTAGAATAAGGATCGTTGTAGACCGCAGTTTCTATTATTCAAAGTAATGGCTTTCTGTAAAAGTTACCAACTTTTAGTTTCACGCCTGCTTTTCGAAGCCGCCCTCATGTAACCACTATTTTCGACGTAATCAAAAGTCCTATAAATACATGCACTCTGTGGACTGTCAAAACAGAGTGCGTGGGGGGAGATTGCACCCAATACTGCGTTGTGTCTCGTCTCTTGTTGCGTCTATTCTCTGTGTGTTTTTTGTGTCCGTAATCTCTGTATGCGCGTGAGTAAGATCCTGATAACACTTTGTGTCTATGTCATTGCATTTTTTTTTTCATTTTTGAAGTACTAACTAAGCCTCGTTATCATTGTAGATGATCCACCATCATCACATTTTAGTTCATATTATGGTAGTTTCATAGTAGGTTTTTCTAGCAACTATGCTAAGTCTCTATCTTTGTTAATACTCGAGAAGTAAGAAATCTTATCATATCATCGAGCCCTATTCAAACTACATTATATCATTCCCCCTTTGCCCTTGAAGAATGCTTTCTTTCCTTAGAAATGTGCTTCAAGTTACAACTATACAATAAATTCTTCCCCAAGCCCATGGTCCAAATTCCAGAGCATGGTTTTCATATCTTTGATTCACCTCTTTATTTCACTACAACATATGAGGGGCATACCAATGTTGCCTATACCAACGACCACGCCAGACATCATTACAAATGTTGGCAAAGTATAATTAAGCATACTGACAGTCACTTGACCGTTAGTGTGACCATTTAAAACAGATCATCGGGATGTTTCGTGACCGTCAGTATGTGTGTCGATATAGGCATCGGTATAAGCATTGGTAATTTCTAGTAAATTACATATGCTCATACCGATGGCTATACCGATGTACTAAGGCCATGTTTTAAACATAGCGGAACCCAAGAGCAAAAATCAACATTTTGTGCATGTTTTACACTGAGTACTCCTTTCTTCTATCGAACTTGTGCGTGCGAAACAAATCGTGACCTGCATTGTCTTGTGTGCACACACACAGAGATCTCTCTCTCTGCACACACACACTCTCTCTCTAGATCTCGCATCTTGGTAAATGGTGCATGTACTCTTACCCTTTGTCTTTCTCTAAGCTTTATGTTCTATAATTTCTCTTCACTTTGATTTTGCAAAAGTGTTTTGACATTAATTCTTTGAATTTGACAATAGATACCATACATTATGGTTTGATGACAACGATCCAAAAGAGGGACATACCTCTAAGTGATTGTTTCATTCTCTATTGATAGAAAGAGAGAGATAGAGAGAGAGAGAGAGAAAGATAGAGAAAGATAGAGAGAGATAAAGAGAGATGAAAGAGAGGAAGATAGAGAAAGAAATAAAGAGAGTTGAAAAAGAGAAAGATAGAGAGAGAGATTAAGAGAGATGAAAACGAGAAAGATAGAGAGAGAGATGTGGTGGTGCAAGTGCCAAGCCTACACACTTGGCTAGGCATGAGAAGACTTTATGTGCAAATGATTGAAGGCACATGAGAACCATTGCTATGCATTTTTATCTTTAACCAATTGTAAAAGTCAATTGACTTGGATGATTCTTGTAAATCCACTAAAATCGTGGAGTTAAATAGAATGAAAACCTATGACTTCATTTGGAGAAAGTATCTCCTAGATTAGGTGATCACTTTTCTAGAGAGAGCCAAATTTGAAGAAAAGCATTATAAAGACACTTTGAAATCTTGAGGCCATTACAGGCCATTAAAGAGCACCATTCATTTGATCATTAGTAGAGGTTGAGTAGCACACCTCATTGCTTACTCACCTCATAATCATTTGGCATTATTCCTTTGCCAATGGTGTTGTAAATTCATGTTTCATAATACAAATACATCATTAAGTAATCTATTGGTCTCTCTGTCATAGTCACTCAGAATAGTGTTCTTGTCTTGCTCATATCTCACTCATTACTACACCATTTTTAATGTTCTATGGCTCATTGGAATCAGCTCTAAGTCTAATACATAATAAAAATTTTTAAGACCTTCCATTTAGTGTGATGCAAGAAAAGCGCCTCAAAGTGGTCATTGGTCTTTCTGTGTAGAGGTCCTAAAAAATCAAGGGGAATGCTACACTTGCTAAATTGACTGCTCTATGTATAGTCAATCATTGTAAGTGATTCCAGTTGGAAACATTAGCCCTTGAATCTAATTAGATATCTTTAGAAGGAAGTTTTCTAATTTCTATTGTGCTGGAAGCATTGAGTTTAACAAGCAGCAGGTGTGTGAACCAAAATAGAAGGTCTTTGATGATTTGTGAATTGTGAAGTTATCTGTTTTGGATCAATCATTACAAGGATTATCTCCAAGGTGCATAGGCACTTATTTAGTATCATTGGAAAGCTAAAAGGGCCTACAACTCAAGGAGGGCTGGTACAAAGCAGGGATTAGTAATACCAACTCATTTCTTGGAGTGTCCATCCATCTTTCCTAACAAGAGAAAAAGAGAGAGATGTATAGAAATACATACACACACACATACACACATGCATATACACACACAAATATAAACATATGCATACACATACATATGCATACATACATACACACATATACACATATGCATGCATACATACACACACATGCATACATACACACACACATGCATATATACAAACATATGTAGACACCTGCATACATACACACATGTATACATACAACACATATACACAAACATACATACGCACAAATATACACACATGCATACATACATAAATATATATACACATGCATACATACACACACACACACATGTACACACATGCATTCATAGACACCCACATGTATGCACATGCATAGATACACACACATGTACACACATGCATACATACACACATATACACACGTGCATGCATAAATACACACACATGTACACACATGCATACATACACACATGCATACATAAACACACATACATACATACACACACATGCATACATACACACACACACACAAGTACACACATGCATGCATACACACACATATACATAGATGCATACATACACACACATATAAATACACACATACATACACAGACATAACCACACATGCATACATAGACACACATACACATATAGACACATGCATACATACACACACATACACACACACACTTGTACACACATGCATACATAGACACACATACACATATAGACACATGCATACATACACACACATACACACACACACTTGTACACACATGCATACATACACACACACATTTACACACATGCATACATACACACACACATATACACACATGCATACATATACATATGCATACATATACATATGCATACATATACATATGCATACATATACATATGCATACATATACATATGCATACATACATACACACATGCAAATTAAATATATAAAACTAGGATTACGGTTTTTAGGCTCCTTACACATCCATACACCTGCACACACACACACACATATATACACACATGCATATATACATGCACACACATATACACACATGCATACATACACACACACACACACATCTCACACATATACGATTTCAGTATAGATAAATAAATATGAAAATAGCTAGTGTTTTACTTAAATATATATAATTAAATATATAAAATTAGGATTTTAAGGTTTTTTTTACATCAAATATATAAAAAACAGATTAAGGTTTTTGGGCTATTTACACATGCATACACATATACTTATACACACATATATATAAACATATACACATACACATATATATAGAAACATATACACATACACACACACACACACATATATATATATCCATACACATATATATACACATGCATACACACATATAAATGTTTAAGGTCTAGGTCTTTACAATTAGGATTTTAGGGCTTTTACAAATGCATAACATATATACACACATACACATATAATACACACACACATACACACACATATATACATATATAGGGAAACAATTAAGAAAAAATATCAAAATATATAAGTTGTTTATACATGCATACACACATATACACAATATATATATATATATATATATATATATATATATATATATATATATATATATATATATATATATATATATATATATATATATATATATATATATATATATATATATATATATATATATATATATATATATGTGTGTGTGTGTGTGTGTGTGTGTGTGTGTGTAATATCATTAGGGTTTTAGGGTTGTTAGGATTTTTATGATATATAGAAAATAGATCTTTAGGAATTTTAATATATATAAAAAATACGAATTTAGGATTTTAACATATTACAAACACACACACTCATATATATACATAATTATATATACAAATAAATAGGTCTAGGTCTTTAGCATTAGGATTCTAGGTTTTTATTAGTGTTTAAGTCTTTAAAGTTTGGTATGAATAAGAAAAATAAAATTGAAAAATTATAATATATAATTAAATCTATATATATTTCAGGGTTAAGTCTTTAGGATTATGATTTTTACGTTGATTAAAAAAATCAAAGGTTCTAAAATGTCCATATTGTATCAGATGGCTAGTTTGGAGCTGGAGGAGAGAATGGCATGTCCTTGCACTCACTGCAAGTATCAAATTTATCGAGAAGGATTGATTTGTAGTGCACATGGTAGAGAGTACTTTGATAAAATTCGACTACAAAACCTATACTACCATTCACATGGTCCCCGTGTTGAGTAGGTGGAGCCAAACACCATTGCACCGATAACCTCTTGTGGAAAAAAGAGAACAAAAAAGGAGTTAGAAGTACAAGTAACTAATAGCCATACACAGAATGAACAAATGGAAGAACTGCTCGAAGCATTTTATGAGAGGGACGATGATCATCATGGTGGAAATGTTGTTGTTAGTTTCATGGACACAACAAAATTTCCACGATCAATAGCTGATGAAGAATACGAAAAGAAGAGCACGTCTACAGATGGTGTAATGTGAGTGTCTGTTGACTTTGATCCTTGGAAACACATAGATAATAAGTGGCCAGAGTTTGCTAATAAGCATCGCAACGTATGTCTAGGCCTAGCTATGGATGGAGTAAATCCATTTGGTTTACGCAGCTCTTCATGGAGCACATGGCGTCTATGTTTGGTCAATTATAACATCCCACCATGGTTGGCCACAAAGAAGGGGAATTTATTATTAGCTCTTATATTGTCACGTAAGTATAAGGTAAAAAACATGGATGTATACCTTGCACCATTGTGGAAGAGCTACATATTTTATGGGATGGGATTACTGTGCATGACATGCCTCAACCTATAAGAAGACGGGACATGCGAGTGCAATTCATGCTTATGTCGACGATGCAGGATTGGCCTAGTTATGATGAATGTTCATGTTTGTCAATTTTGGGTTACCATGATTGTTCATTATGCGGACCACAACTCGAAGCACGCTATTCCAAAGCACTGCTTAAAACTATCTATGAAAGACATCATAGATATTTGCCTGATGGACATGTTTTATATGAAGGACAAATTGGTCGACAAACACAACACCAAGTGAAAGATAGTGATTGGAAACAACTGTGAGACTCAGAAACACCAGCTATTGGCATGAAACAATTGTCGATCTTTCATGAACTCCCTTATTGGAGCGAATTATTGATCAATCAGTTGGTAGACCTAATGCATATTTTTAAGATTGTGGGAGAGATTCTCCATAAGACTTTGATCAGAAAGAAAGTAAGCAAAGCACAAAGGAGGGTTTTAGAAGAGCAAGGTCCTATGCAAGACTTGTGGGGAATTACTAATCCCAACAGAATAGTATCGTTACCAAGAGCTTGTTGGGTGCTTTGCAGGATGGAAGAGAAACAAGTGAAGAGATAATTTCAGAGTTTCGGACACCTACTGGATGCACGAGGTATCTAAAGGCTGATTTCACACGAAACGATGATCTTGGAGGACTCAAATCTTATGATTGGCACAAGTTTTTATAGTTTGTGCTCCCTATAGCTTTAAAAGATTGTTTTTTGGAGTATGTGTGAACAACCATTTATAAAATTAGTTCCTGGGTACGGTGGATTTCTTCTAAAGAGATAAATAGAGATACATTAGAGAGTGTGAAATTCAATGCTATCGAGGATGTTTGTATGGTAGAGAAATACTTTCCCACAAGTATTCTTACACTCATTCATACAAAATACATGCATTTATCCCACAATAATGTGTATTTGTGGATATGTGAATATGTGTGTATGTGTAAATGTGTATAATATGTGAATATTTGTGTATGTGTAAATATGTATATGTGAATGTTTATGTATGTAAATAATTAGATTATTAATATCAAATACCATTATTTATAGATTCCAATCAATCAGATGGAACTCCACCACCATCTCCTAATCGTGCAAGGACTATATACTGTAAGTATATCAAACTTTTAATTTTAAATATATTTGATAGATACATAACTGATATATTTTTTTGTTCCTGTTATAATCAGCTTCTGATCAATGAGAGGGCACTCCACCACCTCCTATCCATGGAACGACATCACATGTGTCACCCTATAGGAATTATGATGAATTTTAATATGAAAAGTATATTATATGTTGGTGTAACTCTTGCTATGGCACGTATCGAAGACCACGATTGGAATGTAGTGAACATGAGGCAGAGTATGGTACTTTTGAGCGTGCACCAATAAATGAAGCTGAATAGTAAGAATACTTGTGGGGAAGTATTTCTCTACCATACAAACATCCTCGATAGCATTGAGTTTCACACTCTCTAATGTATCTCTATTTATCTCTTTAGAAGAAATCCACCGTACCCAGGAACTAATTTTATAAACGGTTGTTCACACATCCTCCGAAAAACAATCTTTTAAAGCTACAGGGAGCACAAACTATAAAAACTTGTGCCAATCATAGGATTTGAGTCCTCCAAGATCATCGTTTCGTGTGAAATCAGCCTTAAAATATGTAGCTCTTCCACAATGGTACAAGGTATACATCCATGTTTTTTTACCTTATACTTACTTGACAATATAAGAGCTAATAATAAATGCCCCTTCTTTGTGGCCAACCATGGTGGGATGTTATACTTGACCAAACATAGAGGCCATGTGCTCCATGAAGAGCTGCGTAAACCAAATGGATTTACTCCATCCATAGCTAGGCCTAGACATACGTTGCAAGGCTTAATAGCAAACTCTGGCCACTTATTATCTATGTGTTTCCAAGGATCAGAGTCAGCAGACACTCACATTACACCATCTATAGACGTGCTCTTTGCATGCCATGACATTAACTCAACTATGCATTTGCATCTAAACATGCTCTTGATTCCTCCAATGATACGAAAGTGGCAAGAACCTTTGCAGGGATTGCTTTGCCCACAATGTCTTCTCTAAATCTATTTGCTTCACACTTTGGACATATGTGAAGATGCTCATACTCATTCCGAAAGAAGACGCAATCATACGCACAAGCATGAATCTTAATGTAGTAAATTTCAATTGATTGTAACTTTTTTTTTGCATGTCCACATGTTG
Source organism: Ceratopteris richardii (assembly GCA_020310875.1). Lineage (NCBI taxonomy): Eukaryota > Viridiplantae > Streptophyta > Polypodiopsida > Polypodiales > Pteridaceae > Ceratopteris > Ceratopteris richardii. The sequence continues at coordinate 132,785,638 of CM035425.1, forward strand.
GAGGCATGTCATTGCCCTCTGGCAAAAATTGATCTTTAAGAAGCATGCAATAAACAATTAGAATGATATTATTATATAAAGTTATTTTGATACAACAATGAAAGTTTATTTCAAATCCACTTACTTGAATAATTCAGAGACACTACTATCTAACCATCCATAAATGGATTGCAGATTGAGCATCGCAAGTGACGCATAGAGTACAAATATCTTTGCTCCATTGTACAGTGGTAAACAAGCTAGTCGTTGCATGGTTTTGTATTCTTCATCAGCTATTGATCGTGGAAATTTTGTTGTGTCCATGAAACTAACAACAGCTTTTCCACCATGGTGATCATTGTCCATCTCATAAAATGCTTCGAGCAGTTCTTCCATGTGTTCATTCTGTGTATGGCTATTAGTTACTTGTACTTCTAACTCCTTTTTTGTCCTCTTTTTGCCACGAGAGGTTATCGGTGCACTAGCGTTAGGCTCCACCTACTCAACACGGGACCATGTGAATGGTAATATATGTTTTGTAGTCGAATTCTATCAAAGTACTCTCTAACATGTGCATTACAAATCCGTCCTTTTCGATAAATTTGATACTTGCAGTGAGTGCAAGGACATGCCATTCTCTCCTCCGGCTCCAAACTAGCCATCTGATACAATATGGACATTTTAGAACCTTTGATTTTTTTTAATCAATGTAAAAACCATAATCCTAAAGACTTAACCCTGAAATACATATAGATTTAATTATATATTCTAATTTTTTTATTTTCTTTTTCTTATTCATACTAAACTTTAAAGACCTAAAGACTAACAAAAACCTAAAATCCTAATGCTAAAGACCTAGAACTATTTTATATATATATAATTATGTATATATATGAGTGTGTGTGTTTGTAATATGTTAAAATCCTAAATTCGTATTTTTTATATATATTAAAAATCCTAACAACCCTAAAACCCTAATGATATTACACACACACACACATACACACACACACACACACACACACACACATATATATATATATATATATATATATATATATATATATATATATATATATATATATATATATATATATATATATATATATATATATATATATATATATATATATATATATATATATATATATATATATATATATATATATATATATATATATTGTGTGTATATGTGTGTATGCATGTATAAACAACTTATATATTTTGATATTTTTTCTTAATTTTTTCTTTATTTTTCCCCTATATATGTATATATATGTGTGTGTGTGTGTATTATATGTGTATGTGTGTATATATGTTATGCATTTGTAAAAGCCCTAAGATCCTAATTGTAAAGACCTAGACCTAAAGCATTTATATGTGTGTATGCATGTGTATATATATGTGTATGGATATATATATGTGTATGTGTATATGTTTCTATATATATATGTATAAGTATATGTGTATGCATGTGTAAAAAGCCCAAAAACCTTAATCTGTTTTTTATATATTTGATGTTAAAAAGAAACCTTAAAATCCAAATTTTATATATTTAATTATATATATTTAAGTAAAACACTAGCTATTTTCATATTTATTTATCTATACTGAAATCATATATGTGTGTGATGTGTGTGTGTGTATGTATGCATGTGTGTATATGTGTGTGTGTGTATATATGCATGTGTGTTTATATGCATGTGTGTATATATGTGTGTGTGTGTGTATGCAGGCGTATGGATGTGTAAGGAGCCTAAAAACCCTAATCCTAGTTTTATATATTTAATTTGTCTGTGTGGCAGTATGTATGTATGCATATGTATATGTATGCATGTGTGTATATGTGTGTGTGTATGTATGCATGTGTGCACAAGTGTGTGTAAGTATGTGTGTGTGTATGTATGCATGTGTCTATATGTGTATGTGTGTGTATGTATGCATGTGTGGTTATGTCTGTGTATGTATGTGTGTATTTATATGTGTGTGTATGTATGCATCTGTGTATATGTGTGTGTATGCATGCATGTGTGTAGTTGTGTGTGTGTGTGTATGTATGCATGTGTGTGTATGTATGTATGTGTGTTTATGTATGCATGTGTGTACATGTGTGTGTATTTATGCATGCATGTGTGTGTATTTATGCATGCATGTGTGTATATGTGTGTATGTATGCATGTGTGTAGATGTGTGTGTATGTATGCATGTGCATACATGTGCGTGTGTATGTATGCATGTGTGTACATGTGTGTGTGTGTATGTATGCATGTGTCAATATATTTATGTATGTATGCATGTGTGTATATTTGTGTGTATGTATGTTTGTGTATATGTGTCTGTATGTATACATGTGTGTATGTATGCAGGTGTCTACATGTTGTGTATGAATGCATGTGTGTGTGTATGTATGCATGTGTGCATGTGTGTATATGTATGCATGCATGTGTGTATATGTGTGTATGTATGTATGCATATGTATGTGTATGCATGTGTGTATATGTGTGTGTGTATATGCATGTGTGTATGTGTGTGTGTATGTATTTCTATATCTCTTTCTCTTTTTGTCTTGTTGGGAAAGATGGATGGACACTCCAAGAAATGAGTTGGTATTTCTAATCCCTCCTTTGTACCAGCCCTCCTTGAGTTGTAGGCCCTTTTAGCTTTCCAATGATACTAAATAAATGCCTATGTACTTTGGAGACGATCCTTGTAATGATTGATCCAAAACAGATAACTTCACAATTCACAAATCATCAAAGACCTTCTATTTTGGTTCCAACACCTTCTGCTTGTTAAACTCAATGCTTCCAGCACAATAGGAATTAGAAAACTTCCTTCTAAAGATATCTAATTAGATTTAAGAGCTATGTTTCCAACTGGAATCACTTACAATGATTGCCTATACATAGAGCAGTCAATTTAGCAAGTGTAGCATTACCCCTGATTTTTTAGGACCTCTACAGAGAAAGACCAATGACCACTTTGAGGCGCTTTTATCGCAACACACTAAATGGAAGGTCTTAAAAATTTTTCATTATGTAGTAGACTTAGAGCTGATTCGAATGAGCCATAGAACATTGAAAATGGTGCAGTAATGAGTGAGATATGAGCAAGAAAAGAACACTATTCTAAGTGACTATGACAGAGAGACCAACAGATTACTTAATGATGTATTTGTATTATGAAACATGAATTTACAACACCATTGGCAAAGGAATAATGCCAAATGAATTTGAGGTGAGTGAGCAATGAGGTGTGCTACTCAACCTCTACTAATGATCAAATGAATGGTGCTCTAATGGTCTGTAATGGCCTCGAGATTTCAAAGTGTCTTTATAATGCTTTTCTTCAAATTTGGCTCTCTCTAGAAAAGTGATCACCTAATCTAGGAGATACTTTCTCCAAATGAAGTCATAGGTTTTCATTCTATTTAACTCCACGATTTTAGTGGATTTACAAGGATCATCCAAGTCAATTGACTTTTACAATTGGTTAAAGATAAAAATGCATAGCAATGGTTCTCATGTGCCTTCAATCATTTGCACATAAAGTCTTCTCATGCCTAGCCAAGTGTGTAGGCTTGGCACTTGCACCACCACATCTATCTCTTTATCTTTCTCTTTTGCATCTCTCTTAATCTCTCTCTCTCTCTATCTTTCCCTCTTTCATCTCTCTTTATTTCTTTCTCTATCTTCATCTCTTTCATCTCTCTTTATCTCCCTCTATCTCTCTCTCTATCTCTCTCTCTCTCTATCTCTCTCTTTCTATCAATAGTGAATAAAACAATCACTTATAGGTATGTCCCTCTTCTGGATCGTTGTCATCAAACCATAATGCATGGCGTCTATTGTCAAATTCAAAGAATTAATGTCAAAACACTTTTGCAAAATCAACGTGAAGAGAAATTATAGAACATAAAGCTTAGATAAAGACAAAGGATAAGAGTACATGCACCATTTACCAAGATGCGAGATCTAGAGAGAGAGTGTGTGTGCAGAGAGAGAGAGAGATCTGTGTGTGTGTGTGTGTGCACACAAGACAATGCAGGTCAAGATTTGTTTTGCGCGTGCAAGTTCAATAGAAGCAAGGAGTACTCAGTGTAAAACATGCACAAAATGTTGATTTTTGCTCTTGGGTTCCTGATATGTTTAAAACACGGCCTTAGTACATTGGTATAGCCATCGGTATGAGCATCTGTAATTTACTAGAAATTACCGATGCTTATACGGATGCCTATACCGACACGCATACTGACGGTCATGAAACATCCCGATGATCCATTTTAAATGGTCACACTAACAGTCAAGTGACCGTCAGTATGCTTAATTATATTTTGCCAACGTTTGTAATGATGTCTGGCATGATCGTTGGTATAGGCAACATTGGTATGCCCCTCATATGTTGTAGTGAAATAAAGAGGTGAATGAGAGATATGAAAACCATGCTCTTGAATTCGGACCATGGGCTTGGGGAAGAATGTATTGTATAGTTGTAACCTGAAGCACATTTCTAAGGAAAGAAAGCATTCTTCAAGGGCAAAGCGGGAATGCTATAATGTACTTTGAATAGGGCTCGATGATATGATAAGATTTCTTACTTCTCGAGTATTAACAAAGATAGAGACTTAGCATAGTTGCTAGAAAAACCTACTATAAAACTACCATAATATGAACTAAAATGTGATGATCGTGGATCCTCCACAATGATAAAGAGGCTTAGTTAGTACTTCAAAAATGAAAAAAAAATGCAATGACATAGAGGCAAAGTGTACAATAACTAATGTGAATTCGTGCTATTTCTAAAAACATACTTCACACACATAGGATGTAATCTTGTATTTCCACATGTACATATAACCCTAAGACAAACGATTAAGTGTGGATAGCTATTCAAGTTGATTTTCCGGTTTAATGCACACAATGTCATGAATTAAGACATGAAATTCTAAAAGATGCAAATGTTTTGCAGAAGTAGAGATGATCATATAGATCTTTGGATCCCAACATTTAATGTATTTGAAATCTTTGGATGCACGAGGTATCTAAAGGCTGATTTCACACGAAACGATGATCTTGGAGGACTCAAATCCTATTAGTGGCACAAGTTTTTATAGTTTGTGCTCCCTATAGCTTTAAAAGATTGTTTTTGGAGGATGTGTGAACAACCATTTATAAAATTAGTTCCTGGGTACGATGGATTTCTTCTAAAGAGATAAATAGAGATACATTAGAGAGTGTGAAACTCAATGCTATCGAGGATGTTTGTATGGTAGAGAAATACTTTCCCACAAGTATTCTTACACTCATTCATACGAAATACATGCATACACACATATTCACATATACAAAAATACACATTATTGTGGGATAAATGCATGTATCTTGTATGAATGCATGTAAGAATACTTTTGGGAAAGTATTTCTCTACCATACAAACATCCTCGATAGCATTGAGTTTCACACTCTCTAATGTATCTCTATTTATCTCTTTAGAAGAAATCTACCGTACCTAGGAACTAATTTTATAAATGGTTGTTCACACATCCTCCAAAAAACAATCTATTAAAGCTATAGGGAGCACAAACTATAAAAACTTGTGACAATCATAAGATTTGAGTCCTCCAAGATCATCGTTTCGTGTGAAATCAACCTTTAGATACCTCGTGCATCCAGTAGGTGTCCAAAACTCTGAAATTATCTCTTCACTTGTTTCTCTTCCATCCTGCGAAGCACCCAACAAGCTCTTGGTAACAATACTATTCCGTTGGGCTTAGTAATTCCCCACAACTCTTGCATAGGACCTTGCTCTTCTAAGACCCTCCTTTGTGCTTTGCTTTCTTTCTTTCCAATCAAAGTCTTATGGAGAATCTCTCCCACAATCTTAAAAATATGCATTAGGTCTACCAACTGATTGATCAATAATTCGCTCCAATAAGGGAGTTCATGAAAGATGGACAATTGTTTCATGCCAACAACTGGTGTTTCTCAGTCTCACAGTTGTTTCCAATCACTATCTTTCACTTGGTGTTGTGTTTGTCGACCAATTTGTCCTTCATATAAAACATGTCCATTAGGCAAATATCTATGATGTCTTTCATAGACAGTTTTAAGCAGTGCTTTAGAATAGCGTGCTTCGAGTTATGGTCCGCATAAGGAACAATCATGGTAAACCAAAATTGACAAACATGAACATTTCATCATAACTAGGCCAATCCTGCATCATCGACCTAAAATCCTAATGCTAAAGATCTAGACCTATTTATTTGTATATATAATTATGTATATATATGAGTGTGTGTGTTTGTAATATGTTAAAATCCTAAATTCCTATTTTTTATATATATTAAAAATCCTAAAGATCTATTTTCTATATATCATAAAAATCCTAACAACCCTAAAACCCTAATGATATTACACACACACACAGACACACATATACACACACATATATATATATATATATATATATATATATATATATATATATATATATATATATATATATATATATATATATATATATATATATATATATATATATATATATTGTGTGTGTATATGTGTGTATGCATGTATAAACAACTTATATATTTAGATATTTTTTCTTAATTTTTTCGCTATATATGTATATATATGTGTGAGTGTGTGTGTGTATTATATGTGTATGTGTGTATATATGTTATGCATTTGTAAAAGCCCTAAAATCCTAATTGTAAAGACCTAGACCTAAACCTAAAACATTTATATGTGTGTATGCATGTGTATATATATGTGTATGGATATATATATATGTGTATGTTTTTATGTTTCTATATATATATGTGTATAAGTATATGTGTATGCATGTGTAAATAGCCCAAAAACCTTAATCTGTTTTTTATATATTTGATGTAAAAAAAAACCTTAAAATCCTAATTTTATATATTTAATTATAAATATTTAAGTAAAACACTAGCTATTTTCATATTTATTTATCTATACTGAAATCGTATATGTCTGAGATGTGTGTGTGTGTGTGTGTATGTATGCATGTGTGTATATGTGTGTGCATGTATATATGCATGTGTGTTTATATGCATGTGTGTATATGTGTGTGTGTGTGTGTGCAGGTGTATGGATGTGTAAGGAGCCTAAAAATCCTAATCCTAGTTTTATATATTTAATTTACATGTGTGTATGTATGTATGCATATGTATATGTATGCATATGTATATGTATGCATGTGTGTATATGTGTGTGTGTATGTATGCATGTGTGTGTATGTACGCATGTGTGTACAAGTGTGTGTATGTATGCATGTGTCTATATGTGTATGTGTGTCTATGTATGCATGTGTAGTTATGTCTGTGTATGTATGTGTGTATTTATATGTGTGTGTATGTATGCATCTGTGTATATGTGTGTGTCTGCATGCATGTGTGTACTTGTGTGTGTGTGTATGTATGCATGTGTGTGTATGTATGTATGTATGTGCGTTTATGTATGCATGTGTGTATGTATGCATGTGTGTACATGTGTGTGTATTTATGCATGCATGTGTGTATATGTGTGTATGTATGCATGTGTGTACATGTGTGTGTATCTATGCATGTGCATACATGTGCGTGTGTATGAATGCAAGTGTGTACATGTGTGTGTGTATGTATGCATGTGTCTATATATTTATGTATGTATGCATGTGTGTATATTTGTGTGTATGTATGTTTGTGTATATGTGTCTGTATGTATACATGTGTGCATGTATGCAGGTGTCTACATGTGTGTGTATATATGCATGTGTGTGTGTATGTATGCATGTGTGTGTATGTATACATGCATGTGTGTATATGTGTGTATGTATGTATGCATATGTATGTGTATGCATGTGTGTATGTGTGTGTGTGTGTATGCATGTGTGTATGTGTGTGTGTGTAAGTATTTCTATACATCTCTCTCTTTTTCTCTTGTTGGGAAAGATGGATGGACACTCCAAGAAATGAGTTGGTATTACTAATCCCTGTTTTGTACCAGCCCTCCTTGAGTTGTAGGCCCTTTTAGCTTTCCAATGATACTAAATAAGTGCCTATGTACTTTGGAGATAATCCTTGTAATGATTGATCCAAAACAGATAACTTCACAATTCACAAATCATCAAAGACCTTCTATTTTGGTTCACACACTTGCTGCTTGTTAAACTCAATGCTTCCAGCACAATAGGAATTAGAAAACTTCCTTCTAAAGGTATCTAATTAGATTCAAGAGCTAATGTTTCCAACTGGAATCACTTACAATGATTGACTATACATAGAGGAGTCAATTTAGCAAGTGTAGCATTACCCCTGATTTTTTAGGACCTCTTCAGAGAAAGACCAAGGAAGACCTTGAGGCGCTTTTATCGCAGCACACTAAATGGAAGGTCTTAAAAATTTTTCATTATGTAGTAGACTTAGAGGTGTTTCCAATGAGCCATAGAACATTGAAAATGGTGCAGTAATGAGTGAGATATGAGCAAGAAAAGAACACTATTCTGAGTGACTATGATAGAGAGACCAACAAATTACTTAATGATGTATTTGTATTATGAAACATGAATTTACAACACCATTGGCAAAGGAATAATGCCAAATGATTTTGAGGTGAGTGAGCAATTAGGTGTGCTACTCAACCTCTACTAATGATCAAATGAATGGTGCTCTAATGGCCTGTAATGGCCTCGAGATTTCAAAGTGTCTTTATGATGCTTTTCTTCAAATTTGGCTCTCTCTAGAAAAGTGATCACCTAATCTAGGAGATACTTTCTCCAAATGAAGTCATAGGTTTTCATTCTATTTAACTCCACGATTTTAGTGGATTTACAAGAATCATCCAAGTCCATTGACTTTTACAATTGGTTAAAGATAAAAATGCATAGCAATGGTTCTCATGTGCCTTCAATCATTTGCACATAAATTCTTCTCATGCCTAGCCAAGTGTGTAGGCTTGGCACTTGCACCACCACATCTCTCTCTCTATCTTTCTCTTTTTCATCTCTCTTAATCTCTCTCTCTATCTTTCTCTCTTTCAACTCTCTTTATTTCTTTCTCTATCTTCCTCTCTTTCATCTCTCTTTATCTCTCTCTATCTTTCTCTATCTTTCTCTCTCTCTCTCTATATCTCTCTTTCTATCAATAGAGAATGAAACAATCACTTAGATGTATGTCCCTCTTCTAGATCGTTGTCATCAAACCATAATGTATGGCGTCTATTGTCAAATTCAAAGAATTAATCTCAAAAGACTTTTGCAAAATCAAAGTGAAGAGAAATTATAGAACATAAAGCTTAGAGAAAGACAAAGGGTAAGAGTACATGCACCATTTACCAAGATGCAAGATCTAGAGAGAGAGTGTGTGTGTGCAGAGAGAGAGATCTGTGTGTGTGTGCACACAAGACAATGCAGGTCATGATTTGTTTCGCACGCGCAAGTTCAATAGAAGCAAGGAGTACTCAGTGTAAAACATGCACAAAATGTTGATTTTTGCTCTTGGGTTCCCGATATGTTTAAAACACGGCCTTAGTGCATCGGTATAGCCATCGGTATGAGCATATGTAATTTACTAGAAATTACCGATGCTTATACCGATGCCTATATCGACACACATACTCACGGTCACGAAACATCCCGATGATCTGTTTTAAATGGTCACACTAACGGTCAAGTGACCGTCAGTATGCTTAATTATATTTTGCCAACCTTTGTAATGATGTCTGGCGTGATTATTGGTATAGGCAACATTGGTATGCCCCTCATATGTTGTAGTGAAATAAAGAGGTGAATCAAAGATATGAAAACCATGCTCTTGAATTTGGACCATGGGCTTGGGGAAGAATGTATTGTATAGTTGTAACCTGAAGCACATTTCTAAGGAAAGAAAGCATTCTTCAAGGGCAAAGGGGGAATTCTATAATGTAGTTTGAATAGGGCTCGATGATATGATAAGATTTCTTACCTCTCGAGTATTAAGAAAGATAGAGACTTAGCATAGTTGCTAGAAAAACCTACTATGAAACTACCATAATATGAACTAAAATGTGACGATGGTGGATCATCTACAATGATAAAGAGGCTTAGTTAGTACTTCAAAAATGAAAAAAAAAAATGCAATGACATAAAGACAAAGTGTACAATAACTAATGGGAATTCCTGCTATTTCTAAAAACATACTTCACACACATAGGATGTAATCTTGTTTTTCCACATGTACATATAACCCTAAGACAAACGATTAAGTGTGGATAGCTATTCAAGTTGACTTTCCAGTTTAATGCACAGAATGTCATGAATTAAGACATGAAATTCTAAAAGATGCAAATGTTATGCAGAAGGAGAGATGATCATATAGATGTTTGGATCCCAACATTTAATGTATTTGAAATTTTTTCTACTCACAAAGCTTTGTATGTTTACTTGATTGTGGGGCTACTCATCATCCAAAGACAACACATTTTTCCATCCCCTCAATAGGGTGATCCATGAAATTATAATAATAATCATACATTCAATGTAAATAATTGAATACCATTAGAAGAATTAGGTATGGATCAAGATCAAGAGGAAGGATTAAAGGATGAGGAGGAAGATCATAAGGAAGAGAAGCTAAGCCATTATGCAAGAGATTGTTGGGAGACGGGAGGAGGTAATCAAGGTCATTATGCAAGAATTTGTTTCTCTCTCTTACTAGATCCCTAGGTCAATTTGAAGCAAGTGCTCCTCGATGAAGGTGTTTGTTGCTCTACAATTTCTCAAATACCATAAGACGCCAAGTTCTAGAAATTATAGAAGGAAGGATATGCTGCCAACTTTGGTGTACCCTCGATGGAGTGGTCCCTATATGAATCTTTAGATAGCCTAGGCCAAGGACTTCAAAGTTGTAAAAAGCATCCTCCATTCAAGAACCAATACAAAAGGATTATGCCTCTCTTTTGTATTCTTGTAATTTGGTCCTTTTAATTTGAAGCATTTATGTAAAGAAAAGTTGTAAACATTATTTCTAGTTGCATGCATGGTATTTCAATGTTGTTGTTGTGAGGATTTTGCCTAGCTCAAGGTAGGGTTCCCTTTTAAATAAGGAGGCAAATCAGAAATATGAAAATCATGATCTTGAATTCGGACCATGACTTGGGAAAGAATATATTCTACAGTTGCAACTTGAAGCATATTTCTAAGGAAATAACGTTTTTCAAGCGGGAGGGTGATGCTATAAATTATTCTAGACAAGGCTAGGAGTTATGATAAGATTATTCACTTCTGGACTATTAAGAAAGAAATAGACTTAGCCTAGTTTTCAATTCTCAAGGATATGAACAAGGAGGTCTTGGGTTCAAGAGTTAAGTTACACCTTAAGGGCCTGAACATAAGCCATGATCACTAGTAACACTAGTAGAATTCACTAATAGACTCTAGTGGAAGGTGCTTAAGGCATACTAAAGGTTCGCCATAGATATGCAGAGTCCAATTAACTCTAGAGATCATGGCTAGTCCCAAAGGGGTAGATAGTTATGGGTCATTCTCTTGCCTACATGGTCCCTAGTTTATTATAGTGGCACAACGTGGAAAATCATTACCTAGCCAGCCAAGCATACTTTAAATGCAAGGGAATTAATCTATTACATTGATAAGGTTTCAATTTGCAAAGCACGTAGAGAAATTGTCTAGAGTTTTTCAAAGCATGCGAGACACTTTGTGAGAGAACCATATAAGATGTGCTGATGGTCGTAGATTTCCATTTCCAAAATATGGTTGTTCAAGAGCAAAGTTATCAATTTGGGTAGCTACTTAGAGTCCACCTATTTTACATGTTTTAAAGATCCTTATCATTCTTTCCATACTTTGCACTAAATTTAGCCTGTCAAGTGCAAGATAGATGGTACTTAGAATGATTTGGATAGGGATCTAGCTCAGGATACGGTTCCCTTTCAAATAAACAAGCGAATGAGAGATATGACAATCATGCTCTTTAATTTGGACCATGGGCTTGGGGAATAATGTATTGTATAGTCATGAGCAGCACTAACACTAGTAGACTCCACCAATAGACTCTATTGGAAGGTGCTAAAGGAGTAGTGGAGGTTTGACATACATATGTGGACTCCAATTAACTCTAGAGGTCATGGCTAGTTCCAATATGGTAGAAAGTTATGGTCATGAATTTTTGGAAGGGGCATTTATATGTTCGACGTAGATAGGATTATTAAGGCCTAAGCTTTGGCATCTTGCCCTGGTCCCACATATGCATATCTATGATGCCTCTAGTCCTATGAATTTCTTGACAAAGACTTCTGTCAAAAATAGGGTTCCTCATTCAGCGTGCACCCCAAGATGTGCACCCCAAGATGGTTACTCTGCTTGCATGTCGTACCTCTGTACACAAGCTCTATGCAGTCTCCTTCCTCTTCCCCAATTCATGTTATGTTTCCTCAATTTATGCCATGCACCTTAACTTACATCCAACGTTTGACAGTACTTAATCTCCTCAACTTAGATTTCCCCTTTCACATAATTGACGCCAAGAAGAGCATTTCTCCTCGAAATTGTACTGTAATGACGGAACAGACGCAATTTGAGATGAGCGAGAACCATAAACCATTCACAAAACTGGATGGATTGTCCACATTTCTCCTCAAAGCTTTTCGGTACACAGTACAATCAATCAAAGGTAACGTCAGGAAGAGCAATATTTCTCCCCAAAGTTTTCAAGAATACACAGTACAATCATTCAAAGGCCCATTGATTCTCACGCCTAACCTCCTCTTCTTCCTCAGGAGTAAAATCATTTTCAATATTGAAGGCTCTTCTAATCTCCTCTGGCGTTTTTTCTTTGATCATGTCTGCAACACGCTGACAAGTCAAATCCAGAAGAGACTGGATGTTGAGATAATTAGCAGCCAGGATGAGATCGAAAAGTGTGGCCTGATCAACCTCGAGAAACTTGCCGTCCCAATGCGTCACATCCTCTTCGGAAAGGGCGGGGCGTTTGCCATCGCCTTCACCCTTGTTGGGCACCTCCAGAGCATGGTAGCGACAATACTTAATGATCTTGGACAAGATCTGTGACGAGACATTGAGGAGTGGAATGACGCAATCTGTACCAATATCCTCGACGATGTCCTTAATGGTTCGAGATTCCAGCGCTACGATTTCTTCCACCTCAAAGAGCTCATCGTCGGCGGACTTGAGCTTTACCTTCAACTCCTCTGACGTGTTCATGTTCTCTGCTGGGTGCTGCGAACGACGAGGTGCAACAGACGAAGACGAAGGAAGCCTGATTTTTGTACCCGGAGATAGCGATCAGGCGCGAGCTTGCACCAGAATGATGACTAGAAATCGAAGCTTGCTGCTGTCGACGGACTCCACTGGAACTTCGCCTGTGTCCTATTATATAGCATCGCCCGAAAAGCAGCTTTGATGAAAAGCATGGGCTGATGCTTTTCGGGAAACGATCGCTGGTATAACTCAAATCACGGCGTTCCTTGAACGCTTTTGATATTAAAACTACAAATAAAAATTGCTTTCGCTAAAACAGCCTTGTTGATTTTCAGAGGCTAATAAGTTTTCTCACGGTAAAATAACATTGGCTGCTGCCACGTGCCCTTTGCTATGCTGTAAATAGAGCCCTTGGAGTCCGTACACAGTGCAGCTCTAATTTTTTTTGGTTCTCTTCTTGTCTCCTCTTCTGAGATTGAACACTAATGCATTTCATGTTGAGACAAATAAATGCTGCTACAATAGATGGACTCCTCAAATTCATTCCTATGTGTGATTGGAACAGTTTTACAAAGAGCCATAGCAACCACACAAGAATATATGCATGCCCATAAGCCAAATTATTATGGAGGCACAAGATAGACGTAGCATTGAGGGACTCTTCTTGCAGAGTCAAATCCCATGAAAAGAATCAACAAATGATAGAACTTGTGTTCGTGGCACTTTGCATAAAACACCACAGAACTAGGTAACATACCCATCGCACAAGTAGGCAATGGTGGTTCTCATTATTTTGCGTAAATAGGGAATGGTACTTCTCTTCTTCTATCAAGTGCATGGGTGGTTCTCGTTTCCTTGTGCCCTCATTTTGAATGCTCTGAACTTGCGTAAACTGAATGCCCAAATAATAAAGCAAATCAGCCTTAAAATCAGACATATTCTAATGGAACCAAGACAAAAGGATTATGCCTGTCGTTCCCATTTTTCGAATTTGCCTCTTCCAATTTAAAGCATTTATGTTGAAACAAGTTGTAAACATTGTTTCTACTTGCATGTATGGCATTTCAATTTTTGTCTTCGGAGGATTTTGTCCAGCTCACCACACGGTTCCCTTTTAAATAAAGAGGCGACTCATAGATATGACAACGATGATCTTGAATTCGGACCATGGGCTTGGGAAAGAATGTATTTTTCAAGGGGAAGGGGGTGATGCTATAAAGTAGTTTGGACATGGCTTGGAGTTATGATAAGATTAGTTACTTCAGGAGTATTTAAAAAAAAAAGAGAGACTAAGCCTAGTTGTCAAGTCTCAAGTATAGGAAGAAGGAGGTCTTGGGTTAAAGAGTTAAATTCAACCTAGAGTGCCTTAACATAAGCCATGATCACTAATAACACTCTCTACAGGTCATGTCTAGTCCCGAAAGGGTAGAGACTTATGGGTCATTCTCTTGTTTGCATAGTCCCTAGTTTATTACACTGGGATTGAATGGAAGATCATATACCTAGCCACCCAAGCATAGTTTAAATGCAAGGGAATTAATTTGTTACTTTAAGGGCTCAAATTGCAAGGCACATACGGAAATTGTCTAGATTTCTTCAAAGCATGCAAGACATTTCGTGAGAGATCTATAGTCTTTGTGATATAATTTTTACGATCTTTATGTTATTCACTCCATTTCGACATGATAATGTATGGAGCAAAGCTGTCCTATTTGTTGATGCATGGCCTTCCCGGCCGCATCCATTACGGAGCTCCATTAGGGATACTATACACCTTGGAATCATCATGGTCATGAGTAGCCCAAGGTGTATGTGGTGTTCCATGTGGTGTACCACATGGCATACCTACATCTGAGTTACTGCTCTAGAAGTAAAGGTGGGCGACACAACATCCATCCCACTGCCTCCACAATAGCGGCGTCCTCCAGAGCTACCTGTAGATCACTCCTAGAACCTCCTGCTCTAGAGTGTGACCTCAACCTACGAGATGAGCCAACACCTATATCCCGCTGAGGTGTTGAACGCACACGTCTACTACTAGAGCAACTTGGGGATGGCTGAGAAGATGGTCGTTGTGGAGTCATAAAGCTATGAGAAATACCTCCGATGCTAGTAGCACCACCCGCAGGAGTGACTCCGATAGGAGTGACACCAGTGTGAGTGAGGCCGGAAGGACTGAGGCCAGCATGAGTGAGGCCAACATAAGTGAGGGCGAGAGGAGTGCTACCATGAGCGAGCCAGTATTGCGACGCACTAGCCATATATGCGGGATGTACTTGAGCTATGAACTCTAAGAACTGCTCGTCTATCATGGAATGTGGAGTGACTGGAGGACATCTCCCATCGTGCTCTGTAACAAAAGAAATCAAATAATTAGAATTTGATAATAAAGGTAATATAGAGAAATAATAGTGTACAAAAGAAGAAAGCAAATAAAAAAATAAACAAAAATTAGTCTGTACAAGTGTTTGATTTAAAACTCCTCTATTTAGCATCCTCTTGGAGATCTGATGCACAGAGAATATCTATCTCGATATTGGTGACTTCTAAATCTCTTGGTATGTTAACTTCTTCTTTATCATCATCTCTTGCTTCATTGTGTATGTCCTCTTCTTCAAGGACCCCTTCTTCTCGAACAATGATCTCTTCGTCTTCGACTATCGAATGAATCTCAGAATCCACTACAGGTGGACCTCGTTCTACATCTATGTTCTCACAAATTTTTCTACTCTGTGGGGAGACTTGTAAAACAAATAACCACTCTAGTTCTTTAAAATCTGGTATAAAAATAGCATGCTTACAGTGTTCATGAAGTACAAATGTATCTATTTCATCCGTCTATAATTTTGTGGAGTCGTCTTCAAGAAAACCACTTTTATCCTGCCCCACTGTTGCATTTCTTCCAAAGGTGACTACTTTGAACCATTTCACATAAAAAACAAAGTAATCAAAATTCCTAAATGATAGCTTCAAGATATCTTGAATCACTCCACACTAATCTAGCTAGCCATCTTGAGCATTATCGTCTCTTGCATTTGCTCTACTTTTTTGCAAAAAGTTCATCATCACCCCACTATGAAAAGTAGACCTATTTTTATAGATTTGTGCGATCCGAAAGTGTCGTCCATGAGATCATACTGCATTGTATTTAGAATACTCTTAATCACATCCATTTGCAAGTTATCCTTCTTCTGCAGAGATATCTTCGCCCACTGCCTTTGCTTGTGAAACCGCTGTATCTAGCCATCTACTCATTGGAAAGGATGGAAGAGGTCAAAGACTTTTTGGAAGGGGAAAAAATCCAGTGGAACGAATCCTTCGAAAGTGAACTCTTTCCTTTGTGTTTGTCTCCTTGCTAAGCTCATACTTTTCTAACCACTTTTGCATAGGCTTATAGTTAACGATGCAAAACTTCATTGCCTTCTCTCTGAAAGTTGCATTCATTTTTCTTTGCATCCCTTTACCTTGCGTTTCATCGGTTACGAGACAAACATCTTCATCATCGCTCCATAAGCAAGTCGTTTTTGGATCCGATCTACATAGAAACTCAGTTATGAATACAAAAGACTCTTGTATGAGCCATCCCTCTACCGTGCTACCCTCTAAACATGCTCTCTATCGAAAAAATCCTTTTAATGTCTTCATAAAGCACTATAAGAAGAACATCCATTGAGTATGGACCGTTCGTGCTATTGCAACTTCATCCACCACATGAACCATTAAATGAAGCTGACAGTAACAATACTTGTGGGAAAGTATTTCTCTACCATACAAACACACTCAATAGCATTGAGTTTTGCACTCTCTATGCTATCTTTATTTATCACTTTAGAAGAAATCCACCATACCCAAGAACTAATTTTATAAATGCTTGTTCGCACATCCTCTGAAAAACAATCTTTTAAAGCTACAGGGAGCGCAAACTATAAGAACTTGTGCCAATCATGAGATTTGAGCCCTCCAAGATCATTATTTTCTGTGAAAGCAGCCTTTAGATACCTCATGCATCCAGTAGGTGTCCGAAACTCTAAAACTATCTTCTTCACTTGTTGCTCTTCCATCCTGCAAAGCACCCAAGAAGCTCTAGGTAATGATATTGTTCCATTGGGCTTAGTAATTGCCCACAACTCTTGCATACAACCTTGCTCTTCTAAGACCTCCCTTTGTGCTTTGGTTTCTTTCTTTCCGATCAAAGTCTTCTAGAGAATCTCTCCCACATTCTTAAAAATATGCATCGGGTCTACCAAATGATTGATCAATAGCTCGCTCCAATAAGGGAGTTCATGAAAGATCGACAATTGTTTCATGCCAGCAACTGGTGTTTCTAAATCTCATAGTTGTTTCCAATCGCTAGCTTTTACTTCGTGTTGCGCTTGTCGACCAATTTTTCCTTCACATAGAACATGTCCATCAGGCAAATATCTATGATGTCCTTCATAGACAGTTTTAAGTAGTGCTTTGGAATAGCATGCTTTCAGTTGTGGTCCGCATAAGGGAAAAGCATGGTAACCCAAAATCGACAAACATGAACAGTCACCATAACCAGGCCAATCATGCATCGTCCACATCAATATGAATTGCACTCGCCTCCTCTTCTTATAGGTTGAGACATGTCACACACAGTAATCCCATCCCATAAACTGTGTAGCTCTTCCACAAGTGGTGCAAGGTATACATCCATGTTTTTTACCTTATACTTACCTGACAATATAAGAGCTAATAATAAATGCCCCTTCTTTGTGGCCAGCCATGGTGGGATGTGATAATTAACCAAACATAGAGGCCATGTGCTCCATGAAGAGCTCTGTAAACCAAATGGATTTACTCCATCCATAGCTAGGCCTAGACATACGTTGCGAGGCTCATTAGCAAACTCTAGCCACTTATTATCTATGTGTTTCGAAGCATCAGGGTCAGTAGGCACTCGCATTACACCATCTGTAGAGGTGCTCTTTGCATGCCATGACATTAACTCAACTATGGATTTGCATCTAAACATGCTTTTACTTCGTCCAATCATACAAAAGTGGCAAGAACCTTTGCAGGGATTGCTTTATCCACAAGGTCTTCTCTAAATCTATTTGCTCCACACTTTAGACATATGTGAAGATGCTCATACTCATTTCGAAAGAAGATGCAATCATACGGAACAAGCATGAATCTTAAAGTAGTCAATTTCAATGGATTGTAATTTTTTTTTGCATCTCCACATGTTGGAGGCATGTCATTGCCCTCTAGCAAAAACAGATCTTTAAAAAGCCTGCAATAAGCAATTAGAACGATATTATTATATAAAGTTATTTTTATACAACAATGAAAGTTTATTTCAAATCCACTTCCTTGAATAATTCACAGACACTACTATCTGACCATCCATAAATGGATTGCGGATTAAGCATCATGAGTGATGCACGTAGTACAAGTGTGTTTGCTCCATTGTATAGTGGTAAACAAGCTAGTCTTTGCGTGTTCTCGTATTCTTCATCGGCTATTGATGGTGGAAATTTTGTTGTGTCCATGAAACTGACAACATCTTCTCCACCATCATGATCTTCGTCTATCTCATAAAATGCTTTGAGCATTTCTTCCATGTGTTCATTCTGTGTATGGCTATTAGTAACTTGTACTTCTAACTTTTTTTTTGTTCTCTTTTGTCCACGAGAGGTTATTAGTGCAATGTCATTTGGCTCCACCTACTCACCACAGGGACCATGTGAATGGTAGCATAGGTTTTGTATTTGAATTTTATCAAAGTACTCTCTAACATGTGCAGTACAAATCTGTTGTTTTCGATAAATTTAATACTTGTAGTGAGTGCGAGGACATGCCATTCTCTCCTCGGGATCCAAACTAGCCATCTGATATAATATGGACATTTTAGAACATTTGATTTTTTTATTCAACCTAAAAACCATAATCCTAAACAGTTAAACCTGAAATATATATAATTTTAATTATATATTCTAAGTTTTTTTATTTTTTTTTCTTATTCATACTAAACTTTAAAGACCTAAAGACTAACAAAAACCTAAAATCCTAATGACAGAGACCTATAACTATTGTTTATTTATTTAATTATGTATATATGTGAGTGTGTGTGTTTGTAATATGTTAAACTCCTAAATTCATATTTTTTATATATAATAAAAATCCTAAAGACCTATTTTCTATATATCATAAAAATCCAAACAACCCTAAAACCGTAATGATATTATATATGTATACACATACACACACACACACATACACACACACACACACACACACACATATATATATATATATATATATATATATATATATATATATATATATATATATATATATATATATATATATATATATATATATATATATATATATATATATATATATATAGTGCATATGTGTATGTGCATGTATAAACAACTTAACAACCCTAATCCTATTTTTTGTATTATTTGAATATATATTATATTTTTTTCTTAATTTTTATAAATATATATTTACATATGTTAATATTAATCTAAAACTCTATTTCTTATATAATTAATTATATAAAATTAATTATATATATTTAATTTGATACAAAATCTTAAAATCCTATTTTTAAACAATAAATATACATATTTAATTTGATAAAAAAACCTTAAAACCCTATTTTTATATATTTAATTTATTCAATTAAGAGACTAGCGATTTTCATATTTATGTGTCTATACAATTATGCTATTTTTTACACATATTTATAATATATTTTGATATTTTTTCTTAATTGTTTCCCTATATAAATTTAATTGATTTATAGGTATGTAAAAACCGTGAAACCCTAGTCCTAAAGAGCTAGACCTAAAATATGTATATGTGTGCATGCATGTGTATATACATTTATATATATATATGTATTATATGTGTTTGTGTGTATATATGTTATGCATGTGTAAAAATCCTAAAACCCTAATCATAAAGACCTAGACCTAAAACATATATGTGTGTATGCATGTCTATATACATGTATATATGTATATGTATTATATGTGTATGTGTGTATATATGTTATGCATGTGTAAAACCCCTAAAACCGTAATCGTAAATACCTAGACCTAGAACATGTATATGTGTCTATGCATGTGTATATATATGTGTATGTGTATATGTGTATGTATATGATCTATAGGTGTATATGTGTATGTGTATGTGTATATATATTTAATTTGATAAAAAACCTCAAAATCCTATTTTAATATATTTAATTATATATATTTAGTTAATTTATTTAAAACACTAGCTCTTTTCATATTTATTTATCTATAAAATTATCCTATTATATATGTATGTATGTATGTATGTATATATATATATATATATATATATATATATATATATATATATATATATATATATATATATATATATATATATATATATATATATATATATATATATATATATATAATTTTTTTTCTCCTTATATAAATTTGATTGAATTATATGCATGTAAAAACCCTGAAACCCTAATCCTAAAGACCAAGACCTATTGTGTATGCACATGTATATACATGTATATATGTATAGGTATTATATGTGTATGTGTGTATATATGTTATGCATGTGTAAAAACCCTAAAACTCTAATCCTAAAGACCTATACCTAAATCATGTATATGTGTGTATGCATGGGTATATATATGTGTATGTGTATATGTGTGTGTGTGTGTGTTTGTGTGTATATATATTTAATTTTATAAAAAACCTTAGAATCCTATTTCTATATATTTAATTTTATATATTTAATTTTATTATTTAAAACACTATCTCTCTTCATATTTATTTATCTATAGAATTATCCTATTTATCTATAGAATTATCCTCTTTTTTATATAGAATTATTTATCCTTAGAATTATCCTATTTTTTTCTTTTTTTTTTCCTTTATATAAATTTAATTGAATTATATGTATGTTAAAACCCTAAAACCCTTATCCTAAAGACCTAGACCTAAAATGTGTATATCTGTGTATGCATGTGCATATACATGTATATATGTATATGTATTATATGTGTATGTGTGCATATATGTTATGGATTTGTAAAAATCCTAAAACCTTAATTGTAAAGACCTAGACCTAAAACATGTATGTGTGTATGCATGTGTATATATATGTGTATGTGTATATATGTATATATATGTATATGTTTATATGTGTATGTGTATGTGTATAAATATTTAATTCTATTAAAAACCTTAAAATCCTATTTCTATATATTTACTTATATATATTTAATTTATTCATTTAAAACACTCACTCTTTTCATATTTATTTATCCATACAATTATCCGATTTTATATATATATTTATTTATATATTCTGATTTTTTTCTTGATATTTTTTTACTTTTTCATTATATAAATTTAATTGAATTATATGTATGTAAAAACCCTAAAACCTTAAACCTAAAGAGCTAGACCTAAAATATGTATTATATGTGTATGTGTGTGTGTGTATTATATGTGTATATGTGTGTATATGTTATGCATGTGTAAAAATCCTAAAATCCTAATCGTAAAGACCTAGACCTAAAACATTTATATGTGTGTATGCATGTGTATATATATGTGTATGGGTATATATATGTGTATGTGTATATGTGTCTACAAATATGTGTATATGTGTATGCATGTGTAAATAGCCCAAAAACCCTAATGCCTTTTTTATATATTTGATGTAAAAAAAGACCTTAAAATCCTAATTTTATATATTTAATTACATATATTTAAGAAAAACACTAGCTATTTTCATATTTATTTATCTATACTGAAATCGTGTATGTGTGTGATGTGTGTGTGTATATGTGTGTGCATGTATATATGCATGTGTGTTTATATGCATGTGTGTATATATGTGTGTGTGTATGTATGCAAGTGTATCGATGTGTAAGGAGCCTAAAAACCCTAATCCTAGTTTTATATATTTAATTGGCATGTGTGTATATGTGTGTATGTATGTATGCATATGTATATTTATGCATGTGTGTATATGTGTGTGTGTGTGTATGTATGCATGTGTGTACATGTGTGTGTGTATGTATGCATGTGTGTACATGTGTGTGTATGCATGTGTGTGTATGTATGCATGTGTGGTTATGTCTGTGTATGTATGTGTGTATTTATATGTGTGTGTATGTATGCATGTGTGTATGTGTGTGTGTGTATGCATGCATGTGTGTACATGTGTGTGTGTATGTATGCATGTGTGTTTATGTATGCATGTGTGTGTATGTATGCATGTGTGTACATTTATTAGTATTTATGCATGCATGTGTGTATATGTGTGTATGTATGCATGTGTGTACATGTGTGTGTATGTATGCATATGCATACATGTGTGTGTGTATGTATGCTTGTGTGTACATGTGTGTGTGTGCGCATGTATGCATGTGTCTATATATTTATGTATGTATGCATGTGTGTAAATTTGTGTGTATGGATGTTTGTGTATATGTGTGTGTATACGTGTCTGTATGTATACATGTGTGTATGTATGCACGTATCTACATGTGTGTGTATGTATGCATGTGTGTGCATGTATGTGCATGTGTGTATATGTGTGTATGTATGTATGCATATGTATGTGTATGCATGTGTGTATATGTGTGTGTGTATATGCATGTGTGTATGTGTGTGTGTATGTATTTCTATATCTCTCTCTCTTTATCTCTTGTTGGGAAACATGGATGGACATTCCAAGAAATGAGTTGGTATCGCTAATCCTTGCTTTGCACAAGCCCTCTTTCACTTCAAAGTTGAGTAGTAGGCCCTCTTAGCTTTCCAATGACAGTAAATAAGTGCCTATGTACTTTGGAGATGATCCTTGTAATGATTGATCAAAAATGGATAACTTCATAGTTCACAAATCATCAAAAACCTTCTATTTTGGTTCACACACCTGCAGCTCGTTAAGCTCAATGCTTCAAGCACAATAGGAATTCAAAAACGTCCTTCTAAATATATCTAATTAGAATCAAGAGCTAATGTTTCCAATTGGAATCACTTACAATGATTGACTATACACAGAGGAGTCAATTTAGCAAGTGTAGGATTACCCCCGATTTTTTAGGTCCTCTACAAAGAATGACCAATGACCAGTTCAAGGCGCTTTTCTTCCAAGGCACTAGATGGAAGGTCTTAAAAATTTGTCAGCATTTAGTAGACTTAGCGGTGATTCCAATGAGCCATAGAACATTGAGAATGGTGGAGTAATGAGTGAGATATGAGCAAGACAAGAACAGCATTTTGAGTGACTATGAGAGAAAGAGACCAACAGATTACTTAATGATGTATATGTATTATGAAACATGAATTTACAACACCATTGGCAAATTAATAATGCCAAATGATTGTGAGGTGAGTGAGCAAAGAGGTGTGCTACTCAACCTCTACTAATGATAAAATTCATGGCTCTCTAATGGTCTGTAATGGCCGTGAGATTTCAAAGTGTTTTTATAATGCTTTTCTTCAAATTTGAATTTGAATTCAAATTTGAATTTGAATTCAAATTTGGCTCTCTTTAGAAAAGTGATCCCCTAATCTAGGAGATACTTTCTCCAAATGAATTTGTAGCTTTTCAATCTATTTAACTGCACGATTTTAGTGGATTTACAAGAATCTTCCAAGTCAATTGACTTTTACAATTAGTTAAAGATAAAAATCCATATCAATGGTTCTCATGTGTCTTCAATCATTTGCACATAAAGTCTTTTCATGCCTAGCCCAGTGTGTAGGCTTGGCACTTGCACCAACATCTCTCTCTCTCTATATATATTTCTCTTTTTCATCTCTCTATATCTCTCTCTCTATCTTTCTCTCTTTCATCTCTCTTTATTTCTTTCTTTATCTTCCTCTCTTTCAAGTCTCTTTATCTCTCTCTATCTCTCTCTCTCTCTCTCTCTCTCTCTCTCTCTCTCTCTCTCTCTCTCTCTCTCTCTCTCTCTCTCTTTCTCTCTCTATCTCTCTCTTTCTATCAATAGAGAATAAAACAATAAATTACACAGGTATGTCCCTCTTCTGGATCGTTGTCGTCAAACCATAATGTATGTCGTCTATTGTCAAATTCCAAAGAATTGACGCCAAAACACTTTTGAAAAATCAAAGTGAAGAAAAATTATAAAACATAAAGCTCAGAGAAAGACAAAGGGTAAGAGTACATGCACCATTCACCAAGATGTGAGATCTAGAGAGAGAGTGTGTATGTAGAGAGAGATTTATGTGTGTGTGCACACAAGGCAATGCAAGTGACAATTTGGTTCATGTGCGCAAGTTCGATAGAAGCAAGCATTACTCAGTGTAAACCGCACAAAATGTTGATTTTTGCTCTTGGGTTCCCGTATGTTTAAAACACGGCCTTAGTATAGGCATCGGTATAGCCATCGGTATAAGCATCTATAATTTACTAGAAATTACCGATGCTTATACTGACGCCTATATCGACGCGCATACCGACGATCGCGAAACATCCCGATCATCTATTTTAAATGGCCATACTGACAGTCAAGTGACCGTCGATATGCTTAATTACATTTTTCCAAAGTTTATACTGACATTGGGCATGATCGTTGGTATAGGCAACATCGATATGCCCCTCATATGTTGTAGTGAAATAAAAAGGTGAATCAAAGATATGAAAACCATGCTCTTGAATTCAGACCATGGGCTTGGGGAAGAATGTATTGTATAGTTGTAACCAGAAGCGGATTTCTAAGGAAAGTAAGCATTCTTCAAGGGCAAAGGGGGAATGCTATAATGTAGTTTGAATATGGCTCGATGATATGATAAGATTTCTTACTTCTCGAGTATTAAAAAAGATAAAGATTTAGCATAGTTGTTGGAAAAACCTATTATAAAACTACCATAATATGAACTAAAATCTAATGATGGTGGATCATCCACAATGATAAAGAGGCTTAGTTAGTACTTCAAAAATGAAAAAAAAATTCAATGACATAGAGAAAAAGTGTACAATAGCTAATGTGAATTCGCGCTATTTCTAAAAACATACTTCACACACGTAGGATGTAATCTTGTATTTCCACATGTACATATAACCCTAAGAGAAACGATTAAGTGTGGATAGCTATTCAAGTTTAGTTTCCAGTTTAATGCACACAATTTCATGAATTAAGACATGAAATTCTAAAAGATGCAAATGTTTTGCAAAAGGAGAGATGATCATATAGATCTTTGGATCCCAACATATAATGTATTTGAAATTTTGTTCTATTCATAAAACTTTGTATATTTACTTAATTGTGGGGCTACTCATCATCCAAAGACAACACATTTTTCCATCCCCTCAATAGGCTGATCCATGAAATTATAATAACATTCATACATTCAATGTAAATAATTGAATACCATTAGAAGCATTAGGTATGGATCAAGATCAAGAGGAAGGATCAAAGGAAGAGGAGGAAGATCATACGGAAGAGAAGCTAAGCCATTATGGAAGAGATTGTTGGGGGACAGTAGGAGGCAATCAAAGTCATTATGCAAGAATTTGTTTCTCTCTCTTACTAGATCCCCGATCAATTTGAAGCAAGTGCTCCTCGATGAAGGTGTTTGTTGCTCTACAATTTCTCGAATACCATAAGAGGCCAAGTTCTAGAAATTATAGAAGGAAGGATGTGCTGCCAACTTTGGTGTACCCTTGATGGAGTGGTCCCTATATGAATCCTTAGATAGCCTAGGCCAAGGACTTCAACGTTGTAAAACGCATCCTCCATTCAAGAACCAATGCAAAAGGATTATGCCTCCCTTTTGTATTCTTGTAATTTGGTCCTTTTAATTTGAAGCATTTATGTAAAGAAAAGTTGTAAACATTATTTCTAGTTGCATGCATGGTATTTCAATGTTGTTGTTGGGAGGATTTTGCCCAGCTCAAGATAGGGTTCCCTTTTAAATAAGGAGGCAAATCAGAAATATGAAAATCATGATCTTGAATTCGGACCATGGGCTTGGGAAAGAATGTATTGTACAGTTGCAACTTGAAGCATATTTCTAAGGAAATAACGTTTTTCAAGGGGGAGGGTGATGCTATACATTAGATAGAGAAGGCTAGGAGTTATGCTAAGATTATTCACTTCTGGATTATTAAAAAAGAAAGAGACTTACCCTAGTTTTCAATTCTTAAGGATAGGAACAAGGAGGTCTTGGGTTCGTGAGTTAAGTTACACCTAGAGGGCCTTAACATAAGCCATGATCACTACGAACACTAGTAGAATTCACTAATAGACTCTAGTGGAAGGTGCTTAAGGTGTACTAAAACTACAACATATGAGGGGCATACCAACGCATCCTATACCAACGGTCACTCTCGGTGTCAGTATAAACGTTGGAAAAGGCCACTTAAAGATACCGATGGTCAAGTGACCATCGGTATGAACATCTAAAATGGATCGTTGGGGTGTGCCGCGGCCACTGATATTAGCATCAGTATGGCCGTCGGTATGGGCAATGATATGAGCGTGAGTATAAGCATCGGTATTTTACAGGAAGTTACCGACGCCCATATCGACGCCCATACCCAGGCCGTGTTTTAAACATACTGGGAACCCGAGAGCAAAACTGAACATTTTTTTGCATGTTTGAGTATTGGTTGTCTTTTGTTGAACTTGCATGCACGAACCGAGTTGCGACCTACATTGTCTTGTGTGCACACACACACACAGATCTCTCTCTTTACACACACACACACTCTCTCTCTCTGTTTAGATCTCACATCTTGGTAAGTGGTGCGCGTACTCTTAGCCTTTGTCTTTCTCTATGTTTTAGGTCTTATAATTTCTCTTCTCTTTGATTTTGCAGAAGTTCTTTGGCATCAATTCTTTGGAATTCGACGATAGACGACATACATTACGCTTTGATGACAACGATCCAAAAGAGGGACATACTTGTAAGTGATTTTTTTATTCTCTATTGATAGAGAGAGAAAGAGAGAGAGATGAGAGAGAGAGAAAGAGAGAAAGCGAGAGAGAGAGAGAGAGAGAGAAAGAGAGAGAGAGAGATAGAGAGATAAAGAGAGAGAGAGAGCGAGAGATAAAGAGAGATGAAAGAGAGGAAGATAGAGATAGGAAGATAGAGCATACATACACACACACATCTACACATCTACACATGCATACATACACACATACATGTACACACATGCATGTTTACATACACACACAAATTTACACACATGCATGCTTACATACACACACATATACACACATGCATGCATATACACAAATGCATACATGCATACATACACACACACATGCATACACACATATATACACACACATATATACACATATGCATACATACACATACACACACACATGCATACACACATACATACACACACATATACACACATACATATACACACATACATACACACCTATGCACACATGCATGCATACATACACACACATATACACACATGCATGCATACACACATATACAAACATGCATACATACACACACATGCATACATACACACACATGCATACACACATACATACACACACACATATACACATATGCATACACACATACATACACACATATACACACATGAATGCATATATACACACACATACACATATACACACATGCATGCATACATACACACACATACACATATACACACATGCATACATACACACACATGTACACTCATGCATGCATACACACACATATGTACACACATGTATACATACACACATATACACACATGCAGGCATACATACACACACATATACACACATGCATGCATAGACTCACACGCACACACACACATACATACACACATGCATGCACACACACATGAATGCATACACACACATGCATACATACACACACATACACATATACTCACACATGCATACATAGACACACATACACACATGCATACATTCACACACACACATACATACACACATGCACACATATACACACACATAAGCTAGTGTTTTAATTAAATATATAAAATTTTGATTTTAAAGTTTTTTTTACATCAAATACATAAAAATAGGATTAGGGTTTTTAGCCTATTAACACATACATACACATATACTTATACACATATATATACACATACACATATATGTACACAAGCATACACATACACACATGTTTTAGGTCTAGGTCTTTTCGATTAGGGTTTTAGGGTTTTTAC
The DNA here is from genome assembly GCA_020310875.1 of Ceratopteris richardii. Classification (NCBI taxonomy): domain Eukaryota; kingdom Viridiplantae; phylum Streptophyta; class Polypodiopsida; order Polypodiales; family Pteridaceae; genus Ceratopteris; species Ceratopteris richardii. The sequence continues at coordinate 132,814,030 of CM035425.1, forward strand.
ACATGCATAACATATATGCACACATACACATACACATATAATACATACATACATGTATATATATATCTATGCATATAGAAATATACATATTTTAGGTCTACATATTTAAGATTAGGGTTTTAGGGTTCATGCATACACATAATTCAATTACATTTATATTAAGAAAAAATATAGAAAAAAATAAGAGAAAAATCTGAATATATAAATAAACATATCTATAAAATGGGATTAGGGGTTTAGGTTTTTTTAAGTGTTTAAGTATTTATGTTTTAGTATTTTAGGTTTAAGTCTTTAGGATTTAGTATTTCAGGTTTAAGTCTAAGTCTTTTCGATTAGGGTTTTAGGGTTTTAACACCTACATAACATATATACCCACATACACATACATATATAATACATATATACATGTATATACACATGCATACAAAAATATACATATTTTAGGTCTAGATCTTTAAGATTAGGGTTTTAGGGTTTAGGCATACATATAACTCAATTAAATTATTATAAAGAGAAAATATAGAAAACAATTAAGGAAAAATCTGTATGTATAAATAAGTATATATACAAAATAGGATAATTATATAGTTAAATAAATATAAAAAGAACTAGTGTTTTAAATAATTTAATTAAATATATATAATTAAATATATAGAGATAGGATTAATTAAGAAAACAATCTTAATATATAAATAAATATATATATAAAATAGCATAATTATATAGAAAAATAAATATGCTAAGAACTAGTGTTTTAAATAAATTAATTAAATATATATTATTAAATATATAAAAATGGGTTTAATTTTAAGCATTTTAATTAGAGTGAATATATATACACATACACATACACATATATACTTATACACCTATCTATATACACATATATATACACATGCATACACATATATACATGTTTTAGGTCTAGGTCATTTTTATTAGGGTTTTAGGGTTTTAACACCTACATAACATATATACACATATACACATACACATATAATACATATATACATGTATATACACATGCATACAGAAATATACATATTTTAGGTCCAGATCTTTAAGATTAGGGATTTAGGCATACATATAACTCAATTAAATTTATATAAAGAGAAAATATAAAAAAAATAAAGGAAAAAATCTATCTATATATATATATATATATATATAATAGGATAATTATTTAGATAAATAAATATAAAAAGAACTAGTGTTTTAAATAATTTAATTAAAGATGTATAATTAAATATATAAAAATAGGATTAATTTAGGGAAAAATATGAATGTATAAATAAATAAATATATAAAATAGGATAATTATATAGATAAATAAATATGATAAGAAGTAGAGTTTTAAATAAATTAATTAAATATATAAGATTAAATCTATAAAAATAGGTTTAATTTTAATCACTTTAATCAGAGTAAATATACATATATACATATTTTAGGTCTAGGTCTTTCCGATTAGGGTTTTAGGGTTTTAACACCTACATAACATATATACACAGACACACATACACATATAATACATATATACATGTATATACACATGCATACAAAAATATACATATTTTAGGTCTAGATCTTTAAGATTATGGTTTGAGGGTTTAAGCATACATATAACTCAATTAAATTTATATAAAGAGAAAATATAGAAACAAATTAAGGAAAAAATCTGAATATATAAATAAATATATATATATAATAGGATAATTATATAGATAAATAAATATAACAAGAACTAGTATTTTAAATAATTTAATTTAATATATATAATTAAATATATATAATTAAATATATATAATTAAATATATATAATTAAAGATATAAAAATAGGATTAATTAAGAAAAGAATCTGAATATATAAGTAAATAAATATATAAAATAGGATAACTATATAGATTCGGGTTTTAGCATTAGGGTTTTAGGTTTTTTTAGGTGTTCAAGTATTTAGGTTTTAGTATTTCAGGTTTAAGCCTTTAGGATGGCTAGTTTGGATCCGGAGGAGAGAATGGCATGTCCTTGCACTTAGTGCAATTATCAAATTTATCAGAAATGACGGATTTGTACTGCACATGTTAGAGAGTATGGATCCTTTGATAAAAGTCAACTAGAAAACCTACACTACCATTCACATGGTCCCCCAGGTGAGCAGATGGACCCAAACGACATTGCACTGGTAAACTCTCGTGGAAAAAAGAGAACAAAAAGAGATGCTCGAAGCATTTTATGAGATGGACGAAGATCATGATGGTGGAGATAATGTCGAGAGTTTCATGGACACAACATAATTTCCACGATCAGAAGTCGATGAAGAATATGAAAACATGTGAAGACTAGCTCGTTTACCACTTTACAATGGAGCAAAGATATTTGTACTATGTGTGTCACTCGCGATGTTCAATCTGCAATCCATTTACGGATGGTCAGATAGTAGTGTCACTGAATTGTTCAAGTAAGTGGATTTGAAATAAACTTTCATTGTTGTATCAAAATAACTTTATTTACTAATATTGTTTTAATTGCTTATTGCAGGCTTCTTAAAGATCAATTTTTGCCAGAGGGCAATGACATGCCTCCAATACATGGAGATGCAAAAAAACTTTTATAGTCCATTGGAATGGATTATACTAAGATTCATGCTTGTCTGAATGATTGCATCCTCTTTCCAAAGCGTGTAGCAAATAGATTTAGAGAAGACCTGGTAGGCGAAGCAATCCCCGCAAAGGTTCTTCACCACTTTCCTATCATTCGATGAATCAAGAACATGTTTAGATGCAAATCTATAGCTGAGTTAATGTCATGGCATACAAAGAGCAGGTCTACACATGGTGTAATGCGAGTGCCTGCTGACTCTGATGCTTGGAAGCACATAGATAGTAAGTGGCCCGAGTATATTTTTAAGAGTGTGAGAGAGATTCTTTGGAAGAATTTGATGGGAAAGAAAGAAAGCAAAGCACAAAGGGAGGACTTAGAAGATCGAGGTCATATGTGAGAGTTGTGGGCAATTACTAAGCCCAACGCAATAGTATCGTTACCAAGAGCTCCTTGGGTGCTTCGCAGGATGGAAGAGCAACGAGTCAAGAAAACTATTTCAAAGTTTGAGACACCTACTGGATCCATGAGGTGTCTAAAGACTACTTTCACACGAAACGACGATGTTGGAGGGCTCAAGTCTCATGGTTGGCACAAGTTTTTACAATTTGTGCTCTCTGTAGCCCTAAAAGATTATCTTTCGGGGATGTACAAATAACCATTTAAAAAATTAGTTATTTAGTACAATGGATCTCTTCTAATGAGATAAATAAAGATAGCATAGAGAGTGCAAAACTCAATGATATCGAGGTTTTTTGTATGGTAGAGAAATACTTCCCCACAAGTATTCTCACTATTCAACTTCATTTACTGGTTCATGTGGTAAAGAGGTATACACGACGACACACCCAGCACAGGCGTCAATATGGGCCTTGATATGGGTGGCGGTACTACCGACATTTATATCGATGCTCATAGAGATGCCCATACCGACGCCCATACCGGTGCTTTAATACCGATGTGCATACCGACACGTACACTAACGTCAGGGCAAAAATACGCGCGTTCATTTTCCTCGATAAAAACCTCGATATACGACCAATCTTTTGTAGTGTAAAAGGTTCGACATAGATATGTGGAGTCCTATTAACTCTAGAGATCATGGCTAGTCCCGAAGGGGTAGAGAGTTATGGGTTATTCTCTTGCCTACATGGTCCCTAGTTTATTATAGTGGCACAACATGGAAAATCATTATCTAGTTAGCCAAGCATACTTTAAATGCAAGGGAATTAATCTACTACATTGAGAAGGTTTCAATTTGCAAAGCACGTAGAGAAGTTGTCTAGAGCTCTTCAAAGCATGCGAGACACTTTGTGAGAGGTCCATATAAGATGTGCTGATGGTCAAAGATGTTTATTTCCAAAATATGGTTGTTCAAGAGAAAAGTTATCAATTTGGTTAGCTATACTTAGAGTCCACCTATTTTACATGTTTTAACGATCCTTATCATTTTTTCCATACTTTGCACTAAATTTAACCTATCAAGTGCAAGATAAATGGTACTTAGAATGATTTGGGTAGGGATCTAGCTCAGGATATGGTTCCCTTTCAAATAAACAAGCGAATGAGAGATATGACAACCATGCTCTTTAATTTTGACCATGGGCTTGGGGAAGAATGTATTGTATAGCCATGAGCACCACTAACACTAGTAGAATCCACCAATAGACTCTATTGGAAGGTGCTAAAGGAGTAGTGGAGGTTTGACATACATATGTGGACTCCAATTAACTCTAGAGGTCATGGCTAGTTCCAATATGGTAGAACGTTATGGTTCATTCTCTTACCTACATAGTCGTTGGTTTATTATAGTGGGATTGCATGGAAGATCATTACCGAGCCAACTAAACATACTTTCAATGGAAGGGAATTAGTTTTGTTACATTGAGAAGGATTCAATTTGAAAAACGCTGAGAGAGATCGTCCAGAATTCTTTAAAGCACACAAGACACTTTGTGAGAGATGTGTAGACTATATAAGATGTCCTAATGGTCGTATATATCCATCCCCATAATATGTTCGTTGAAGACCAAGTTATCGATTTGGCTAGATATACTTAGAGTCCACCTATTTCACATGTTTTATCGATCCCTCTCACTCTATACATACTTTGCAATAAATTCAACTTATCAAGTGCAAGATAGATGGTACTTAGAATGATTTGGTTAGGGATGAGAAAAGACATGGTTTCCCCCCTTTTTAGATCCAGCTCAGGATGGGTTCCCTTTCAAATAAAGAGGCAAATCAGACATCCATGCTCTTAAATTCTACCATGGGCTTGGGGAAGAATGTATTGTATAGTTGTAACTTGAACCATATTTGTGAGGAAAAGAAGCGATCTTCAAGGAAGGAGGAGGTCTTGAGTTGAAGAGATAAGTTGGATCTAGAGGGTCTTAAATAAGTCGTGAGCACCAGTAACACTAGCAGAATCCACTAATAGACTCTACTGGAAGGTGCTAAAGGAGTAGTGGAGGTTGGACATACATATGTGGACTCCAATTAACTCTAGAGTTCATGGATAGTACCATAGTGGTAGACAGTTACAGGTCATTCTCTTACCTGCATAGTCCCTAGTTTATTACAGTGGTACTACATGGCAGATCATTACCTAGCCAGCCAAGCATACTTCAAATGCAAGGAAATTAGTATGTTACATTGAGAACGGTTCAATTTGCAAAGTCCTTAGTCGAAGCAAGCATGTGCATTAGATCATGTGAATTCGACTATGGTCTCCACTTCTAATGTACTTGAAATTTTGTTCTACCCACAAATCCTTTCATGTTTACACTTTTTTCCATCCCCAAAATGTGGTCATTCAGGAGTAGTAGCATTTATATGTTCGACGTAGAAATGATTGTTAAGGCCTAAGCTTTGGCATCTTGCCTTGGTCCCACATATGCATATCTATGATGCCCCTAGTGCTATGAATTTCCTGACAAAGACTTTTGTCGTTGTGCTTAAGAAACATATACACCTTCCTCATCACCCAAGAAGTTGTGCTATAGCAAGCTTTCGGTAGTTAAGACAATCTTATATGATGGATTAATAAGTTAGCATTGTTGCTGCGTGAAAATTGGGTACATTCATCTTCCTCCACATCTATTATTATGAAGAAGCACGTATGAAGGTGGGTAAGGGTCCGAGAATTTGTCATCATCTAGAGGATTAAGGCCTCATTACAATGATATCTATTTGAAAGTGATTAGATAAATCTCATAACTACTGTTCTGATAAAAATTCCATGACCTCCTTGACGTCTAACTCTAGCCATTGGTATCTTCTTCAACTTGTTCCCTATTATTGACCTTCTTCTACCATATAAGTTTCTCTCTCTCTCTCTCTCTTACTTGTCATGCACAATGATGTTCACTCCTATATTGCTCTATTCCTCGTAATGGTAGGTGGCGGGGGTTGTATTGGCATAAACTAGTTTTGTTTCAACTCCATCCTTATTCTCTTCTTGAGCTGTTATTGCATCCCTACTTTTAGACATGCTCAATACTCTCTCTCTTTCTATTGAAATGGAGTGAACAAGATTAAAGATCGTAAAAATTATATCATAGAGACGATCTATCAGGAGTTTCGGCCAGCACATGGGCATCCTCTTGTTAGTTCAAAGTGGATTCTCCACACCACATGTGAAGTTATGTCCCATCGACGATTCGAGGCTCGCTATGCGAGAGGCTTATGGATATCGTCATGGATTGATTGCACTATTGGAGGACTTGGAGGGATGCAGTGTGGTCATTTCATGGGAGCATCTGTGATGAGGTGATGAATTTAGAAACTTTGTTTTTACTTGTTTGTAAATCTCATGTGAATTTATCTCATTTCATAAATGTTCTCTGTTGCAGGACTGCTGATATGGATGTTTCGATCCTTCTGTGCATGTGTATGATAGTGGTGTGCCACAATTTTGTATTTGGCTCATATATAAAAGTGGTGAACCAAAATTTTGTATTTGATTCTTATATGACAATGCTTCGCCACACTTTGTATTTGCCTCATATATGACAGTGGTTTGCCACACTCTTGTACATGTGTCATTTATGAAAATATATAACTTTTTTTGTATGTGGTTCATGGTTCATGGTTCATTCTGATCATCTCTTTTATGGCGGATCATATTTTGCTTTATGAAATCATATTTTGGTTGCTATTAGAGTACACAACACATGTACTCAAATTTTTTGGGCAGAGTGTATCATCTTTAGCTAAACAACATCATGGTAATGTTGTTCTAGCAAAAGACAACACGCTCTGCCCAAAAAACATTTTGTAGATATGATTGTCGGTACTCCCAGGATGGTCGTCGATATGTACAACGGTATGCCCCGCAGTTGCTGGTAAAGGCATCGATATGAGCGTTAGTATTTTCAACGCTTATATCGATGCTCATATCGATGACTATATCGTCGTTTTGGTTCCGACGCCAATATCGACACTTACACCGGCATGAGAAAAAAAACGGGCCCATTCGATTTCCTCGATAAAAGCCTCAGTATATGGCCGATATATTGTAGTGTTTGAAAGGAAACCCTATACTGAGCTGGGCTTTAAAAGAGGGAAAACCTTGTGTGGTCTCATCCCTACCCAATCATTCTAAGTACCATCTATCTTGCACTTGACAAGCTAAATTTAGTGCAAAGTATGGATAGAATGATAAGGATCATTAAAACATGTGAAATAGGTGGACTCTAAGTATAGCTAGCCAAATTGATAACTTGCTCTTTAATCACCATATTTTGGGGGGTTGACATCTATGACAATTGATACATCTTATATAGTCTATAAATCTCTCACGAAATGTCTTGCATGCTTTGAAGAATTCTAGACAATTTCCCTATCGGCCTTGCAATTTGAGCCTTCTCAATGTAACAAATTTATTCTCTTGCATTTAAACTATGATTGGGTGGCTAGGTATATAAACTTCCATGCAATCCTACTATAATAAACTAGGGACTATGCAGACAAGAGAATGACCCATAACTCTCTACCCTTTCAGGACTAGCCATGACTTGTAGAGTTCATTGGAGACCACTCTAGGTCCAACTTATTAGTCATCATGGATTATGTTAAGGCACTCTAGCTCCAACTTATTTTTGTGACCCAAGACCTCCTCCTTCCTATCCTTGAGACTTGACAACTAGGCTTAGTCTCTTTTGTTTTTAATACCCCGGAAGTAACTAATCTTATCATAACTCCAAGCCATGTCCAAACTACTTTATATCATCTTCTCAGCCATCCCCTAGTGGCTCTAGTAGTAGACGTGTGCATTTGACACCTCAGTGGGATACAGGTGTTTGCCCATCTCATAGGTCGAGGTCACACTCTAGAGCAAGAGGTTCTAGGAGTGATCTACAGGTAGCTTTGGAGGAGGCGGCTATTGTGGAGGCAGTGCGATGGATGTTGTGTTGCCCACCTTAGATGTAGGCATGCCATGTGGTACACCACATGGAACACCACGTACACCTTCGGCTGCTCATGACCATGATGATTCCAACGTGTATAGTATCCGTAATGGATGCGGTCGGGAAGGCCATGCATCAACAAATATGACAGCTTTGCTCCATACATTATCATGTTTAAATGGAGTGAATATGATAAAGATCGTAAAAATTATATTACAGAGACGATCTATTAGGAGTTCTAGCTAGCACATCGGACTCCTTTTGTTAGTTCAGAGTGGATTTTGCACTCCATGCGTGAAGTTATATCCCATCGATGATTCGAAGCTCGTTATGTGGGAGGCTTATGGATATCTTCATGGATTGATTGCACAATTGGAGGACTTGGAGGGACGTGGTGCGGTCGTTTCATGGGAGCATCTATGATGAGATGATGAATTTAGAAACTTGTTTTTTACTTGTTGCTTGTAAATCTCATGTGATTTTATCTCATTTCATAAATGTTCTCTGTTGGAGGACTTCTGATATGGATGTTTCGATCCTTGTGTGCATGTTTATGACAGTGGTGTGCCACAATTTTGTGTTTGGCTCATATATGGCGGTGGTGTACCAGAATTTTGTATTTGATTCTTATATGACAATACTTTGCCACATTTTGTATTTACCTCATATATGACAGTGGTTTGCCACACTCTTGTACATGCTTCATATATGAAAATATATAACTCTTTTTGTACATGGTTCCTGGTTCATTCTGATCATCTCTTTTGTGTCGGATAGTATTTTGCTTTATGAAATCATATGACAAAACCTTGATCTTGAAGGTATGTCGTCAACCTATGGTTCCATGCCCTAGGTGCCTGCTTCAATCCATAAAGAGCTTTATTCAATTTGCATACATATGTTACCTTGTTTGGGTCCTCATAGCGAGGAGGTTGTGACATGTACACCTCCTGTGAAATCTAGCCATTTGGAAATGCATTTTTTACATCCAACTAATACATGTTCCAATTCATTGATGCAGTCACACTTACCAATACCCTGATGGTTGGCATTTTGGCCAGAGGTGAGAAGATTTCTTCATAATCAATGCCTTGGGTTTGTGCAAAACCCTTAGCCACAAGCCTAGCTTTGTACCTGCTTATTGACCCATCATAACTTCTTTTAATCTTATAGATCCATCTAGAGCCAATGACCTTCATAGACTCCTTCTTTGGTACTAGTTCCCAAGTATCACTCTCCTTGAGTGCTTCAATCTCCTCATCCATAGCTTCCTTCCATTCTGCTTTGTTCTTTGCCTTCTCATATGATGTTGGTTCTTCAATTGACAAATCTTTTGCAAGATAAATAGAGTGCTTAGTGACAAGAGAAGTGTCATACCCATATTTGATTGGCTTCTTGCTCGCCCTTTGTGATCTCCTAATTTCTTGGTTGGAAGATTCAGGTAGATCTTCCAATTTCTTCATCTTGAGTTTGCCTTTGGACTTCCATGCTTTGAACTCTTCAAGGTTGATGATGTCCTCATCATCTGAATTGGTGTCTTCATTCTAAGTAGGCTCCTCCTTAGTGAGGCTTGGAAACTCCTATATTCACTATCAAACCAAGAGTCATTTTCATCAAAGATGACATTTCTACTGACCATGAATCCCTTGTTTGAAGGATTGTAGAACCTGTAACCTTTCTAATTTAAATGATATCCAATAAAGATCCACTTCTCTACCTTAGGATCTAGCTTACCTCTTATCTGAGAAGGGATATGCACTTATGCTACACATCCAAATATCCTCCAATGATCAAGTGAAGGTCTTCTACCATGCCATGCTTCATATGGGGTCATCCCATCAAGTGATTTGAATGGCAATCTGTTTAGAAGATAAGTGGTAGTAGATACACTCTCTTTGCCCACAAGTAGTTAGGTAATTTTTTCTCATTGAACATTGACCTAGCTGTTTCAACAATCAATCTATTTCTTCTTTCTGCTACCCCATTCTACTAAGGGGTATACCTTGTGGTAATTTCTCTCTTGATTCCTCTATCTTGCAAGAATGCATCCAAATCATTTGAGAAGTACTCACCTCCTCCATCTGACCTTAGCCTTTTTAGATTTCTTCGTGTTTGATTCTCAATAAGTGCAAGATATTTTTTAAAGCAACTGAATACTTCATCTTTGTGCTTCATAAAGTACAATACAGTCCACCTACTATAATCATCAATGAAAGATACATAATACCTTGATCCAGAGATTGAGGGATCCTTGCTTGTCCCCATACATTTGTATGGACAAGCTCTAGGTAGTCCTCATGCATGTAGCCTTTCCTTGAGAAGGGTAACCTATGAGACTTTCCAAACTAACAAGCACCACATTTATAAATCATGTGTTGCTTGGATACATTAGGTATCCCAAGCACACATTGATCTCTGCATATTTGTTTCAAAGTCCTTTCACCAACATGCCCTAATATTTTATGCCAAATTTCAAGTTATGATAATGTTTGATATTTACAACTATAAAGTGCAATGTTCCTTGTATCCTCAAGTTCAAAGGTGAATAGTCTACCTGTCATTTCTCCTTTGGAAATTCTCTTGAACCCATGCTTGGGATCCTCCACAAATGCTCCATATTGGTTGAATCTAACCTGCAAACCTATTTCCACAATCTGTCCAACACTCATCAAATTCTTGGTAATAGTTAGTACATATAGATCCCTAATCAACAAATTTTTGTTCCCTTCAGAGGTCTTAACATTTCCAACTTTAATCACTGAGTGCTTGGTTTCATCACCTGTTTGTACCTGATGCTTACCTTTGGTTCCTCAAGGTCAAAGAGAAGAGTGACATTGCTTGCCACATGGTTTGAGCATCCTGACTCAATGTAGAGGATATGGTCATCATTTATACCTGGTTTTGAAGTCATGTTCATGATTAGGAGAGAATCTTCTTGCTCATCTGTGTAGTTATTGTAATCCTTTTTGGATGTGTATCCTCCTTGGTAGTTGCTATTATAGTTGTTGTTGTAGTTGTTGTTGTATCCTTGGTGGTGATTGAATCTTCCTCTTGATTGTGTATATCGACCTCTTTGATAACCTCTACCTCTCTGATTCTTGAAGTTCTTGAAGCACTCATCTGTAGTATGATTTGATAAACCACAAATATTGCATGGTGAGGAGTTATAAGGTGTCCTCTACCTTGCTTACCTCCTCTGCCCCTTCCTCTTGATGATCTACCTCTCCCTGCATAGTTGGCTTGGGAGGTAGTTCCTTCATCTTCTACCTCCTTGTTCTTGCCTTTCTCTTTAGATGTATTCTTATCAGTGTATAGGGCAGAAGAGCTATTACCTCTTGATGAATCTTCATTCTTGTTGAGCTTGGATTCATGAGTGAATAGTTGCCCCATGAGTGTGGTAAGGTCTGGAATTTGCATGTCCATGTACAAGTCCATGTCCATCTCCATTTGTCATCAGCTATAATGCCATTGATTACTTGCCTTACAATCTGCTCCTCTTCAATTTCTTCTCCTATGCTTGCCAACTGATCTGCTACATCTTTAACTTTGGTCACATACTCTAATATAGCTTGCTTAGGTTGCTTTCTTTGAGTTGTGAATTCAATCCACAATTGATTCTTCGTGGCCCTTGTCTTGGAAGAGAAATAAGAAGACAATGTTTCCCAAGTCTCTTGGGATGTCTTACAGTTCCTAAATATGTGGAAGAAGGAAATCAGAGATTGCGTTGAGTAAGTAAGACCTTGCTAATGCATCCTTGGCATACCATGTGTTGAGTCTTTCATGTTCTTCCCTTGTAGGTTGTCCTTTGCTTCTGAATATGGCCATCTTCTCATCTCTTGAGGTGTATCCATAGAGGCTCCTTCCTTGTAAGTATTTCTTCATTCTTAAAGACCATGCTTGATAGTTGTTCCTATCCAATTTATCAATGAAAGAAGGAAAACCATCTCCCATTTTACCTTAGCTTTGCTCTAATACCACGGTTGGGAAAGATGGATGGACACTCCAAGTGATGAGTAGGTAGTGCCAAATCCTGCTTAGTACGAGCCCTTTGTGACTTCGGAGTTGATATGTGGGCCCTCTTAGCTTTCCAATGACACCATAAATGTGCCTGTGTCCTTGGAAATGATGTATGAAAAGATTAAATCAAGACAGACTTTCTAAATCGAAGGGTCAATGAAAACCTTCTATTTTGTATCATACACCTGCTGCTTGTAATGCTTAGTGCTACCACTATAGTAGGAATTGGAAAAATTCCTTTTAGAGGTATCTAAATAGCTTAATAAATTAATGATTCCAAGTGAAATCACTTGAAATGATCAACTTTACACAAAGCAATCAATTTAACAAATTAATCATTAGCCCCAAATTTTTAGGCCTCTACAGAGTTTGACCAGTGAGTGATTTGATGTGCTTTTCTCCAATTTGGCTGAATGTATTTGGTTCAAACTTTGGCCCCATGTAGATAATTTGCAGCGGATTCATATAAACTATAGATCATTGAATTTGGTTGAGAAATGAGTGAGATATGACCAGCTAAAGTTGAAAGTTAGAAATGACTATAACAGAGATATCATAGATGAACAATGTAGATGTAATGTATTAATGAACAATGTTATACAAGATCATAGGCTTGGTAATCATAGCCTTATGATGGAGAATAGTGTAGGCCACAGTGTAGGCGTTACACATATACAAAATGGTAATGGAGAGCTCGGGAAATGACTACACTCACTACGACTTTTTGAAGTAACTTTTTATAAGTGTTCCATTCAAATTTGAATTTGAATTAACTTTTGGCTCTCTCTAAAAGTGATCCTTCATTCAAGGAAATATTCCCTCAATGAAGTAGATACTTTTCTAACTAACAATTCCATAAGTCTTCTTGGTAGGTGATTACAAATATTCTCAAGTAAAAAAAATGACTTTTACAGATGGTAAAGATGAATTCTTCCTTAGCAATTGTTTCCATGGAGCTTCATATGAGTATGAACTACAAGCCAAATGTATAGGCTTGTGATTTGCACCAACAACTCCTATTGGGATCACTCCTGCGGGCGGTGCTACTATCGCCCGAGGTATGTCTCCTAGCTTTATGACAACACCATGACCATCTACTCAACCATCCCTTAGTGGCTCTAGTAGTAGACGTGTGCATTCGACACCTCAACGCGATACAGGTGCTAGCCTGTCTCATAGGTTGAGGTCACACTTTGGAGCAGGAGGTTTTAGCAGTGATGTATAAGTAGCTCTGGAGGAGGCGGCTATTGTGGAGGCAGTGCGACGGATGTTGTGTCGTCCACCTCTACTTCTAGAGCGAGTACCTCAGATGTAGGTATGCCACATGGTACACCACATGGAACACCACGTACACCTTGGGGTGCTAATGACCATGATGATTCCAAGGTGTATAATATCCGTAATGGAGATCCGTAATGGATGCGGCCGAGAAGACCATGCATCAACAAATATGATAGCTTTTCTCCATACATTATCATGTTGAAATGGAGTGAACAAGATAAAGATTGTAAAAATTATATCACAGAGACGATCTATCAGAGTTCCAGCTAGCACATGGGCATCCTCTTATTAGTTCAGAGTGGATTATGCACACCACACATGAAGTTATGTCCCATCGACGATTCGAAGCTCGTGATGCGGGAGGCTTATGGATATCGTCATGGATTGATTGCACTATGGGAGGACTTGGAGGGATGCAATGCGGTCGTTTCATGGGAGCATCTGTGATGAGATGATGAATTTAGAAACTTCGTTTTTACTTGTTGTTTGTAAATGTCATGTGAATTTATGTCATTTCATAAATGTTCTCTATTGTAGGACTTGTGATATGGATGTTTCCATCCTTCTGTGCATGTGTATGACAGTGGTGTGCCACAATTTTGTATTTGGCTCGTATATGGCAGTGGTGCACCATAATTTTGTATTTAATTCTTATATGAGAATGCTTTGCCACATTTTGTATTTTCCTGACAGTGGTTTTCCACAATCTTGTACATGCTTCATTTATGAAAATATATAACTTGTTTTGTACATGGTTCTTAGTTCTTGGTTTGTGATTCATTCTGATAATCTCTTTTGTGTCTCATAGTATTTTGCTTTATGAAATTGTATTTCGATTGCTATTAGAGTACACATCACATGTACTCAATTTTTTTTTGGGCAAAGTGTATCATCTTTTGCTAAAGAACATCATGGTAATGTTGTTATAGCAAAAGACAACACACTTTGCACAAAAAAAAATTGTAGATATGGTCGTCGGTACTCCCAGGATGGTCATCCGTATGTGCAACGGTATGCCCAATAGTTGCTGGTAAAGGCGTCGATATTTTTTATGCTTATACAAATGCTCATATTTATGCCTATATCATCATTTTGTTTTGGACGCCTATATCGACACTTACACCAGCGTCAAGGCAAAAATGCGCCCATTCAATTTCCTTGGTAAAAGCCTCGGTATATGGCCGATATGTTGTAGTGTTTGAAAGGAAACCCTATACTGAGCTGGGCTTAAAAAGAGGGAAAACCTTGTGTGGTCTCATCCCTACCCAATCGTTCTAAGTACCATCTATCTTGTACTTGACAAGCTAAATTTAGTGCAAAGTATGGATAGAATGATAAGGATCATTAAAACATGTGAAATAGGTGGACTCTAAGTATAGCTCGCCAAATTGATAACTTGCTCTTTAATCACCATATTTTGGGGGGTTGATATCTATGACCATCGAGACATCTTATATAGTCTATAGATCTCTCACGAAATGTCTTGCATGCTTTGAAGAATTCTAGACAATTTCCCTATGCGCGTTGCAATTTGAGCCCTAAAGTAACAAATTAATTCCCTTGCATTTAAACTATGCTTGGGTGGCTAGGTATATGATCTTCCATGCAATCCCACTGTAATAAACTAGGGACTATGCAGACAAGAGAATGACCCATAAGTCTCTACCCTTTCGGGACTAGCCATGACCTGTAGAGAGTGTTATTAGTGATCATGGCTTATGGTAAGGCACTCTAGGTTGAACGTAACTCTTTCACCCAAGACCTCCTTCTTCCTATCCTTGAGACTTGACAACTAGGCCTAGTCTCTCTTTTTTGTTTTTCAATACTCCTGAAGTAACTAATCTTATCATAACTCCAAGCCACGTCCAAACTACTTTATAGAATCACCCCCTTCCCCTTGAAAAATACATTCTTTCCCAAACCCATGGTCCGAATTCAAGATCATGGTTGTCATATCTCTGATTTGCCTCTTTATTTAAAAGGGAACCATGTGGTGAGCTCGACAAAATCCTCCGAAGACAGAAATTGAAATGCCATACATGCAACTAGAAACAATGTTTACAACTTGTTTCAACATAAATGCTTTAAATTGGAAGAGGCAAATTCGAAAAATAGGAACGAGAGGAATAATCCTTTTGTCTTGGTTCCATTAGCATATGTGTGATTTTAAGGCTGATTTGCTTTAATATTTGGGCCTTCAGTTTACGCAAGTTTAGAGCATTCAAAATGAGGTCACGAGGAAACGAGAACCACCCATGCACTTGATAAAAGAAGAGAAGTACCATTGCCTACTTACGCAAAGAAATGAGAACCACCATTGCCTACTTGTGCGATGGGTATGTTACCTAGTTCTGTGGTGTTTTATGCAAAGTGCCACGAACACAAGTTCTATCATTTGTTGATTTTTATATGGCAACACTTTGCCACATTTTGTATTTGCCTCATATATGAAAGTGGTTTGCCACACTCTTGTACATGTGTCATTAATGAAAATATATAACTTTTTTTGTACATGGTTCCTGGTGCATGGTTCATGGTTCATTCTAATCATCTCTTTTGTTTCAGATAGTATTTTGCTTTATGAAATCGTATTTGGATTGCTATTAGAGTACACATCACATGTACTAGATTTTTTTTCTGGGCAGAGTGTATCATCTTTTGCTAAACAACATCAGGGTAATGTTGCTGTAGCAAAAGACAACACACTCTGCACAAAAAAAAATTGTAGATATGGTCGTCGGTACTCCCAAGATGGTCATCGGCCATGCACTTGATAGAAGAAGAGAAGTATCATTGCCTACTTATGCAAAGAAATGAGAACCACCATTGCCTACTTGTGCGATGGGTATGCTACCTAAATCTGTGGTGTTTTATGCAAAGTGCCACGAACACAAGTTCTATCATTTGTTGATTCTTTTCATGGGATTTGGCTCAGCAAGACGAGTCCCTCAATGCTACGTCTATCTTGTGCCTCCATAATAATTTGGCTTATGGGCATGCATATATTCTTGTGTGGTTGCTATGGCTCTTTGTAAAACTGTTCCAATAACACATAGGAATGAATTTGAGGAGTCCATCTATTGTAGCAGCATGTATTTGTCTCAACATGAAATGCATTAGTGTTCAATCTCAGAAGAGGAGACAAGAAGAGAACCAAAAAAAATTAGAGCTGCACTGTGTACGGACTCAACAAGGCTGTTTTAGCGAAAGCAATTTTTATTTGTAGTTTTAATATCAAAAGCGTTCAAGGAACGTCGTGATTTGAGTTACACCAGCGATCGTTTCCCACATGCTTTTCATCAAAGCTGCTTTTCGGGCGATGCTATATAATAGGACACAGGCGAAGTTCCAGTGACGCCTGATCGCTATCTCCGGGTACAAAAATCAGGCTTCCTTTGTCTTCGTCTGTTGCACCTCGTCGTTCGCAGCACCCAGCAGAGAACATGAACACGTCAGAGGAGTTGAAGGTAAAGCTCAAGTCCGCCGACGATGAGCTCTTTGAGGTGGAAGAAATCGTAGCGCTGGAATCTCGAACCATTAAGGACATCGTCGAGGATATTGGTACAGATTACGTCATTCCACTCCTCAATGTCTCGTCACAGATCTTGTCCAAGATCATTAAGTACTGTCGCTACCATGCTCTGGAGGTGCCCAACAAGGGTGAAGGCGATGGCAAACGCCCCGCCCTTTCCGAAGAGGATGTGACGCATTGGGACGGCAAGTTTCTCGAGGTTGATCAGGCCACACTTTTCGATCTCATCCTGGCTGCTAATTATCTCAACATCCAGTCTCTTCTGGATTTGACTTGTCAGCGTGTTGCAGACATGATCAAAGAAAAAACGCCAAAGGAGATTAGAAGCGCCTTAAATAATGAAAATGATTTTACTCCTGAGGAAGAAGAGGAGGTTAGGCGTGAGAATCAATGGGCCTTTGAATGATTGTACTGTGTATTCTTGAAAACTTTGGGGAGAAATATTGCTCTTCCTGACGTTACCTTTGATTGATTGTACTGTGTACCGAAAAGCTTTGTGAATGGTTTATGGTTCTCGCTCATCTCAAATTGCGTCTGTTCCGTCATTACAGTACAATTTCGAGGAGAAATGCTCTTCTTGGCGTCAATTATGTGAAAGGGGAAATCTAAGTTGAGGAGATTAAGTACTGTCAAACGTTGAATGTAAGTTAAGGTCCATGGCATAAATTGAGGAAACATAACATGAACTGGGGAAGAGGAAGGAGACTGCATAGAGCTTGTGTACAGAGGTACGACCTGCAAGCAGAGTAACCATCTTGAGGTGCAAGCTGAGTGAGGAAATCTATTTTTGTTTTATGATTCAGCTAATCGGGAGGGAGTTAGAGGATGGGGAATAGGGCAATATAGGAGTGAACATCATTGTGCATGACGAGAGAGAGAGAGAGAGAGAGAGAGAGAGACTTATATGGTAGAAGAAGATCAATAATTGGGAACAAGTTGAAGAAGATACGAATGGCTAGAGTTAGACCTGAAGGAGGTCATGGAATTTTTATCAGAACAATAGTTAAGAGATTTATCTAATCACTTTCAAATAGATATCATTGTAATGAGGCCTTCATCCTCTAGATGATGACGAATTCTCGGACCCTTACCCACCTTCATTCGTGCTTCTTCATAATAATAGATGTGGAGGAAGATAAATTAACCCAATTTTCACGCAGCACAATGCTAACTTATTAATCCATCATATAAGATTGTCTTAACTATCGAAAGCTTGCTATACCACGACTTCTTGGGTGATGAGCAAGGCGTATATGTTTCTTAAGCACAACAACAGAAGTCTTTGTCAAGAAAATCATAGGACTAGAGGCATGATAGATATGCATATGTGGGACCAGGGCAAGATGCCAAAGCTTAGGCCTTAATAATCCTATGTATGACGAACATATAAATGCTACTACTCATGAACGACCATATTTTGGGGATGGAAAATGTGTAAACATTAAAGGATTTGTGGGTAGAACAAAATTTCAAATACATTAGAAGCGGGGACCATAGTCGAATTCACATGATCTAATGCACATGCTTGCTTCCACTAAGGACTTTGCAAATTGAACCCTTCTCAATGTAACATACTAATTTCCTTGCATTTAAAGTACGCTTGGCTGGCTAGGTAATGATCTCCCATGTAGTACCACTGTAATAAACTAGGGACTATGTGTGAAGAGAGATGGTGGATGCAATCCAAAGATGAGTAGGTGCCGCTACAACCAGCTTCACACCAGCCAACTGAGACTTCAGAGTTGATTAGTAGACCCTTTGAGCTTCCTAAATCCACCAAAATATCAGCCAAGTACTTTGGAACATGTATCCCAAAAGTTTAAGTCAAGACAGGCTAGTTGCGAAATGACTAGCTCCCAAAACTTGCTATTTTTGGACATACACCTGCTGGAAAAAATGAACAGTGCTCTCAACCTGGAAAGAATTAGAAAAATTCCTTTTGGGCATAGCAAATAGACTTAGCAAGCTTCCTATTCCAAGTTAAAACACTTCAAATGATGGACTGAGCACTGAGAACAAGTTTCATCAAGTTCTGGAACATTCCCACAATTCTCGGGGCTCTGCAGAGATAGACCAGTAAGCAGTAAAATGCAGATATCTCCAAAAGTATAAATCCAATGACCTTGAAAATTTATAGGCAGAAACTAGACAGTGAGAGCTATCCAACACACTTTAAAACACTGAAATAGGTTCAGTAAAACTCGAGATATGACCTTCTGAAGTTACTGCTCTGAGTGAGTATAGCAGAGAACAAAACAGAGAGGTAGATGATAATAAATGTATAGATTCACATATGATTACAACCACATTGGCAATGAATCTTTGCACAATGGGAGTAGAATGATAGAGCTATGGAGTAAGCTCTTCAATCTCTACAAAATGACATGAAGTGGTCACGTACAAGGCTTGCTAATCGCCTCTTCCTTCTTGCTCCTTTTATAGCTATTCTTGGAGGGAGTTTTGAATTCGAATTCGAATGGCTCCACCTAAAAGTGATCCCCAAAGTTAGGAGAGATTCCCTCAGCTCAAAAATTCGTGATTTTGGTAGTTGGAGCCACGAATTTGCTTTTACATCATGGATGAGGTAAGCCATCCTTTTCCTTTTTTCTTTTTCCATTTACAAGAGATAAAATGTACTCTTTTACAAGAGGTGTTCACATGACTACTCATGTGACTTACAAATGAGGATAATATCAAGCATATCAAGCATGTAGGCTTGGGCAAAATGCACCAACAGCTCCCCCTCAAGCCTAACATGCTTGGCCTCCAAATAAGTCTTCAATTGTCCTTGATTTCCTGCAAACCAATCATCAACTTGAATCTACTTAATTTCGTACCATCAAGAGCTTTCGTCAACATGTCTGCACATTGCATATCTGTAGAGACGTAGGATAGTTGAATATCCTTGCTCATTAGCTTCTCCCTTACATAATGGTAGTGGACTTCAATATGCTTGGTTCTAGCATGGTATACCGGATTAGCTGCTAGATGTAGTGAGCTTGTGTTGTCACCAAAAATGTGAGGTGTTGAAGAATGAAGTCCAAGATCTGTGTACAAAGATTTTAACCACATGATTTCTTGAGTTGCATTAGCCAAACCTCTATATTCAGCTTCAGTAGAAGATAATGCCACGGTTGGTTGCTTCTTCGATGACCAAGAAATGATTTTTGAACCTGCAAATGATATATACCCTGATGTGCTTCTTCTATCATCTTTAGATCCGGCCCAATCTGCATCTGAGTAGACCTTTAGCTCAATATCTGAAGTATATGAATAGAACAAACCTTCATTCATGGTCCCCTTTAGGTACTTGAGGACTCGCTTGGCCGCTTCCATATGTGGTCTTCTCGGCTTATGCATAAACTGACTCAATATGCTAACACTATAGCATATATCCACCCTTGTGAGTGTTGCATAGTTCAAACTTCCAACCAAGCTTTGATAGCTTGTGATGTCTTCAATTGGCTCTCCTTCATAAGCACTAAGCTTATGATTTTGCTCCATAGGTGTACTTGCACACTTGGTATTTTCCATCTTGAACTTGACGAGCATGTCATGGACATACTTCCTTTGTGTGATGTATATACCTGAATCTGTGTAGATCAACTCCAATCCAAGAAAATAAGTGAGTGGTCCGAGGTCACTTATTTTGAACTCCTCCTTCATTTGACTCTTTACCTGTTTGATTCCTTCAAGATCATTGCCTGTGATAATAATATCATCAACATACACACATAAATAGATCACTTCAGATCCATTCCTCTTTATGAACAAAGAGGTATCCGCCTTGCTAGCTTTGAATCCTTGGTCCTGCAAATAAGTAACCAATCTAAAATTCCAAGCTCTTGGAGCTTGCTTCAATCCATACAAAGCTTTCTTTAGTTTGCATACATAGTTAGGATGATGTGCATCCTCATATCCAGGAGGTTGTGCCATATACACTTCCTCAGAAATCCATCCATTCAAGAAAGCATTCTTTACATCAAGTTGATAAAGATTCCAATTTCTAGATGCAGCAAGACTAATGAGAACCCTAATTGTAGGCATTTTTGCAACAGGAGAGAAAGTCTCCTCATAATCAATACCATGGGTTTGAGCAAACCCTTTAGCAACTAACCTTGCTTTGTGTCTATTTATACTTCCATCTGGATTCTTCTTGATTTTGTATATCCATCGAGATCCGATTATCTTCATAGATGGCTTGTTAGGTACAAGCTCCCAAGTGTCATTCTCCTTCAAGGCTTCCATTTCTTCATCCATTGCATCTCTCCAAGCTTTCTTGCTTTGTGCTTCTTCGAATGTGGTAGGTTCTTCATTGGTTGAATCCTTTGCAATGTAGATTGAGTGCTTGGTGACCAAAGAAGTATCATAACCAAACCTCTCTGGTTTCTTCTTCTCCCTCGAAGACCTTCTAAGTGGTTGATGTGAGCTCTCGGGTCCATATGTAGCATCCTGCATCTTTGCTTTACCTTTGTTCTTCCATAGCTTTAGTCTTTCCAAGTCTTCTAGGTCAATCTCCGAATCACTTTCTTCAATCTGCTTTGGCTCCTTTGGTTGAAGTGATGGAAAATCTTCATCCAAGTCATATGGCAGCTTCACTTTCCTGTCATCATCAAACCATGATTTGTTTTCATCAAAAATTACATCTCTACTCACAGAAAATCCTTTATTGGTTGGATTGTACAATCCATATCCTTTTTGGTTTTGATCATAACCAATGAATACACACTTCTCTGCCTTGGGATCCAATTTCCCTCTTACTTGAGAAGGAATGTGAGCATAGGCTAAGCATCCAAAGATTTTACAATGCTCTAGACTAGGTCTTCTTCCATTCCACACTTCATATGGAGTGGTTCCATCTAGTGACTTAGATGGAAGTCTATTTATGAGATATGTGGCTGTCGACACAGCCTCTGCCCATAGGTAGTTCGGCAATCCCTTTTCGTTGAGCATGGACCTTGCAGCTTCGACGATAGCTCTATTCCTCCTCTCTGCTACACCATTGAGTTCAGGTGTATACCTTGTAGTGACTTCCCTTTTAATGCCTCTTTCATGCAAGAAGGCATCAAATTCAGAAGAGAAGTATTCTCCTCCACCATCTGATCTGAGTCTTTTCAAAGTCCTACCTGTTTGATTTTCAACAAGAGCAATATACTTCTTAAAGCAATTAAACACTTCATCCTTGTGCTTCATGAAAAACAGAATGGTCCACCTGCTACAATCATCTATGAAAGACACATAATATCTTGAGCCTGATATAGATGGCTCCTTACTTGGACCCCACACATCCGTGTGCACTAGATCCAAAGGATTTTGATACATATATCCTTTCTTATTGAAAGGTTGTCTATGAGCCTTGCCGAGTTGACAAGCTTCACACTTATAAATCATGTGTTGCCTTGTGATATTAGGCAAACCAAGTACACTTTGGTCCCTGCAAATCTGTTTGAGTGTCCTCTCACCAATGTGAGCAAGCCTTTTGTGCCATATCTCCAACTCTGTTAGAGTTTGAGATCCATAGCTAAACAAAGCTATGTTCTTTGTATCTTCCACTTCAAAAGTGAAAAGCCTTCCTGTCTTTTCTCCTTTGGCAATCCTTCGAAAGCCTTGCCTTGGGTCTTCAACATATGCTCCAAATCGATTGAATCTAACCTGCAATCCTTTTTCAACAATCTGTCCAACACTTATTAAATTTTTGGTAATTGTAGGGACATACAAGACTTTGCTTAAGAGGTTCATATTCCCATCTGATGTCTTCACATTACCTATCTTCTCCACTGAGTGCTTTGTGTCATCTCCTGTCTGCACTTCATGCTTGTTATGAGGATCTTCCAAATCAGAAAGTAAAGCCACATTTCCTGCTACATGGTTTGAGCATCCCGAATCAATGTAAAATATGTGATCATCATCCTTACCCTTCTTCGTTGATAGATTCATAATCAATAATGAATCTTCTTGACTTTGGTCCTCTGCATAGTTATTGTAATCTCTTCTTCCTCTATGGCCACTTTGATAGTTGTTGTTGTTGTTGTAATTGTTGTTGTAGTAGTTGTTGTTGTAGCCTCCATTGTACCTGCCTCTATTTGATCCATAGCCACCTCTATTGAATCCTCTTCCTCTTGAGTTCCTCGGGTTCCTGAAACATTCTTCAGTAGTATGGTTAGATAAGCCACATATGTTGCAAGGTTGAGATGATTGGAATCTCCCCCTGCCTTGCTTTCCACTTCTGCCTCTTCCTCTCGCTCGTCCTCTACCTGCAAAGTTTGCTTGGAAAGAGCTTCCTTCATCTTCATTCTTTCTATTCTTTGACTTGTCCTTGACCTTAGCTTTATCAGAATATAAGGCAGAAGTTTGATTACCTCTTGAGGACTCACCACCTTTGCTAATCTTTGCTTCATGAGTGAAGAGTTGGCCCATGAGTGTGTTGAGGTCGGGTACATGCATATCCATGTATAAATCCATGGCTGTTGTGAATGACTCCCACTTGTCGTCTGCTTTGATTCCATTCATGATTTGTCTTATGATTTGCTCCTCTTCAATTACCTCTCCAATGCTTCCAAGTTGGTCGGAAATCTCCTTCATCTTTGTGACATAATCAGTCACATTTTGCTTCGGGCTTTTCTTCATTGTTGTGAACTCCATCCACAATTGGTTCTTCCTTGCTCGAGTGTTGGAAGAGAAGAAAGAAGCAAGTGCATTCCAGGTTTCTCTTGATGTCTTGCATCCCTTGACATGAGGTAAAAGAAAATCAGAGATTGAGTTTAGAATATAGGACCTTGCAAGTGCATCCTTCGAACACCAATTCGAAAGTCCTTCCACTTCTTCATGTGATGGTTGCCCTTTGTTCCTCATGGTTGGCATTGCTTCATCTCCGGATATGAATCCATATAGATTCCTTCCTTGAAGGTAAGCCTCCATCCTTAGAGACCATGCCGGGTAGTTGTTTCGATCCAATTTGTCAATTGTTGATGGAAATCCATCTCCCATGTTGCTTGACTATGCTCTGATACCACTGTGAAGAGAGATGGTGGATGCAATCCAAAGATGAGTAGGTGCCGCTACAACCAGCTTCACACCAGCCAACTGAGACTTCAGAGTTGATTAGTAGACCCTTTGAGCTTCCTAAATCCACCAAAATATCAGCCAAGTACTTTGAAACATGTATCCCAAAAGTTTAAGTCAAGACAGGCTAGTTGCGAAATGACTAGCTCCCAAAACTTGCTATTTTTGGACATACACCTACTGGAAAAAATGAACAGTGCTCTCAACCTGGAAAGAATTAGAAAAATTCCTTTTGGGCATAGCAAATAGACTTAGCAAGCTTCCTATTCCAAGTTAAAACACTTCAAATGATGGACTGAGCACTGAGAACAAGTTTCATCAAGTTCTGGAACATTCCCACAATTCTCGGGGCTCTGCAGAGATAGACCAGTAAGCAGTAAAATGCAGATATCTCCAAAAGTATAAATCCAATGACCTTGAAAATTTATAGGTAGAAATTAGACAGTGAGAGCTATCCAACACACTTTAAAACACTGAAATAGGTTCAGTAAAACTCGAGATATGGCCTTCTGAAGTTACTGCTCTGAGTGAGTATAGCAGAGAACAAAACAGAGAGGTAGATGATAATAAATGTATAGATTCACATATGATTACAACCACATTGGCAATGAATCTTTGCACAATGGGAGTAGAATGATAGAGCTATGGAGTAAGCTCTTCAATCTCTACAAAATGACATGAAGTGGTCACGTACAAGGCTTGCTAATCGCCTCTTCCTTCTTGCTCCTTTTATAGCTATTCTTGGAGGGAGTTTTGAATTCGAATTCGAATGGCTCCACCTAAAAGTGATCCCCAAAGTTAGGAGAGATTCCCTCAGCTCAAAAATTCGTGATTTTGGTAGTTGGAGCCACGAATTTGCTTTTACATCATGGATGAGGTAAGCCATCCTTTTCCTTTTTTCTTTTTCCATTTACAAGAGATAAAATGTACTCTTTTACAAGAGGTGTTCACATGACTACTCATGTGACTTACAAATGAGGATAATATCAAGCATATCAAGCATGTAGGCTTGGGCAAAATGCACCAACACTATGCAAGTAAGAGAATGACCTGTAACTGTCTACCGCTTCGGGACTAGCCATGAACTCTAGAGTTAATTGGAGTCAACATACGTATGTCCAACCTCCACTACTCCTTTGGCACCTTCCACTAGATCCTATTAGTGGATTCTGCTAGTGTTATTGGTGCTCACGACTTATTTTAAGAACCTCTAGATCCAACTTAACTCTTCAACTCAAGACCTCCTCCTTCCTTTAAGATCGCTTCTTTTCCTCACAAATATGCTTCAAGTTACAACCATACAATACATTCTTCCCCAAGCCCATGGTAGAAATTAAGAGCATGGATGTCTGATTTGCCTCTTTATTTGAAAGGTAACTG
The DNA here is from genome assembly GCA_020310875.1 of Ceratopteris richardii. NCBI lineage: Eukaryota > Viridiplantae > Streptophyta > Polypodiopsida > Polypodiales > Pteridaceae > Ceratopteris > Ceratopteris richardii. Next base: position 132,839,311 of record CM035425.1, read on the forward strand.
TTGTATAACTATGGGTCAAAGACATGGGTTTTGAGGGTCCAAAACTACTTGGAGAACCGTTGGATTCTATTGGGAAACCCTTGGGAAAGTGTCTCCAAGAGTGTGGTTTGAACCCTAGAGTTATTTGGATTTATTTACTCCCAATTGAAGGGTTTTGACCCTTAGGATTGATATTTCCTAAGAGTATGGTATTTAACCCTTAGGGAGGCCTCTCAAGCCTTGAGACTTGTACGTACAAGCTTGGGAGAAGTCCTTTTAAGAATCCAAGTGAAGGCCATGTGATTTCCAAGGTTAGAAGGCCTTGGATTAGAATCCATGTGGAGAGGACACTTGGCAAGCTCTCCTCACATTTCCCCCCCTTGGCCTTGAGGTATGTATATGGGTGGAGTTGGTTGGGTGGAGACGTGCTCTCTCTTCCACTTGGTGGTTTTGCTAGGTAGTAGTTTGTTGTTTATACAACAATGGTAGTAATAAGAACTTGGATTGAAAAATCCAAAGGAGAAACTAGAAGTTTATATGAGACCCTACACTCATGGGGTAATTTTTCATTTGTGAACAATGTTAAGAAGTTCAGAGGAACTTCAACATCTGATCATTGAGGACAATGATCACACAATAAAGGGGAAGAGAATGTTCTCAAATGACATATTAGGGAAAAAAATGCTTGAACCATTTTACCCTTTTAAGCATTCATTTCTTCCCCAATAAGATTTTTCCTTCATTAGTAAGCGCTAGGATCCATTTTAAGCTTGGAGAAAATTGCTTCAAGAGTGAAGAATTCTAACTCATTAAGCATATCTAGAGAAGAGGAAGCGTAAAGGGTTGAAAGAAACCCTAAAGAACTCTACTTCAAAATGTGCTCTATGAGTAAGAAACAATTTATCAAGATGGTTAACAAGGTAACCATTTAGCAAAGCATATGATTGACTATATCCTTTGATACAGATGCCTACGTATGTCAATAGATGATATCTAGTATGAGAATACTAGCTCTATTATCAAATGACATAAACAAAGATAAATTTGATTGCATCTAATGAAGGAAATAGTTCAATGAAAGCTCAACGTCTTTTTCAAAGAACAAATCAAGACTCTGTAAGAATGTAACTTACAAAGATTTTGATTATATTTGATAAGACTAAAACGAATGAAGTTTAATCCTTAAGTAAGAGCTAAAGTTGTCTAAACTAAGATGGGATTGTAAATCGGATGGTATGGGACATCTAGGTTTACAATGTCATTTAAGTGGGTTCACTGATATGGGACACTGAACCTAAGGATAATGGAAGATTAAGCTCAAGGATATTTGAGAGCTTTTTGAGTGAAGGATTTAGCATAAATGAAGCTCCCATTTGGATAGGAAATTAAAAGATCATCAATTTCCTATAGTTTTCGAGGATCAAAACTCCTAAAAAGGGGGGAAGAAAGGTATCATCACTATGATACTTCTAAGCAAAAGATATTTACTTAGGATTGATATTTTCTAAGACTATGGTATTTAACGCTTAGGGAGGCCTCTCAAGCCTTGAGACTTGTACGTACAAGCTTGGGAGAAGTCCTTTTAAGAATCCATGTGAAGCCCATGTGATTTCCAAGGTTAGAAGGCCTTGGATTAGAATCCATGTGGAGAGGACACTTGGCAAGCTCTCCTCACATTTCCCCCCCTTGGCCTTGAGGTATATATATGGGTGGAGTTGGTTGGGTGGAGACTTGCTCTCTCTTCCACTTGGTGGTTTTGCTAGGTAGTAGTTTGTTGTTTATAAAACAGGAACCCATCCTGAGTTGGATCTAAAAAGGGGGGGAAACCATGTCTGCTCTCATCTCTAACCAAATCATTCTAAGTACCATCTATCTTGCACTTGATAAGCTGAATCTATTGCAAACTATGGATAGAGTGAGAGGGATCGATAAAACATGTGAAATAGGTGGACTCTAAGTATATCTAGCCAAATCAATAACTTGGTCTTCAACAAACATATTTTGGGGATGGATATCTACGACCATCAGGACATCTTATATAGTCTACAAATGCTCATACTGATAGCTATACCGATGTACTAAGGCCGTGTTTTAGACATATCGGAAACCCAAGAGCAAAAATCAACATTTTGTGCATGTTTTACACTGAGTACTCCTTGCTTCTATCGAATTTGCACGTGCAAAACAAATCCTGACCTACATTGTCTTGTATGCACACACACACACAGAGATCTCTCTCTCTACACACACTCTCTCTCTAGATCTCGCATCTTGGTAAATGGTGCATGTACTCTTACCCTTTGTCTTACTCTAAGCTTTATGTTCTATAATTTTTCTTCACTTTGATTTTGCAAAAGAGTTTTGACATTAATTCTTTGAATTTGACAATAGACAACATACATTATGGTTTGATGACAACGGTCCAGAAGAGGGACATACCTGTAAGTGATTGTTTTATTCTCTATTGATAGAAAGAGAGAGATAGAGAGAGAGACAGAAAGATAAAGAGAGATAAAGAGAGATGAAAGAGAGGAAGATAGAGAAAGAAATAAAGAGAGATGAAAGAGAGAAAGATAGTGAGAGAGAGATTAAGAGAGATGAAAAAGAGAGAGAGAGATGTGGTGGTCTAAGTGCCAAGCCTACACACTTGGCTAGGCATGAGAAGACTTTATGTGCAAATGATTGAAGGCACATGAGAACCATTGCTATGCATTTTTATCTTTAACCAATTCTAAAAGACGATTGACTTGGATGATTCTTGTAAATCCACTAAAATCGTGGAGTTAAATAGAATGAAAACCTACAACTTCATTTGGAGAAAGTATCTCCTAGATTAGGTGATCACTTTTCTAGAGAGAGCCAAATTTGAAGAAAAGCATTATAAACACACTTTGAAATCTCTACTCACTCATCTCACAATCATTTGGCATTATTCCTTTGCCAATGGTGTTGTAAATTCATGTTTCATAATACAAATACATCATTAAGTAATCTGTTGGTCTCTCTATCATAGTCACTCAGAATAGTGTTCTTGTCTTGCTCATATCTCACTCATTACTGCACAATTTTCAATGTTCTATGGCTCATTGGAATCAGCTCTAAGTCTACTAAATAGTGAAAAATTTTTAAGACCTTCCATTTAGTGTGTTGCGAGAAAAGCGCCTCAAAGTGGTCATTGGTCTTTCTCTGTAGAGGTCCTAAAAAATCAGGGGTAATGCTACACTTCTTAAATTAACTGCTCTATGTATAGTCAATCATTGTAAGTGATTCAAGTTGGAAACATTAGCTCTTGAATCTAATTAGATATCCTTAGAAGGAAGTTTTCTAATTCCCATTGTGCCGGAAGCATTGAGTTTAACAAGGAGCAGGTGTGTGAACCAAAATAGAAGGTCTTTGATGATTTGTGAATTGTGAAGTTATCTGTTTTGGATCAATCATTACAAGGATCGTCTCCAAAGTACATAGGCACTTATTTAGTGTCATTGGAAAGCTAAAAGGGCCTACAACTCATGGAGGGCTGGTACAAAGCAGGGATTAGTAATACCAACTCATTTCTTGGAGTGTCCATCCATCTCTCCCAACAAGAGAAAAAGAGAGAGAGATATAGAAATACATACACACACACATACACACATGCATATACACACACACATATACACACATGCATACACATACATATGCATACATACATACACACATATACACACATGCATGCATACATACACACATGCACACATGCATACATATACACACACATGCATACATACACACATGTATACATAGAGACACATATACACAAACATACATACACACAAATATACACACATGAATACATACATAAATATATAGACACATGCATACATACACACACACACACGTACACACATGCATACATACACACGCACATGTATGCACATGCATACATACCCACACATGCATACATACACACATATACACACATGCATGCATAAATACACACACATGTACACACATGCATACATACACACATGCACACATAAACACACATACATACACACACACATGCATACATACACACACCCACACAAGTACACACATGCATGCATACACACACATATACACAGATGCATACATACACACACATATAAATACACACATACATACACAAACATAACCACACATGCATACATACACACACATACACATATAGAAACATGCATACGTACGCACACACATAGATACACACACTTGTACACACATGCATACATACACACACGCACATGTACACATATGCATACATACACACACATGCATACATATACATATGCATACATATACATATGCATACATATACATATGCATACATATACATATGCATACATATATACACGCATGCAAATTAAATATATAAAACTAGGATTAGGGTTTTTAGGCTCCTTACACATCCATACACCTGCATACACACACACATATATACACACATGCATATAAACACACATGCATATATACACGCACACACATATACACACATGCATACATGCACACACACATCACACACATATACGATTTCCGTATAGATAAATAAATATGAAAATAGCTAGTGTTTTACTTAAATATATATGATTAAATATATAAAATTAGGACTTTAAGGTTTTTTTAACATCAAATATATAAAAAACAGATTAAGGTTTTTGGGCTATTTACACATGCATACACATATACATATACACATATATATAGAAACATATACACATACACTTATATATATATATATATATATATATATATATATATATCCATACACATATATATACACATGCATACACACATATAAATGTTTTACGTCTAGGTCTTTACAATAAGGATTTTAGGGATTTTACAAATGCATAACATATATACACACATACACTTATAATACACACACACACACATCTATATATATATATATATATATATATATATATATATATATATATATATATATATATATATATATATATATATATATATATATATATATATATATATATATATATATATATATATATATATATATATACATGTATATACACATGCATACACACATATACATATTTTAGGTGTAACTCTAGGATTAGGGTTTTAGGGTTTTTACATACATGTAACTCAATTAAATTTATAGAAGGAAAAAGTAAATAAAATATTAAGAAAAAAATCAAAATAAATAAATAAATAAATAAATAAATATATATATATATATATATATATATATATATATATATATATATATATATATATATATATATATATATATATATATATATATATATATATATATAGATATATATATATATATATATATATATATATATATATATATATATATATATATATATATATATATATATATATATATATATATATATATATATATATATATATATATATATAATAGGATAATTGTATAGATAAATAAATATGAAAAAAGCGAGTGTTTTAAAAGAAAAAAGTTAAATATATATAACTAAATATATAAAAATAGGATTTGAAGGTTTTTATCAAAATAAATATTTATACACATACACATACACATATAAATATACACACACACACACACATATATATATATATATATATATATATATATATATATATATATATATATATATATATATATATATATATATATATATACATATATATATATATATATATATATATATATATATATATATATATATATATATATATATATATATATATATATATATATATATATATATATATATATATATATATACACACACATACACATATAGATACACATGCATACACACATATACATGTTTTAGGTCTAGGTCTTTACAATTAAGGTTTTAGGATGTTTACACATGCATAACATATATACACACATACACATATAATACATATACATGTATATACACATCCATACACAGATATAGATATTTTAGGTCTAGGTCTTTAAGATAAGGGTTTTTGGGTTTTTACATACATATAATTCAATTAAATTTATATAAAGAAAAAAATAAAGAAAAAATAAAGAAAAAAATCAGAATATTTAAATAAATATATATAAAAAATAGGATAATTCTATAGATAAATTAATATGAATAGAGATATTGTTTTAAAAAAATTGATTAAATATATATATTTAAATATATAAAAATAGGAATTTAGGTTTTTATCAAATTAAATATATATACACATAAACATACACACACACACACACACACACATATATATATATATATATATATATATATATATATATATATATATATATATATATATATATATATATATATATATATATATATATATATATATATATATATATATATATATATATATATATATATATATATACATATATATATATATATATATATACACACACACATGCATACACATATATACATGTTTTAGGTCTAGGTCTTTAGTATTACAGTTTTAGGGTTTTACACATGCATAACATATATACACACATACACATATAATACATATACATATATACATGTGCATACACAATAGGTCTAGCTCTTTGGGATTAGGGTTTTAGGGTTTTTACATACATATAATTCAATTAAGTCTATATAAAGGAAAACTAAAGATAAAAATAATATATATATGTGTGTGTGTGTATGTGTGTGTATAAATATATATATATATATATATATATATATATATATATATATATATATATATATATATATATATATATATATATATATATATATATATATATATATATATATATATATATATATATATATATATATATATATATATATATATATATATATATATATATATATATATATATAGTAGGATAATTTTATAGATAAAGAAATATAAAAATAGCTAGTGTTTTAAATAAATAAATTGAATATATATAGCTAAATATATAAAATAGGATTTTGAGGTTTTTTATCAAATTAAATATATATACACATACACGTACACATATACACCTATACATCATATACATACACATATATATACGCATGCATACACACATATACATGTTCTAGGTCCTGGTATTTACGATTAGGTTTTTAGGGGTTTTACATATGCATAACATATATACACACATACACATATAATACATATACATCTATACATGTATATAGACATGCATACACACATATACATGTTTTATGTCTAGGTCTTTATGATTAGGGTTTTATGGTCTTTACACATGCATAACATATATACACACAAACACATATAATACATATACATATATAAATGTATATACACATGCATGCACACATATACCTATTTTAGGTCTAGCTCTTTAGGATTAGGGTTTTAGGGTTTTTACATACATATAATTCAATTAAATTTATATAGGGAAAAAATAAAGAAAAAATTAAGAAAAAATATCAAAATATATAAATTATTTATACATGCATACACACATATACACATAATATATATATATATATATATATATATATATATATATATATATATATATATATATATATATATGTGTGTGTGTGTGTGTGTGTGTGTGTGTGTGTAATATCATTAGGCTTTTAGGGTTGTTAGGATTTTTATGATATATAGAAAACTAGGGCTTCAGGATTTTTAATATATATAAAAAATACAAATTTAGGATTTTAAATATTACAAACACACACACTCATATATATACATAATTATATATAAAAAAAATAGGTCCAAGTGTTTAACATTAGGATTTTAGGTTTTTGTTACCCTTTAGGTCTTTAAATTTTAGTATGAATAAGAAAAAGAAAATAAAATAATTAGAATATATAATTAAATCTATATATATTTCAGGGTTAAGCCTTTAGGATTATGGTTTTTAGGTTGATTAAAAAAATCAAAGGTCCTAAAATGTCCATATTGTATCAGATGGCTAGTTTGGAGCTGGAGGGTGGCATGTCCTCGCACTCACTGCAAGTATCAAATTTACCGAAAAGGACGGAGTTCTCATTTCTTTGCGTAAGTAGGCAATGGCACTTCTCTTCTTCTATCAAGTGTATGGGTGGTTCTACTTTCCTCGTGCCCTTATTTTGAATGCTCTAAACTTGTGTAAACTGAATGCCCAAATATTAAAGCAAATCAGCCTTAAAATCACACATATGCTAATGGAACCAAGACAAAAGGATTATGCCTCTCGTTCCAATTTTTCGAATTTGCCTCTTCCAATTTAAAGCATTTATGTTGAAACAAGTTGTAAACATTGTTTCTAGTTGCTTGTATGGCATTTCAATTTCTGTCTTCGGAGGATTTTGTCGAGCTCACGACATGGTTCCCTTTTAAATAAAGAGGCGATTTCAGAGATATGACAACCATGATCTTGAATTCGGACCATGGGCTTGGGAAAGAATGTATTTTTCAAGGAAGGGGGTGATACTATAAAGTAGTTTGGACGTGGCTTGGAGTTATGATAAGATTAGTTACTTCAGGAGTATTTAAAAAAAAAAAGAGACTAAGCCTAGTTCTCAAGTCTCAAGGATAGGAAGGAGGAGGTCTTGGGTGAAAGAGTTAAGTTCAACCTAGAGTGCCTTAACATAAGCCATGATCACTAATAACACTCTTTACTGGTCATGGCTAGTCCCGAAAGGGTAGAGACTTATGGGTCATTCTCTTGTCTGCATAGTCCCTAGTTTATTACAGTGGGATTGCATGGAAGATCATATACCTAGCCACCCAAGCATAGTTTAAATGCAAGGGAATTAATATGTTACTTTAGGGCTCAAATTGCAACGCGCATAGGGAAATTGTCTAGAATTCTTCAGAGCATGCAAGACATTCGTGAGAGATCTATAGACTATATAAGATGTCTCGATGGTCATAGATGTCAACCCCAAAATATGGTGATTAAAGAGCAAGTTATCAATTTGGCGAGCTATACTTAGAGTCCACCTATTTCACATGTTTTAATAATCCTTATCATTCTATCCATACTTTGCACTAAATTTAGCTTGTCAAGTGCAAGATAGATGGTACTTAGAGCGATTGGGTAGGGATGAGACCACACAAGGTATTCTCTCTTTTTAAGCCCAGCTCAGTATAGGGTTTCCTTTCAAACACTACAACATATCGGCCATATACCGAGGCTTTTACCAAGGAAATTGAATGGGCGCATTTTTTCCCTGACGCCGGTGTAAGTGTCGATATAGGCGTCGGAACCAAAATGATGATATAGGCATCGATATAAGCATCAAACATATCGACGCTCATACCAACGCTCATATCGACGCCTTTACCAACAACTATTGGGCATACCGTTGCACATACCGATGACCATCCAAGGAGTAACGACGATCATATCTACAAATTCTTTTTGTGCAGAGTGTGTTGTCTTTTGCTACAGCAACATTACCATGATGTTGTTTAGCAAAAGATGATACACTTTGCCCAAAAAAAAAATCTAGTACATGTGACGTGTACTCTAATAGCAATCCAAATATGATTTAATAAAGCAAAATACTATCCGAAAAAAATGAGATGATTAGAATGAACCATGAACCATGAATCATGAATTAGGAACCATGTACAAAAAAAATTATATATTTTCATAAATGACACATGTACAAGAGTGTGGCAAACCACTGTCATATATGAGGCAAATACAAAATGTGGCAAAGCCTTGCCATATAAGAATCAAATACAAAATTCTAGTGCACCACTGCCATATCTGAGCCAAATACAAAATTGTGGCACACCAGTGTCATATACATGCACAAAAGGATCAAAACATCCATATCACAAGTCCTGCAACAGAGAACATTTATGAAATGAGATAAATTCACATGAGATTTACAAACAGCAAGTAAAAACTAAGTTTCTAAATTCATCATCTCATCACAAATGCTCCCATGAAACAACCACACCGCATCCCTCCAAGACCTCCAATTGTGCAATCAATCCATGACGATATCCATAAGCCTCCCGCATCACGAGCCTCAAATCATCGATGGAATATAACTTCAAGCATGGTGTGCAAAATCCACTCTCAACTAACAAGAGGATGCCCATGTGCTGGCCATAACTTCTGATAGATCGTCTTTGTGATATAATTTTTACGATCTTTACCTTATTCACTCCATTTCAACATGATAATGTATGGAGCAAAGCTGTCATATTTGTTGATGCATGGCCTTCCCGACCGCATCCATTACGGAGCTCCATGATAGACACAATACACCTTGGAATCATCATGGTCATGAGCAGCCCAAGGTGTACGTGGTGTTCCATGTGGTGTACCACATGGCATACCTACATCTGAGGTACTGCTCTAGAAGTAAAGGTGGGCGACACAACATCCATCGCACTGCCTCCACTATAGCCGCCTCCTCCAGAGCTACCTGTAGATCACTCCTAGAACCTCTTGCTCTAGAGTATGACATCAACCTACGAGATGGGCCAGCACCTGTATCCTGCTGAGGTGTCGAACGCACACCTCTACTACTAGAGCCACTAGGGGATGGCTGAGAAGATGGTCGTGGTGGAGTCATAAAGCTAAGAGAAATACCTCCGGCGCTAGTAGCACCACCCGCAAGAGTGACCCCGATAGGAGTGACACCAGCGTGAATGAGGCCGGAAGCACTGAGACAAACACGACTCCAAGGGCTCCAAGGGACTGTGTACGGACTCCAAGGGCTCTATTTACAGCATACCAAAGGGCACGTGGCAGCAGCCAATGTTATTTTACCGTGAGAAAACTTATTAGCCTCTGAAAATCAACAAGGCTGTTTTAGCGAAAGCAATTTTTATATGTAGTTTTAATATGAAAAGCGTTCAAGGAACGCCGTGATTTGAGTTACACCAGCGATCGTTTCCCGAAAAGCTTCAGCCCTATCCCACATGCTTTTCATCAAAACTACTTTTCGGGCGATGCTATATAACAGGACACAGGCGTTCCAGTGGAGTCCGTCGAGAGCAGCAAGCTTCGACTTCTTGTCATCATTCTGGTGCAAGCTCGCGGCTGATCGCTATCTCCGGGTACAAAAATCAGGCTTCCTTCGTCTTCGTCTGTTGCACCTCGTCGTTCGCAGCACCCAGCAGAGAACATGAATACGTCAGAGGAGTTGAAGGTAAAGCTCAAGTCCACCGACAATGAGCTCTTTGAGGTGGACGAAATCGTAGCGCTGGAATCTCAAACCATTAAGGACATCGTCGAGCATATTGGTACAGATTGCGTCATTCCAGTCCTCAATGTCTCGTCACAGATCTTGTCCAAGATCATTAAGTATTGTCGCTACAACAAGGGTGAAGGCGATGGCAAACGCCCCGCCCTTTCCGAAGAGGATGTGACGCATTGGGACGGCAAGTTTCTCGAGGCTGATCAGGCCACACTTTTCGATCTCATCCTGGCTGCTAATTATCTCAACATCCAGTCTCTTCTGGATTTGACTTGTCAGCGTGTTGCAGACATGATCAAAGAAAAATGATTTTACTCCTGAGGAAGAAGAGGAGGTTAGGCGTGAGAATCAATGGGCCTTTGAATGATTGTACTGTGTATTCTTGAAAACTTTGGTGAGAAATATTGCTCTTCCTGACGTTACCTTTGATTGAGTGTACTGTGTACCGAAAAGCTTTGAGGAGAAATGTGGACAATCCATCCAGTTTTGTGAATGGTTTATGGTTCTCGCTCATCTCAAATTGCGTCTGTTCCGTCATTACAGTACAATTTCGAGGAGAAATGCTCTTCTTGGCGTCAATTATGTGAAAGGGGAAATCTAAGTTGAGGAGATTAAGTACTGTCAAACGTTGAATGTAAGTTAAGGTGCATGGCATAAATTGAGGAAACATAACATGAATTGGGGAAGAGGAAGGAGACTGCATAGAGCTTGTGTACAGAGGTACGACCTGCAAGCAGAGTAACCATCTTGGGGTGCAAGCTGAGTGAGGAACCCTATTTTTGTTTTATGATTCAGCTAATCGGGAGGGAGTTAGAGGATGGGGAATAGGGCAATATAGGAGTGAACATCATTGTGCATGACGAGAGAGAGAGAGCGAGAGAGAGAGACTTATATGGTAGAAGAAGATCAATAATTGGGAACAAGTTGAAGAAGATACCAATGGCTAGAGTTAGACCTGAAGGAGGTCATGGAATTTTTATCAGAAAAATAGTTAAGAGATTTATCTAATCACTTTCAAATAGATATCATTGTAATGAGGCCTTCATCCTCTAGATGATGACGAATTCTCGGACCCTTACCCACCTTCATTCGTGCTGCTTCATAATAACAGATGTGGAGGAAGATAAATTAACCCAATTTTCACGCAGCACAATGCTAACTTATTAATCCATCATATAAGATTGTCTTAACTATCGAAAGCTTGCTATACCACGACTTCTTGGGGGATGAGCAAGGCGTATATGTTTCTTAAGCACAACAACAGAAGTCTTTGTCAAGAAATTCATAGGACTAGAGGCATCATAGATATGCATATGTGGGACCAGGGCAAGATGCCAAAGCTTAGGCCTTAATAATCCTATGTATGACGAACATATAAATGCTACTACTCATGAACGACCATATTTTGGGGATGGAAAAATGTGTAAACATTAAAGGATTTGTGGGTAGAACAAAATTTCAAATACATTAGAAGTGGGGACCATAGTCGAATTCATATGATCTAATGCACATGCTTGCTTCCACTAAGGACTTTGCAAATTGAACCCTTCTCAATGTAACATACTAATTTCCTTGCATTTAAAGTATGCTTGGCTGGCTAGATAATGATCTCCCATGTAGTACCACTGTAATAAACTAGGGACTATGCAGGTAAGAGAATGACATGTAACTGTCTACCGCTTCGGGACTCGCCATGAACTCTAGAGTTAATTCGAGTCCACATACGTATGTCCAACCTCCACTACTCCTTTGGCACCTTCCACTAGAGACTATTAGTGGATTTTGCTAGTGTTATTGGTGCTCACGACTTATTTTAAGACCATCTAGATCCAACTTAACTCTTCAACTCAAGACCTCCTCCTTCCTTTAAAATCGCTTCTTTTCCTCACAAATATGCTTCAAGATAGTACTATATAATACATTCTTCCCCAAGCCCATGGTAGAATTTAAGAGCATGGATGTCTGATTTGCCTCTTTATTTGAAAGGGAACTGTTGTATAACTATGGGTCAAAGACATGGGTTTTGAGGGTCCAAAACTACTTGGAGAACCGTTGGATTCTATTGGGAAACCCTTGGGAAAGTGTCTCCAAGAGTGTGGTTTGAACCCTTGAGTTATTTGGATTTATTTACTCCCAATTGAAGGGTTTTGACCCTTAGGATTGATATTTCCTAAGAGTATGGTATTTAACCCTTAGGGAGGCCTCTCAAGCCTTGAGACTTGTACGTACAAGCTTGGGAGAAGTCCTTTTAAGAATCCATGTGAAGGCCATGTGATTTCCAAGGTTAGAAGGCCTTGGATTAGAATCCATGTGGAGAGGACACTTGGCAAGCTCTCCTCACATTTCCCCCCCCTTGGCCTTGAGGTATGTATATGGGTGGAGGTGGTTGGGTGGAGACGTGCTCTCTCTTCCACTTGGTGGTTTTGCTAGGTAGTAGTTTGTTGTTTATACAACAATGGTAGTAATAAGAACTTGGATTGAAAAATCCAAAGGAGAAACTAGAAGTTTATATGAGACCCTACACTCATGGGGTAATTTTTCATTTGTGAACAATGTTAAGAAGTTCAGAGGAACTTCAACATCTGATCATTGAGGACTATGATCACACAATAAAGGGGAAGAGAATGTTCTCAAATGACATATTAGCGAAAAAAATGGTTGAACCATTTTACCCTTTTAAGCATTCATTTCTTCCCCAATAAGCTTTTTCCTTCATTAGTAAGCGCTAGGATCCATTTGAAGCTTGCAGAAAATTGCTTCAAGAGTGAAGAATTCTAACTCATTAAGCAGATCTAGAGAAGAGGAACCGTAAAGGGTTGAAAGAAACCCTTAAGAACTCTACTCCAAAATGTGCTCTATGAGTAAGAAACAATCTATCAAGATGGTTAACAAGGTAACCATTTAGCAAAGCATACGATTGACTATATCCTTTGATACAGATGCCTACTTATGTCAATAGATGATATCTAGTATGAGAATACTAGCTCTATTATCAAATGACATAAACAAAGATAACTTTGATTGCATCTAATCAAGGAAATAGTTCAATGAAAGCTCAACGTCTTTTTCAAAGAACAAATCAAGAATCTGTAAGAATGTAACTTACAAAGATTTTGATTATATTTGATAAGACTAAAACGAATGAAGTTTAATCCTTAAGTAAGAGCTAAAGTTGTCTACATTAAGGTGGGATTGTAAATCGGATGGTATGGGACATCTAGGTTTACAATGTCATTTAAGTGGGTTCAGTGGTATGGGACACTGAACCTAAGGATAATGGAAGATTAAGCTGAAGGATATTTGAGAGCTTTTTGAGTGAAGGATTTAGCATAAATGAAGCTCCCATTTGGATAGCCTATAGTTTTTGAGGACGAAAACTCCTAAAAAGGGGGGAAGAAAGGTATCATCAATATGATACTTCTAAGCAAAAGATATTCCTTAACTCTTTCATAAAAGTTAAGGAGTACATTGGATGTCGTGTTTGAGTTAAATCTCAAATAGAATAAGAACCAGATATGCAAGAAGGGAATTCATTAAAGAATTGCAATTTGACAAGTAAACCAAGGTAAGCTAGCCGGAGAAGCATATTTAGAGTAGGGTATTCGAGAATGGATAAAGATATATCCAAAGTTTGGATCACTATGCATGAAAACTTCCTTAAGTCAAAAGGGTGACATATAATTATTGATCCCTAAAAGGAGGATAGGTAATGGTTTGAAAAACATCAACATGATGTTGAAGACTTAAGCTAAGATATCAACTCATGAAGGTATGAGTTGAAGATCCCAAGAAAATCCCATGGGTAAAAATAATTGAAAAAGGGATCTAAAGGAGAAAAGACTTGATCTTATCTCATGTTAAATTAGCTAGAGGAGTTTTGAAAGCCAAGAGACCTAGCTTGGTCAAATATATCCAACCCTTTATGGTTGGATAATCCAAGAGCCATACATTGTTCAAAAAGATCAAAACTCCTTTATATTTTGATACCAAGTAAAGTTCAAAGGTCAACCTAAAGAGACCTTAGATTTAGAAACCTTAGTCTTTGCTCTCATGAAAATGATGCCAAGGAGTTCCAAGATGGAATCCACGATCATGGTAAATAATCAGAGAGCATTGAAAAGATAAGGGGAAAGAATGTAGAAAGCTTAAGAATATAGTTCTACGGATTGGAGAAAGAACTCACTGGTATGGGACAGTGAGAACTAACTCCCATTGAGATTTTTCTCTGATGGCTAGAGAGAAAATAGGCTCAAGATCCGATAGGAAACATCAAGATAAGCCTTAAAGATAAGACCATTTAGATTAAGGTCTTAAGTTCATTATGAGGTGTAGAAATGTACCTCCTTGAACCAATTTAATACACCTAGTTGTATGAACAAAAGGGTAAATAGAATGAACATGACATTTACCCTAGAAAAGGCTATCCTTTATCCTCTTAAGCAGATGCATTTTTTCTTAATAAAATGCATAGTCAAATTTTAAGTGGAACAATAAATTTGGATAAGTAAGAGGGTAAATAATTTTGGGAGTTTACGAAGTTAAACTCCAAAAGTAAGTCAAGCCTATTCAAGTATAATAGCCTTGAATGAAAGAATGATTTGTAAAAGATCTTCTTTTGAATCTTTGGTGAGAACAAGTGATTCAAGAATGTTCCTAGCAAGATCTGAGATATGATGCCTAGAAACAAGTATCTTTTTTGCAAGACCTTCGAACTAAAGCTGCAAAACTTGAATCATCTAAACTCCATCCAATAGAAAATCTAGAGGGTGTCTTGGTGAAGTATTTTTTCCTCAATTTTGAGGATTTGAAGGAATCGGATTATTTTCTCTTTGCAAAGCTTTGATGACCTTTAAGGTTAGTATACATAACTACCTAAACCATAGTTGATTCAAGATAGTTAGTACTGATTCTCATTGGAAGAACAAACTAAGTTAAGATAAACAAATGGGGTAGAGACCTAGGAGAATGGTCTACCAAATAATTCCAATTCCTAAAGTCATCTTTGGATCTAAATCTTGAATGTTAAAACTTCCAAAAGGATTAAACTCTATTCTTAGAATTAATCCAAGGAAAATCAAACATGATCAAGATAGGGATCCACTTGTAGACATGAACTTGTAGATTGGGTATATTATCATTCCGAATACTTGAGCTTTATGTTTCAAGAAAACCTGGATGATTGAAATAAGTCCACCTAAGTTGCCAAGGGATGAGAAGATAGTATTTCTCCTCATTTTATTGAGCATGATTTGGTAGGGACTCACTAGACCCACTTTGCTAAGTTCACATCTTTAGCTAAGTCTTAGCAAATACAAATAAAGTATATTTGTATTTGAAAAGAACTATAAAAGAATAAGTTAAGTTCAGAACATCTGAAGATTCCTCTCCTTTCTGTTGAAAGTGGAAGATGAATCTAGTTTTTGGCCCTTTCAAGATAGAGATAGGATCTCTATCATAAACTCCTAAAATTATAAATTTGTAGGAAAGTACAGTGTACTGAAATTTATTATTTTATGGAGCTCTAGGTTTGTGAAAGTGCCAAAAGAAAAAGACCACCAAAAGAAGTCCACCCATTTCACTAGTCCATAGGTACAAGGCATGCATGTACATTCAGGTGGACTAAGAGAAAGTGATTTGGGCAGGGATTTTGATTCTTTTCCATTCATATTAAGGTAGGGATTAGCCTTTATCTGATTACTGGAAATAAATCTAAAGAGAGAGATGACCATGCTCAGAGTATAGATCATGGGGCAAGGGGAAATACTCCACATAATATACCTACTCACATTTTCGAGGACGAAAATGTTAAAGGGGGGAAGAACGTTGTATAACTATGGGTCAAAGACATGGGTTTTGAGGGTCCAAAACCACTTGGAGAACTCTTGGATTTTATTGGGAAACCCTTGGGAAAATGTCTCCAAGAGTGTGGTTTGAACCCTTGAGTTATTTGGATTTATTTACTCCCAATTGAAGGGTTTTGACACTTAGGATTGATATTTCCTAAAACTATGGTATTTAACCCTTAGGGAGGCCTCTCAAGCCTTGAGACTTGTACATACAAGCTTGGGAGAAGTCCTTTTAAGAATCCATGTGAAGGCCATGTGATTTCCAAGGTTAGAAGGCCTTGGATTAGAATCCATGTGGAGAGGACACTTGGCAAGCTCTCCTCACATTTCCCCCCCTTGGCCTTGAGGTATATATATGGGTGGAGTTGGTTGGGTGGAGACTTGCTCTGTCTTCCACTTGGTGGTTTTGCTAGGTAGTAGTTTGTTGTTTATACAACAGGAACCCATCCGGAGTTGGATCTAAAAAGGGGGGGAAACCATGTCTGCTCTCATCTCTAACCAAATCATTCTAAGTACCATCTATCTTGCACTTGATAAGCTGAATCTATTGCAAAGTATGGATAGAGTGAGAGGGATCGATAAAACATGTGAAATAGGTGGACTCTAAGTATATCTAGCCAAATCGATAACTTGGTCTTCAACAAACATATTTTGGGGATGGATATCTACGACCATCAGGACATCTTATATAGTCTATAGATGCTCATACTGATAGCTATACCGATGTACTAAGGCCGTGTTTTAGACATATCGGGAACCCAAGAGCAAAAATCCACATTTTGTGCATGTTTTACACTGAGTACTCCTTGCTTCTATCGAATTTGCACGTGCAAAACAAATCCTCACCTGCATTGTCTTGTATGCACACACACACAAAGATCTCTCTCTCTAGATCTCGCATCTTGGTAAATGGTGCATGTACTCTTACCCTTTGTCTTACTCTAAGCTTTATGTTCTAAAATTTTTCTTCACTTTGATTTTTCAAAAGTGTTTTGACATTAATTCTTTGAATTTGACAATAGACAACATACATTATGGTTTGATGACAACGGTCCAGAAGAGGGACATACCTGTAAGTGATTGTTTTATTCTCTATTGATAGAAAGAGAGACAAGAGAAGTACCATTGCCTACTTACGCAAAGAAATGAGAACCACCATTGCCTACTTGTGCGATGGGTATGTTACCTAGTTCTGTGGTGTTTTATGCAAAGTGCCACGAACACAAGTTCTATCATTTGTTGATTTTTATATGGCAACAATTTGCCACATTTTGTATTTGCCTCATATATGAAAGTGGTTTGCCACACTCTTGTACATGTGTCATTAATGAAAATATATAACTTTTTTTGTACATGGTTCCTGGTTCATGGATCATGGTTCATTCTAATCATCTCTTTTGTTTCAGATAGTATTTTGCTTTATGAAATCATATTTGGATTGCTATTAGAGTACACATCACATGTACTAGATTTTTTTTCTGGGCAGAGTGTATCATCTTTTGCTAAACAACATCAAGGTAATGTTGCTGTAGCAAAAGACAACACACTCTGCACAAAAAAAAATTGTAGATATGGTCGTCGGTACTCCCAAGATGGTCATCGGCCATGCACTTGATAGAAGAAGAGAAGTACCATTGCCTACTTATGCAAAGAAATGAGAACCACCATTGCCTACTTGTGCGATGGGTATGCTACCTAAATCTGTGGTGTTTTATGCAAAGTGCCACGAACACAAGTTCTATCATTTGTTGATTCTTTTCATGGGATTTGTTTCAGCAAGACGAGTCCCTCAATGCTACGTCTATCTTGTGCCTCCATAATAATTTGGCTTATGGGCATGCATATATTCTTGTGTGGTTGCTATGGCTCTTTGTAAAACTGTTCCAATAACACATAGGAATGAATTTGAGGAGTCCATCTATTGTAGCAGCATGTATTTGTCTCAACATGAAATGCATTAGTGTTCAATCTCAGAAGAGGAGACAAGAAGAGAACCAAAAAAAATTAGAGCTGCACTGTGTACGGACTCAACAAGGCTGTTTTAGCGAAAGCAATTTTTATTTGTAGTTTTAATATCAAAAGCGTTCAAGGAACGTCGTGATTTGAGTTACACCAGCGATCGTTTCCCACATGCTTTTCATCAAAGCTGCTTTTCGGGCGATGCTATATAATAGGACACAGGCGAAGTTCCAGTGACGCCTGATCGCTATCTCCGGGTACAAAAATCAGGCTTCCTTTGTCTTCGTCTGTTGCACCTCGTCGTTCGCAGCACCCAGCAGAGAACATGAACACGTCAGAGGAGTTGAAGGTAAAGCTCAAGTCCGCCGACGATGAGCTCTTTGAGGTGGAAGAAATCGTAGCGCTGGAATCTCGAACCATTAAGGACATCGTCGAGGATATTGGTACAGATTACGTCATTCCACTCCTCAATGTCTCGTCACAGATCTTGTCCAAGATCATTAAGTACTGTCGCTACCATGCTCTGGAGGTGCCCAACAAGGGTGAAGGCGATGGCAAACGCCCCGCCCTTTCCGAAGAGGATGTGACGCATTGGGACGGCAAGTTTCTCGAGGTTGATCAGGCCACACTTTTCGATCTCATCCTGGCTGCTAATTATCTCAACATCCAGTCTCTTCTGGATTTGACTTGTCAGCGTGTTGCAGACATGATCAAAGAAAAAACGCCAAAGGAGATTAGAAGCGCCTTAAATAATGAAAATGATTTTACTCCTGAGGAAGAAGAGGAGGTTAGGCGTGAGAATCAATGGGCCTTTGAATGATTGTACTGTGTATTCTTGAAAACTTTGGGGAGAAATATTGCTCTTCCTGACGTTACCTTTGATTGATTGTACTGTGTACCGAAAAGCTTTGTGAATGGTTTATGGTTCTCGCTCATCTCAAATTGCGTCTGTTCCGTCATTACAGTACAATTTCGAGGAGAAATGCTCTTCTTGGCGTCAATTATGTGAAAGGGGAAATCTAAGTTGAGGAGATTAAGTACTGTCAAACGTTGAATGTAAGTTAAGGTCCATGGCATAAATTGAGGAAACATAACATGAATTGGGGAAGAGGAAGGATACTGCATAGAGCTTGTGTACAGAGGTACGACCTGCAAGCAGAGTAACCATCTTGAGGTGCAAGCTGAGTGAGGAAATCTATTTTTGTTTTATGATTCAGCTAATCGGGAGGGAGTTAGAGGATGGGGAATAGGGCAATATAGGAGTGAACATCATTGTGCATGACGAGAGAGAGAGAGAGAGAGACTTATATGGTAGAAGAAGATCAATAATTGGGAACAAGTTGAAGAAGATACGAATGGCTAGAGTTAGACCTGAAGGAGGTCATGGAATTTTTATCAGAACAATAGTTAAGAGATTTATCTAATCACTTTCAAATAGATATCATTGTAATGAGGCCTTCATCCTCTAGATGATGACGAATTCTCGGACCCTTACCCACCTTCATTCGTGCTTCTTCATAATAATAGATGTGGAGGAAGATAAATTAACCCAATTTTCACGCAGCACAATGCTAACTTATTAATCCATCATATAAGATTGTCTTAACTATCGAAAGCTTGCTATACCACGACTTCTTGGGTGATGAGCAAGGCGTATATGTTTCTTAAGCACAACAACAGAAGTCTTTGTCAAGAAAATCATAGGACTAGAGGCATGATAGATATGCATATGTGGGACCAGGGCAAGATGCCAAAGCTTAGGCCTTAATAATCCTATGTATGACGAACATATAAATGCTACTACTCATGAACGACCATATTTTGGGGATGGAAAATGTGTAAACATTAAAGGATTTGTGGGTAGAACAAAATTTCAAATACATTAGAAGCGGGGACCATAGTCGAATTCACATGATCTAATGCACATGCTTGCTTCCACTAAGGACTTTGCAAATTGAACCCTTCTCAATGTAACATACTAATTTCCTTGCATTTAAAGTACGCTTGGCTGGCTAGGTAATGATCTCCCATGTAGTACCACTGTAATAAACTAGGGACTATGCAAGTAAGAGAATGACCTGTAACTGTCTACCGCTTCGGGACTAGCCATGAACTCTAGAGTTAATTGGAGTCCACATACGTATGTCCAACCTCCACTACTCCTTTGGCACCTTCCACTAGATCCTATTAGTGGATTCTGCTAGTGTTATTGGTGCTCACGACTTATTTTAAGACCCTCTAGATCCAACTTAACTCTTCAACTCAAGACCTCCTCCTTCCTTTAAGATCGCTTCTTTTCCTCACAAATATGCTTCAAGTTACAACCATACAATACATTCTTCCCCAAGCCCATGGTAGAAATTAAGAGCATGGATGTCTGATTTGCCTCTTTATTTGAAAGGTAACTGTTGTATAACTATGGGTCAAAGACATGGGTTTTGAGGGTCCAAAACTACTTGGAGAACCGTTGGATTCTATTGGGAAACCCTTGGGAAAGTGTCTCCAAGAGTGTGGTTTGAACCCTTGAGTTATTTGGATTTATTTACTCCCAATTGAAGGGTTTTGACCCTTAGGATTGATATTTCCTAAGAGTATGGTATTTAACCCTTAGGGAGGCCTCTCAAGCCTTGAGACTTGTACGTACAAGCTTGGGAGAAGTCCTTTTAAGAATCCAAGTGAAGGCCATGTGATTTCCAAGGTTAGAAGGCCTTGGATTAGAATCCATGTGGAGAGGACACTTGGCAAGCTCTCCTCACATTTCCCCCCCTTGGCCTTGAGGTATGTATATGGGTGGAGTTGGTTGGGTGGAGACGTGCTCTCTCTTCCACTTGGTGGTTTTGCTAGGTAGTAGTTTGTTGTTTATACAACAATGGTAGTAATAAGAACTTGGATTGAAAAATCCAAAGGAGAAACTAGAAGTTTATATGAGACCCTACACTCATGGGGTAATTTTTCATTTCTGAACAATGTTAAGAAGTTCAGAGGAACTTCAACATCTGATCATTGAGGACAATGATCACACAATAAAGGGGAAGAGAATGTTCTCAAATGACATATTAGGGAAAAAAATGGTTGAACCATTTTACCCTTTTAAGCATTCATTTCTTCCCCAATAAGACTTTTCCTTCATTAGTAAGCGCTAGGATCCATTTTAAGCTTGGAGAAAATTGCTTCAAGAGTGAAGAATTCTAACTCATTAAGCATATCTAGAGAAGAGGAAGCGTAAAGGGTTGAAAGAAACCCTAAAGAACTCTACTTCAAAATGTGCTCTATGAGTAAGAAACAATTTATCAAGATGGTTAACAAGGTAACCATTTAGCAAAGCATATGATTGACTATATCCTTTGATACAGATGCCTACGTATGTCAATAGATGATATCTAGTATGAGAATACTAGCTCTATTATCAAATGACATAAACAAAGATAAATTTGATTGCATCTAATGAAGGAAATAGTTCAATGAAAGCTCAATGTCTTTTTCAAAGAACAAATCAAGACTCTGTAAGAATGTAACTTACAAAGATTTTGATTATATTTGATAAGACTAAAACGAATGAAGTTTAATCCTTAAGTAAGAGCTAAAGTTGTCTAAACTAAGATGGGATTGTAAATCGGATGGTATGGGACATCTAGGTTTACAATGTCATTTAAGTGGGTTCACTGATATGGGACACTGAACCTAAGGATAATGGAAGATTAAGCTCAAGGATATTTGAGAGCTTTTTGAGTGAAGGATTTAGCATAAATGAAGCTCCCATTTGGATAGGAAATTAAAAGATCATCAATTTCCTATAGTTTTCGAGGATCAAAACTCCTAAAAAGGGGGGAAGAAAGGTATCATCAGTATGATACTTCTAAGCAAAAGATATTCCTTAACTCTTTCATAAAAGTTAAGGAGTACATTGGATGTCGTGTTTGAGTTAAATCTCAAATAGAATAAGAACCAGATATGCAAGAAGGGAATTCATTAAAGAATTGCAATCTGACAAGTAAACCAAGGTAAGCTAGCCGAAGAAGCATATTTAGAGCAGGGTATTCGAGAATGGATAAAGATAGATCCAAGGTTTGGATCACTATGCATGAAAACTTCCTTAAGTCAAAAGGGTGACATATAGTTATTGATCCCTAAAAGGAGAATAGGTAATGGTTTGAAAAATATCAACATGATGTTGAAGACTTAAGCTAAGATATCAACTCATGAAGGTATGAGTTGAAGATCCCAAGAAAATCCCATGGGTAAAAATAATTGAAAAAGGGATCTAAAGGAGAAAAGACTTGATCTTATCTCATGTTAAATTAGCTAGAGGAGTATTGAAAGCCAAGAGACCTAGCTTGGTCAAATATATCCAACCCTTTATGGTTGGATAATCCAAGAGCCATACATTGTTCAAAAAGGTCAAAACCCCTTTATATTTTGATACCAAGTAAAGTTCAAAGGTCAACCTAAAGAGACCTTAGATTTAGAAACCTTAGTCTTTTCTCTCATGAAAATGATGCCAAGGAGTTCCAAGATGGAATCCACGATCATGGTAAATAATCAAAGAGCATTGAAAAGATAAGGGCAAAGAATGTGGAAAGGTTAAGAATATAGTTCTACGGATTTGAGAAATAACTCACTGGTATGGGACAGTGAGAACTAACTCCCATTGACATTTTTCTCTGATGGCTAGAGAGAAAATAGGCTCAAGATCCGATAGGAAACATCAAGATAAGCCTTAAAGATAAGACCATTTAGATTAAGGTCTTAAGTTCATTATGAGGTGTAGAAATGTACCTCCTTGAACCAATTTAATACACCTAGTTGTATGAACAAAAGGGTAAATAGAATGAACATGACATTTACCCTAGAAAAGGCTATCCTTTATCCTCTTAAGCAGATGCATTTTTTCTTAATAAAATGCATAGTCAAATTTTATGTGGAACAATAAATTTGGATAAGTAAGAGGGTAAATAATTTTGGGAGTTTACGAAGTCAAACTTCAAAAGTAAGTCAAGCCTATTCAAGTATAATAGCCTTGAATGAAAGAATGATTTGTAAAAGATCTTCTTTTGAATCTTTGGTGAGAACAAGTGATTCAAGAATGTTCCTAGCAAGATCTGAGATATGATGCCCAGAAACAAGTATCTTTTTTGCAAGACCTTCGAACTAAAGCTGCAAAACTTATCTAAACTCCATCCAATAGAAAATCTAGAGGGTGTCTTGGTGAAGTATTTTTTCCTCAATTTTGAGGATTTGAAGGAATCAGATTTGTTTCTCTTTGCAAAGCTTTGATGACCTTTAAGGTTAGAATACATAACTACCTAAACCATAGTTGATTCAAGATAGTTAGTACTGATTCTCATTGGAAGAACAGACTAAGTTAAGATAAACAAATGGGGTAGAGACCTAGGAGAATGGTCCACCAAATAATTCCAATTCCTAAGGTCATCTTTGGATCTAAATCTTGAATGTTAAAACTTCCAAAAGGATTAAACTCTATTCTGAGAATTAATCCAAGGAAAATCAAACATGATCAAGATAGGGATCCACTTGTAGACATGAACTTGTAGATTGGGTATATTATCATTCGGAATACTTGAGCTTTATGTTTCAAGCAAACCTGGATGATTGAAATAAGTCCAGCTAAGTTGCCAAGGAATGTGAAGATAGTATTTCTCCTCATTTTATTGAGCATGTTTTGGCAGGGACTCACTAGACCCACTTTGCTAAGTTCACATCTTTAGCTAAGTCTTGGCAAATACAAATAAAGTATATTTGTATTTGAAAAGAACTATAAAAGAATAAGTTAAGTTCAGAACATCTGAAGATTCCTCTCCTTTCTCTTGAAAGTGGAAGATGAATCTAGTTTTTGGCCCTTTCAAGATAGAGATAGGATCTCTATCATAAACTCCTAACATTATAAATTTCTAGGAAAGTACAAAGTGTACTGAAATTTATTATTTTATGGAGCTCTAGGTTTGTGAAAGGGCCAAAAGAAAAAGACCACCAAAAGAAGTCCACCCATTTCACTAGTCCATAGGTACAAGGCATGCATGTACATTCAGGTGGACTAAGAGAAAGTGATTTGGGCAGGGATTTTGATTCTTTTCCTTTCATATTAAGGTAGGGATTAGCCTTTATCTGATTACTGGAAATGAATCTAAAGAGAGAGATGACCATGCTCAGAGTATAGATCATGGGGCAAGGGGGAATACTCCACATAATATACCTACTCACATTTTCTAGGACGAAAATGTTAAAGGGGGGAAGAACTTTGTATAACTATGGGTCAAAGACATGGGTTTTGAGGGTCCAAAACCACTTGGAGAACTCTTGGATTTTATTGGGAAACCCTTGGGAAAATGTCTCCAAGAGTGTGGTTTGAACCCTTGAGTTATTTGGATTTATTTACTCCCAATTGAAGGGTTTTGACACTTAGGATTGATATTTTCTAAGACTATGGTATTTAACACTTAGGGAGGCCTCTCAAGCCTTGAGACTTGTACGTACAAGCTTGGGAGAAGTCCTTTTAAGAATCCATGTGAAGCCCATGTGATTTCCAAGGTTAGAAGGCCTTGGATTAGAATCCATGTGGAGAGGACACTTGGCAAGCTCTCCTCACATTTCCCCCCCTTGGCCTTGAGGTATATATATGGGTGGAGTTGGTTGGGTGGAGACTTGCTCTCTCTTCCACTTGGTGGTTTTGCTAGGTAGTAGTTTGTTGTTTATAAAACAGGAACCCATCCTGAGTTGGATCTAAAAAGGGGGGGAAACCATGTCTGCTCTCATCTCTAACCAAATCATTCTAAGTACCATCTATCTTGCACTTGATAAGCTGAATCTATTGCAAACTATGGATAGAGTGAGAGGGATCGATAAAACATGTGAAATAGGTGGACTCTAAGTATATCTAGCCAAATCAATAACTTGGTCTTCAACAAACATATTTTGGGGATGGATATCTACGACCATCAGGACATCTTATATAGTCTACAAATGCTCATATTGATAGCTATACCGATGTACTAAGGCCGTGTTTTAGACATATCGGAAACCCAAGGGCAAAAAACAACATTTTGTGCATGTTTTACACTGAGTACTCCTTGCTTCTATCGAATTTGCACGTGCAAAACAAATCCTGACCTGCATTGTCTTGTATGCACACACACACACACAGATCTCTCTCTCTACACACACTCTCTCTCTCTCTCTAGATCTCGCATCTTGGTAAATGGTGCATGTACTCATACCCTTTGTCTTACTCTAAGCTTTATGTTCTATAATTTTTCTTCACTTTGATTTTGCAAAAGTGTTTTGACATTAATTCTTTGAATTTGACAATAGACAACATACATTATGGTTTGATGACAACGGTCCAGAAGAGGGACATACCTGTAAGTGATTGTTTTATTCTCTATTGATAGAAAGAGAGAGATAGAGAGAGAGAGAGAAAGATAAAGAGAGATAAAGAGAGATGAAAGAGAGGAAGATAGAGAAAGAAATAAAGAGAGATGAAAGAGAGAACGATAGTGAGAGAGAGATTAAGAGAGATGAAAGAGAGAGAGAGAAAGATGAAAGAGAGAGAGAGAGAGATGTGGTGGTGCAAGTGCCAAGCCTACACACTTGGCTAGGCATGAGAAGACTTTATGTGCAAATGATTGAAGGCACATGAGAACCATTGCTATGCATTTTTATCTTTAACCAATTCTAAAAGACGATTGACTTGGATGATTCTTGTAAATCCACTAAAATCGTGGAGTTAAATAGAATGAAAACCTACGACTTCATTTGGAGAAAGTATCTCCTAGATTAGGTGATCACTTTTCTAGAGAGAGCCAAATTTGAAGAAAAGCATTATAAACACACTTTGAAATCTCTACTCACTCATCTCACAATCATTTGGCATTATTCCTTTGCCAATGGTGTTGTAAATTCATGTTTCATAATACAAATACATCATTAAGTAATCTGTTGGTCTCTCTATCATAGTCACTCAGAATAGTGTTCTTGTCTTGCTCATATCTCACTCATTACTGCACAATTTTCAATGTTCTATGGCTCATTGGAATCAGCTCTAAGTCTACTAAATAATGAAAAATTTTTAAGACCTTCCATTTAGTGTGTTGCGAGAAAAGCACCTCAAAGTGGTCATTGGTCTTTCTCTGTAGAGGTCCTAAAAAAACAGGGGTAATGCTACACTTGTTAAATTAACTGCTCTATGTATAGTCAATCATTGTAAGTGATTCCAGTTGGAAACATTAGCTCTTGAATCTAATTAGATATCTTTAGAAGGACGTTTTCTAATTCCCATTGTGCCGGAAGCATTGAGTTTAACAAGGAGCAGGTGTGTGAACCAAAATAGAAGGTCTTTGATGATTTCTGAATTGTGAAGTTATCTGTTTTGGATCAATCATTACAAGGATCATCTCCAAAGTACATAGGCACTTATTTAGTGTCATTGGAAACCTAAAAGGGCCTACAACTCATGGAGGGCTGGTACAAAGCAGGGATTAGTAATACCAACTCATTTCTTGGAGTGTCCATCCATCTCTCCCAACAAGAGAAAAAGAGAGAGAGATATAGAAATACATACACACACACATACACACATGCATATACACACACACATATACACACATGCATACACATACATATGCATACATACATACACACATATACACACATGCATGCATACATACACACATGCACACATGCATACATATACACACACATGCATACATACACACATGTATACATACAGACACATATACACAAACATACATACACACAAATATACACACATGAATACATACATAAATATATAGACACATGCATACATACACACACACACACACGTACACACATGCATACATACACACGCACATGTATGCACATGCATACATACCCACACATGCATACATACACACATATACACACATGCATGCATAAATACACACACATGTACACACATGCATACATACACACATGCACACATAAACACACATACATACACACACACATGCATACATACACACACACACAAGTACACACATGCATGCATACACACACATATACACAGATGCATACATACACACACATATAAATACACACATACATACACAGACATAACCACACATGCATACATACACACACATACACATATAGAAACATGCATACATACGCACACACATAGATACACACACTTGTACACACATGCATACATACACACACGCACATGTACACACATGCATACATACACACACATGCATACATATACATATGCATACATATACATATGCATACATATACATATGCATACATATACATATGCATACATATACATATGCATACATATACATATGCATACATATACATATGCATACATATACATATGCATACATATATACACGCATGCAAATTAAATATATAAAACTAGGATTAGGGTTTTTAGGCTCCTTACACATCCATACACCTGCATACACACACACATATATACACACATGCATATAAACACACATGCATATATACACGCACACACATATACACACATGCATACATGCACACACACATCACACACATATACGATTTCCGTATAGATAAATAAATATGAAAATAGCTAGTGTTTTACTTAAATATATATGATTAAATATATAAACTTAGGACTTTAAGGTTTTTTTAACATCAAATATATAAAAAACAGATTAAGGTTTTTGGGCTATTTACACATGCATACACATATACATATACACATATATATAGAAACATATACACATACACTTATATATATATATATATCCATACACATATATATACACATGCATACACACATATAAATGTTTTACGTCTAGGTCTTTACAATTAGGATTTTAGGGATTTTACAAATGCATAACATATATACACACATACACTTATAATACACACACACACACATCTATATATATATATACATATATATATATATATATATATATATATATATATATATATATATATATATATATATATATATATATATATATATATATATATATATATATATATATATATATATATATATACATGTATATACACATGCATACACACATATACATATTTTAGGTCTAACTCTAGGATTAGGGTTTTACGGTTTTTACATACATGTAACTCAATTAAATTTATAGAAGGAAAAAGTAAATAAAATATTAAAAAAAAAATCAAAATAAATAAATATATATATATATATATATATATATATATATATATATATATATATATATATATATATAATAGGATAATTGTATAGATAAATAAATATGAAAAAAGCGAGTGTTTTAAAAGAAAAAAGTTAAATATATATAACTAAATATATAAAAATAGGATTTGAAGGTTTTTATCAAATTAAATATTTATACACATACACATACACATATTATATACACATACACATATAGATACACATGCATACACACATATACATGTTTTAGGTCTAGGTCTTTACAATTAAGGTTTTAGGATGTTTACACATGCATAACATATATACACAGATACACATATAATACATATACATGTATATACACATCCATACACAGATATAGATATTTTAGGTCTAGGTCTTTAAGATAAGGGTTTTTGGGTTTTTACATACATATAATTCAATTAAATTTATATAAAGAAAAAAATAAAGAAAAAATTAAGAAAAAAATCAGAATATTTAAATAAATATATATAAAAAATAGGATAATTCTATAGATAAATAAATATGAATAGAGATAGTGTTTTAAAAAAATTGATTAAATATATATATTTAAATATATAAAAATAGGAATTTAGGTTTTTATCAAATTAAATATATATACACATAAACATACACACACACACACACACACATATATATATATATATATATATATATATATATATATATATATATATATATATATATATATATATATATATATATATATATATATATATATATATATATATATATATATATATATATATACACACATGCATACACATATATACATGTTTTAGGTCTAGGTCTTTAGTATTAGAGTTTTAGGGTGTTACACATGCATAACATATATACACACATACACATATAATACATATACATATATACATGTATATACATGTGCATACACAATAGGTCTAGCTCTTTGGGATTAGGGTTTAAGGGTTTTTACATACATATAATTCAATTAAGTCTATACAAGTGAAAACTAAAGATAAAAATAATATATATATGTGTGTGTGTGTATGTGTGTGTATAAATATATATATATATATATATATATATATATATATATATATATATATATATATATATATATATATATATATATATATATATATATATATATATATATATATATATATAGTAGGATAATTTTATAGATAAAGAAATATAAAAAGAGCTAGTGTTTTAAATAAATAAATTGAATATATATAGCTAAATATATAAAATAGGATTTTGAGGTTTTTTATCAAATTAAATATATATACACATACACGTACACATATACACCTATACATCATATACATACACATATATATACGCATGCATACACACATATACATGTTCTAGGTCCTGGTATTTACGATTAGGTTTTTAGGGGTTTTACATATGCATAACATATATACACACATACACATATAATACATATACATCTATACATGTATATAGACATGCATACACACATATACATGTTTTATGTCTAGGTCTTTATGATTAGGGTTTTATGGTCTTTACACATGCATAACATATATACACACAAACACATATAATACATATACATATATAAATGTATATACACATGCATGCACACATATACCTATTTTAGGTCTAGCTCTTTAGGATTAGGGTTTTAGTGTTTTTACATACATATAATTCAATTAAATTTATATAGGGAAAAAATAAAGAAAAAATTAAGAAAAAATATCAAAATATATAAGTTATTTATACATGCATACACACATATACACATAATATATATATATATATATATATATATATATATATATATATATATATATATATATATATATATATATATATATATATATATATATATATATATGTGTGTGTGTGTGTGTGTGTGTAATATCATTAGGCTTTTAGGGTTGTTAGGATTTTTATGATATATAGAAAACTAGGGCTTCAGGATTTTTAATATATATAAAAAATACAAATTTAGGATTTTAAATATTACAAACACACACACTCATATATATACATAATTATATATAAAAAAAATAGGTCCAAGTGTTTAACATTAGGATTTTAGGTTTTTGTTACCCTTTAGGTCTTTAAATTTTAGTATGAATAAGAAAAAGAAAATAAAATAATTAGAATATATAATTAAATCTATATATATTTCAGGGTTAAGCCTTTAGGATTATGGTTTTTAGGTTGATTAAAAAAATCAAAGGTCCTAAAATGTCCATGTTGTATCAGATGGCTAGTTTGGAGCTGGAGGGTGGCATGTCCTTGCACTCACTGCAAGTATCAAATTTACCGAAAAGGACGGATTTGTAGTGCACATGTTAGAGAGTACTTTGATAAAATTTGACTACAAAACCTATAATACCATTCACATGGTCCTCGTGGTGGGTAGCTGGAGCCAAACAACATTGCACGGATAACCTCTTGTGGAAAAAAGATAACAAAAAAGGAGTTAGAAGTACAAGTAACTAATAGCCATACACAGAATGAACACATGGAAGAAATGCTCGAAGCATTTTATGAGATGGACGATGATCATCATGGTGGAAAATCTGTTGTTAGTTTCATGGACACAACAGAATTTCCACGATGAATAGCTGATGAAGATTACGAAAACATGCAAAGACTAGCTTGTTTACCACTATACAATGCAGCAAAGATATTTGTACTACGTGCGTCACTCACGATGCTCAATCTGCAATCCATTTATGGATAGTCAGATAGTAGTGTCTCTGAAGTATTCAAGTAAGTGGATTAAAATAAACTTTCATTGTTGTATCAAAATAACTTTATATAATAATATTGTTCTAATTGCTTATTGCATGCTTCTTAAAGCTCAATTTTTGCCAGAGGGCAATGACATGCCTCCAACATGTGGAGATGCAAAAAAAAAGTTACAATCCATTGAAATTTACTACATTAAGATTCATGCTTGTCCGTATGATTGCGTCTTCTTTCGGAATGAGTATGAGCATCTTCACATATGTCCAAAGTGTGGAGCAAATAGATTTAGAGAAGACCTTGTAGGCAAAGCAATCCCCGCAAAGGTTCTTGCCACTTTCGTATCATTGGACGAATAAAGAGCATGTTTAGATGCAAATGCATAGTTGAGTTAATGTCATGGCATGCAAAGAGCACGTCTACATATGGTGTAATGTGAGTGTCTACTGACTCTAATCCTTGGAAACACATAGATAATGAGTGGCCAGAGTTTGCTAATAAGCCTCCCAACGTATGTCTAGGCCTAGCTATGGATGGAGTAAATCCATTTGGTTTACGGAGCTCTTCATGGAGCACATGGCCTCTATGTTTAATCAATTATAACATCCCACCATGGTTGGCCACAAAGAAAGGGCATTTATTATTAGCTCTTATATTGTCAGGTAAGTATAAGGTAAAAAACAGGGATGTATACCTTGCACCATTGTGGAAGAGCCACATATTTTATGGGATGGGATTACTATGCATGACATGCCTCAACCTAGAAGAAGATGAGACATGCGAGTGCAATTCATACTTCTGTCGACGATGCATGATTGGCCTAGTTATGATGAATGTTCATGTTTGTCCATTTTGGGTTACCATGATTGTTCCTTATGCGGACCACAACTCGAAGCACGCTATTACAAAGCACTGCTTAAAATTCTCTATGAAAGACATCATAGATATTTGCCTTATGGACATGTTTTATATGAAGGACAAATTGGTTAACAAATATAACACTAAGTGAAAGTTAGTGATTGGAAACAACTATGAGACTCAGAAACACCAGTTGTTGGCATGAAACAATTGTTGATCTTTCATGAACTCCCTTATTGGAGATAATTATTGATCAATCAGTTGGTAGACTTGATGCAAAATTTCAAGATTGTGGGAGAGATTCTCCATAAGACTTTGATCCGAAAGAAAGAAAGCAAAGCACAAAGGAGGGTCTTAGAAGAGCAAGGTCCTATGCAAGAGTTTTGGGGAATTACTAAGCCCAACGGAACAGTATCGTTACCAAGAGCTTCTTCGGTGCTTCGCATGATGGAAGAGAAACAAGTGAAGAAAATAATTTCAGAGTTTCGGACACCTATTAGATGCACGAGGTATCTAAAGGCTGATTTCACACGAAACGATGATCTTGGAGGACTCAAATCTTATGATTGGCACAAGTTTTCATAGTTTGTGCTCCCTGTAGCTTTAAAAGATTGTTTTTCAGAGGATGTGTGAACAACCATTTATAAAATTAGTTCCTGGGTATGGTGGATTTCTTCTAAAGAGATAAATAGAGATACATTAGAGAGTGTGAAACTCAATGCTATCGAGGATGTTTGTATGGTAAAGAAATACTTTCCCACAAGTATTCTTACTATTCAACTTCATTTATTTGTTCATGTGATGGATGAAATTGCAATAGCACAAACGGTTCATACTCAATGGATGTTCATGCTTTATGAAGACATTAAAAGGATTTGTTCGATAGAGAGCATGTCCAGAGGGTAGCACGGTAGAGGGATGGTTCGTACAAGAGTCTTTTGTATTCATAACT
Source organism: Ceratopteris richardii (assembly GCA_020310875.1). Classification (NCBI taxonomy): domain Eukaryota; kingdom Viridiplantae; phylum Streptophyta; class Polypodiopsida; order Polypodiales; family Pteridaceae; genus Ceratopteris; species Ceratopteris richardii. Next base: position 132,872,914 of record CM035425.1, read on the forward strand.
GAGTTTCTATGTAGGTCGGATCCAAAAATGCCTCGCTTATGTAGCGATGATGAAGATGTTCGTCGTGTAGGCGATGAACCATAAGGTAAAGGGATGCAAAGCAAAATGGATGAAGCTTTTAGAGAGAAGGAAATAAAGTTTTGCATCGTTAATTGTGAGCCTATGCAAAAGTGGTTAGAAAAGTATAAGCTTGGCAAGGAGACAAACGCAAAGGAAAGATCTCACTTTCGAAGGAATCGTTCCACTCGATTTTTTCCCTTTCCAAAAAGTCTTTGACCTCTTCTATCCTTTCCAATGAGCAGGTGGCTAGATACAGTGGTTTCACAAGCAAAGGCAACAGGCGAAGATATCTCTGAAGAAGAAGAAGAAGAACTTGCAAAGGGATGTGATTAAGAGTATTCTAAATGCGGTGTAGTATGGTCTCATGGACGACACTTTCGAATCGCACAAATTGATAAAAATAGGTGTACTTCTGATAGTGGGGTGATGGTGAACGGACGAGATATATGATGAAGCGAGAGATGATGATCAAGAGAAAGCTAGCATACCAAGAGATTTCGAAGTCACCAATATAGAGATAGATATTCTCTATGCATCAGATCTCCAAGAGGATGCTAAATAGAGGAGTTTTAAATCAAACACTTGTACGTACTAATTTTTGTTTGCTTTCTTCTTTTGTACACTAACATTTCTCTATATTACCTTTATTATCATATTCTAATTATTTGAGTTTTTTTGTTACAGAGCAGGATGGGAGATAGTCCTCTAGTCACTCCACATTCCATGATAGAGGAGCAATTCTTAGAGTTCATATCTTAGGTACATCCTGCATATATGGCACGTGCATCACAGTAATTGACGGCTCATTGTAGTACTCCCCCCGGCCTCACTTATGTTTGCGTCACTCACATTGGTGTCACTCCTACCGGGGTCACTCCAACGGGCGGTACTACTACTGTCAGAGGTATGTCTTCTAGCTTTATGACTACACCACGACCATCTGCTCATCCATCCCCTAGTGGCTCTAGTAGTAGACGTATGCGTTCGAGACCTCAACGCGATACAAGTGCTGGCCCGTCTCGTAGGTTTAGGTCACACTCTAGAGCATCAAGTTCTAAAAGTGATCTACAGGTAGCTTTGGAGGAGGCGGCTATTGTGGAGGCAGTACGATGGATCTTGTGTTGCCTACCTCTACTTCTAGAGCGAGTACCTCAGATGTAGATACGCCACGTGGTACACCACATGGAACACCACGTACACCTTGAAGTGCTCATGACCATGATGATTCCAAGGTGTATAGTATCCGTGATAAAGCTCCGTAATGGATGGGGCTGGGAAGGCCATGCATTAGCAAATATGACAGCTTTGCTCCATACATTATCACTCTCTCTCTCTCTCATATATGTTTTATCCTTAAGTTCACAAAAGTAACATAGGAATAAGCTCTCTGCCCCCATCCTCTAACTCCCTCCTATTCCTGATTAGCTGAATTATAAAACAAAAATAGGTTTTCTCACTCAGCTTGCACACCAAGATGGTTACTCTGCTTGCAGGTCGTACATAGACTTAATGAGGTGCTATATAATCACATAAGATCTCATAATGGTGATTATAATGAGAAAATAGATAAGTTAGAGAAATTAACCTATCAACCATGGAGATTTATAGTTACCAACTACCTTATGATCAAAGGGTCATGGACATTTAATGAGAGGAAAAAATCCAATTCCTTATCTACATGATCCATCACTTGAAGGACAAGGCATGCTACTTAATGAATGGATAGAAAAGGATAAGTGAGTCATATTCATTCTATCCCAAAACTTAAGAAAAATCATGGTAGGGCATGTACAAGAATGAACACATCGAAGAAGGTTTGAGAGACCTTAGAGAGATTACATTCTTCATCCACCAAGAAAAGGAAGATTCAACCCAAGAATAAGCTTAATAATCTTATGAAACCAGCAAGCACTAATATTAATTAGTAAAACTTGAAAGTTAAAGAACTTATATATGCCTTAGGTTGAATTGGGAGCCCAATTGAAGATCGTGATCTTGTTTCTCATCCTCTCAATGGTTTACTAGAGGATGAAAGATAGAAATCATTCACCACATCATTGTATGTAAGGGATGCAAAATATGATCATTTAGTCACATTGATCGTTAAAGAAGAGATGAACCAAGGATGTTCACAATCAAAGGGAAACCAAGCTCGAGTTTCCTATCTAGGTAGATGAAAAATCAAAATAGGTGGAAAAAATAACTCAATATATAGGGAGAGGAAGATCAAACTCAAGTTGAAGCAACAAAGAGGGCTCCAACCAAAAATATAGATCAAGATAAAGAGGAACGAACAAAGGAAGAGGAGGAAGATCACAAGGAAGAGAAGCATCCAATGGAGAATACTACAATTGTACAAACCTAGGCCATTGTTGCAAGATATTGTTGAGAGAAAGAGGAGGCAATCAAGTCCATTATGCAAGAGATTTTTGGTCCCTCTTACTAGGTCCCCAAGTCAATTGGAAGCAAGTGCTCCTCGATGAAGGTGTTTGTTGCTCTACGACTCTCTAGAATGCCATAAGAGGAAAAGCTCTCTAGAAAATACGGAAGGAAGGATGTGTATACAACTTTGGTATACCATTGATGGAGTGGTCCCTATATAAATCCTTGGAAAGCCTAGGAAAAAGAATTCAAAGTTGTACCAAGAATCCCCCATTCAACAACCATCTTAAAATGCAGCAACCTGAGAAGCAAATGCATGCCATATGACATTATAATAAGATTAGTTACTTGTAGAGTATTAAAAAAATAGAGATTTAGCCTAGTTGTCAAGTCTCAAGGATAGGAAGGAGAAGATCTTGGGTGCAAATGTTAAGTTGGATTTAGAGCACCTTAACATAAGCCACAAGCACTAGTGACACTAGTAGAGCCCACTAGCTAATGGAATCTAGTGGAAGGTGCTAAAGGAGTAGTGGAGGTTGGACATACATATGTGGACTCCAATCAACTCTAGAGTTCCTGGCTAGTCCCAAATGGGTAGAGTTACGGGTCATTCTATTGCATGGAAGCTCATTACCTAGCGTGCCAAGCGTACTTTGCATGCAAGGGAATTAGTCTGCTACATTGAGAAGGGTTCAATTTGCAGAGCGCGTAGAGAAATTATCTAGAATTCTTCAATCCACGCAAGACTTAAAAAGTATGTGAAATTTTGTTCTACCCACAAATCCTTTAATGTTTACACATTTTTCCATCCCCAAAATATGGTCGTTCATGAGTAGTAGCATTTATATGTTCGACGTAGATAGCATTATTAAGGCCTAAGCTTTGGCATCTTGCCCTGGTCCCACATATGCATATCTATGATGCCTCTAGTCCTATGAATTTCTTGACAAAGACTTCTGTTGTCGTGGTATAGCAAGCTTTCGTTAGTTAAGACAATCTTATATGATGGATTAATAAGTTAGCATTGTGCTGCGTGAAAATTGGGTTAATTTATCTTCCTCCACATCTATTATTATGAAGAAGCACGAATGAAGGTGGGTAAGGGTCCGAGAATTCGTCATCATCTAGAGGATGAAGGCCTCATTACAATGATATCTATTTGAAAGTGATTAGATAAATCTCTTAACTATTGTTCTGATAAAAATTCCATGACCTCCTTCAGGTCTAACTCTAGCCATTGGTATCTTCTTCAACTCGTTCCCAATTATTGATCTTCTTCTACCATATAAGTCTCTCTCTCTCTCTCTCTCGTCATGCACAATGATGTTCACTCCTATATTGCCCTATTCCCCATCCTCTAACTCCAAGAAGAGCATTTCTCCTCGAAATTGTACTGTAATGACGGAACAGACGAAATTTGAGATGAGCGAGAACCATAAACCATTCACAAAACTGGATGGATTGTCCACATTTCTCCTCAAAGCTTTTCGGTACACAGTACAATCAATCAAAAGTAACGTCAGGAAGAGCAATATTCCTCACCAAAGTTTTCAAGAATACACAGTACAATCATTCAAAGGCCCATTGATTCTCACGCCTAACCTCCTCTTCTTCCTCAGGAGTAAAATCATTTTTAATATTGAAGGCTCTTCTAATCTCCTCTGGCGTTTTTTCTTTGATCATGTCTGCAACACGCTGACAAGTCAAATCCAGAAGAGACAATACTTAATGATCTTGGACAAGATCTGTGACGAGACATTGAGGAGTGGAATGACGCAATCTGTACCAATATCCTCGACGATGTCCTTAATGGTTCGAGATTCCAGCGCTACGATTTTTTCGACCTCAAAGAGCTCATCGTCGTCGGACTTGAGCTTTACCTTCAGCTCCTCTGACGTGTTCATGTTCTCTGCTGGGTGCTGCGAACGACGAGGTGCAACAGACGAAGACGAAGACGAAGATTTTTGTACCCGGAGATAGAGATCAGGCGCGAGCTTGCACCAGAATGATGACTAGAAGTCGAATCTTGCTTCTCGGGATAGGGCTGATGCTTCTCGGGAAACGATCGCTGGTGTAACTCAAATCACGGCGTTCCTTGAAGTCTTTTGATATTAAAACTACAAATAAAAATTGCTTTCGCTAAAACAGCCTTGTTGATTTTCAGAGGCTAATAAGTTTTCTCACGGTAAATAACATTGGCTGCTGCCACGTGCCCTTTGCTATGCTGTAAATAGAGCCCTTGGAGTCCGTACACAGTGCAGCTCTAATTTTTTTTGGTTCTCTTCTTGTCTCCTCTTCTGAAATTGAACACTAATGCATTTCATGTTGAGACAAATACATGCTGCTACAATAGATGGACTCCTCAAATTCATTAATGTGTGATTGGAACAGTTTTACAAAGAGCCATACCAACCACACAAGAATATATGCATGCCCATAAGCCAAATTATTATGGAGGCACAAGATAGACGTAGCATTGAGGGACTCTTCTTGCTGAGTCAAATCCCATGAAAAGAATCAACAAATGATAGAACTTGTGTTCGTGGCACTTTGCATAAAACACCACAGAACTAGGTAGCATACCCATCGCACAAGTAGGCAATGGTGGTTCTCATTTCTTTGCGTAAGTAGGCAATGGTACTTCTCTTCTTCTATCAAGTGCATGGCCGATGACCATCTTGGGAGTACCGACGACCATATCTACAATTTTTTTTGTGCAGAGTGTGTTGTCTTTTGCTACAACGCAAAAACAAAATCTAGTACATGTGATGTGTACTCTAATAGCAATCCAAATATGATTTCATAAAGCAAAATACTATCTGAAACAAAAGAGATGATTAGAATGAACCATGAACCATGAACCAGGAACCATGTACAAAAAAATTTATATATTTTCATAAATGACACATGTACAAGAGTGTGGCAAACCACTTTTATTTATGAAGCAAATACAAAATGTGACAAAGCGTTGCCATATTACAATCAACAAATGATAGAACTTGTGTTCGTGGCACTTTGCATAAAACACCACAGAACTAGGTAACATACCCATCGCACAAGTAGGCAATGGTGGTTCTCATTTCTTTGCGTAAGTAGGCAATGGTACTTCTCTTCTTCTATCAAGTGTATGGGTGGTTCTACTTTCCTCGTGCCCTTATTTTGAATGCTCTAAACTTGTGTAAACTGAATGCCCAAATATTAAAGCAAATCAGCCTTAAAATCACACATATGCTAATGGAACCAAGACTTAGGATTATGCCTCTCGTTCCAATTTTTCGAATTTGCCTCTTCCAATTTAAAGCATTTATGTTGAAACAAGTTGTAAACATTGTTTCTAGTTGCTTGTATGGCATTTCAATTTCTGTCTTCGGAGGATTTTGTCGAGCTCACGACATGGTTCCCTTTTAAATAAAGAGGCGATTCAGAGATATGACAACCATGATCTTGAATTCGGACCATGGGCTTGGGAAAGAATGTATTTTTCAAGGAAGGGGGTGATACTATAAAGTAGTTTGGACGTGGCTTGGAGTTATGATAAGATTAGTTACTTCAGGAGTATTTAAAAAAAAAAAAGAGACTAAGCCTAGTTGTCAAGTCTCAAGGATAGGAAGGGGGAGGTCTTGGGTGAAAGAGTTAAGTTCAACCTAGAGTGCCTTAACATAAGCCATGATCACTAATAACACTCTTTACTGGTCATGGCTAGTCCCGAAAGGGTAGAGACTTATGGGTCATTCTCTTGTCTGCATAGTCCCTAGTTTATTACAGTGGGATTGCATGGAAGATCATATACCTAGCCACCCAAGCATAGTTTAAATGCAAGGGAATTAATTTGTTACTTTAGGGCTCAAATTGCAACGCGCATAGGGAAATTGTCTAGAATTCTTCAGAGCATGCAAGACATTCGTGAGAGATCTATAGACTATATAAGATGTCTCGATGGTCATAGATGTCAACCCCAAAATATGGTGATTAAAGAGCAAGTTATCAATTTGGCGAGCTATACTTAGAGTCCACCTATTTCACATGTTTTAATAATCCTTATCATTCTATCCATACTTTGCACTAAATTTAGCTTGTCAAGTGCAAGATAGATGGTACTTAGAGCGATTGGGTAGGGATGAGACCACACAAGGTATTCTCTCTTTTTAAGCCCAACTCAGTATAGGGTTTCCTTTCAAACACTACAACATATCGGCCATATACCGAGGCTTTTACCAAGGAAATTGAATGGGCGCATTTTTTCCCTGACGCCGGTGTAAGTGTCGATATAGGCGTCGGAACCAAAATGATGATATAGGCATCGATATAAGCATCGGTATAAGCATCAAACATATCGACGCTCATACCAACGCTCATATCGACGCCTTTACCAACAACTATTGGGCATACCGTTGCACATAGCGATGACCATCCAATGAGTAACGACGATCATATCTACAAATTCTTTTTGTGCAGAGTGTGTTGTCTTTTGCTACAGCAACATTACCATGATGTTGTTTAGCAAAATATGATACACTTTGCCCAAAAAAAAATCTAGTACATGTGACGTGTACTCTAATAGCAATCCAAATATGATTTAATAAAGCAAAATACTATCCGAAAAAAATGAGATGATTAGAATGAACCATGAACCATGAACCATGAATCAGGAACCATGTACAAAAAAAGTTATATATTTTCATAAATGACACATGTACAAGAGTGTGGCAAACCACTGTCATATATGAGGCAAATACAAAATGTGGCAAAGCCTTGCCATATAAGAATCAAATACAAAATTCTAGTGCACCACTGCCATATCTGAGCCAAATACAAAATTGTGGCACACCACTGTCATATACATGCACAAAAGGATCAAAACATCCATATCACAAGTCCTGCAACAGAGAACATTTATGAAATGAGATAAATTCACATGAGATTTACAAACAGCAAGTAAAAACTAAGTTTCTAAATTCATCATCTCATCACAAATGCTCCTATGAACCAACCACACCGCATCCCTCCAAGACCTCCAATTGTGCAATCAATCCATGACGATATCCATAAGCCTCCCGCATCACGAGCCTCAAATCATCGATGGAATATAACTTCAAGCATGGTGTGCAAAATCCACTCTCAACTAACAAGAGGATGCCCATGTGCTGGCCATAACTTCTGATAGATCGTCTTTGTGATATAATTTTTACGATCTTTATCTTATTCACTCCATTTCAACATGATAATGTATGGAGCAAAGCTGTCATATTTGTTGATGCATGGCCTTCCCGACCACATCCATTACGGAGCTCCATTATAGACACAATACACCTTGGAATCATCATGGTCATGAGCAGCCCAAGGTGTACGTGGTGTTCCATGTGGTGTACCACATGGCATACCTACATCTGAGGTACTGCTCTAGAAGTAAAGGTGGGCGACACAACATCCATCGCACTGCCTCCACAATAGCCGCCTCCTCCAGAGCTACCTGTAGATCACTCCTAGAACCTCTTGCTCTAGAGTGTGACATCAACCTACGAGATGGGCCAGCACCTGTATCCTGCTGAGGTGTCGAACGCACACCTCTACTACTAGAGCCACTAGGGGATGGCTGAGAAGATGGTCGTGGTGGAGTCATAAAGCTAAGAGAAATACCTCCGGCGCTAGTAGCACCACCCGCAAGAGTGACCCCGATAGGAGTGACACCAGCGTGAATGAGGCCGGAAGGACTGAGACAAACACGACTCCAAGGGCTCCAAGGGACTGTGTACGGACTCCAAGGGCTCTATTTACAGCATAGCAAAGGGCACGTGGCAGCAGCCAATGTTATTTTACCGTGAGAAAACTTATTAGCCTCTGAAAATCAACAAGGCTGTTTTAGCGAAAGCAATTTTTATATGTAGTTTTAATATCAAAAGCGTTCAAGGAACGCCGTGATTTGAGTTACACCAGCGATCGTTTCCCGAAAAGCATCAGCCGTATCCCACATGCTTTTCATCAAAGCTACTTTTCGGGCGATGCTATATAACAGGACACAGGCGTTCCGGTGGAGTCCGTCGAGAGCAGCAAGCTTCGACTTCTAGTCATCATTCTGGTGCAAGCTCGCGGCTGATCGCTATCTCCGGGTACAAAAATCAGGCTTCCTTCGTCTTCGTCTGTTGCACCTCGTCGTTCGTGCAAGCTCGCGGCTGATCGCTATCTCCGGGTACAAAAATCAGGCTTCCTTCGTCTTCGTCTGTTGCACCTCGTCGTTCGCAGCACCCAGCAGAGAACATGAATACGTCAGACGAGTTGAAGGTAAAGCTCAAGTCCGCCGACGATGAGCTCTTTGAGGTGGACGAAATCGTAGCGCTGGAATCTCAAACCATTAAGGACATCGTCGAGCATATTGGTACAGATTGCGTCATTCCAGTCCTCAATGTCTCGTCACAGATCTTGTCCAAGATCATTAAGTATTGTCGCTACCATGCTCTGGAGGTGCCCAACAAGGGTGAAGGCGATGGCAAACGCCCCGCCCTTTCCGAAGAGGATGTGACGCATTGGGACGGCAAGTTTCTCGAGGTTGATCAGGCCACACTTTTCGATCTCATCCTGGCTGCTAATTATCTCAACATCCAGTCTCTTCTGGATTTGACTTGTCAGCGTGTTGCAGACATGATCAAAGAAAAATGATTTTACTCCTGAGGAAGAAGAGGAGGTTAGGCGTGAGAATCAATGGGCCTTTGAATGATTGTACTGTGTATTCTTGAAAACTTTGGTGAGAAATATTGCTCTTCCTGACGTTACCTTTGATTGAGTGTACTGTGTACCGAAAAGCTTTGAGGAGAAATGTGGACAATGCATCCAGTTTTGTGAATGGTTTATGGTTCTCGCTCATCTCAAATTGCGTCTGTTCCGTCATTACAGTACAATTTCGAGGAGAAATGCTCTTCTTGGCGTCAATTATGTGAAAGGGGAAATCTAAGTTGAGGAGATTAAGTACTGTCAAACGTTGAATGTAAGTTAAGGTGCATGGCATAAATTGAGGAAACATAACATGAATTGGGGAAGAGGAAGGAGACTGCATAGAGCTTGTGTACAGAGGTACGACCTGCAAGCAGAGTAACCATCTTGGGGTGCAAGCTGAGTGAGGAACCCTATTTTTGTTTTATGATTCAGCTAATCGGGAGGGAGTTAGAGGATGGGGAATAGGGCAATATAGGAGTGAACATCATTGTGCATGACGAGAGAGAGAGAGAGAGAGAGAGAGAGAGAGAGAGAGACTTATATGGTAGAAGAAGATCAATAATTGGGAACAAGTTGAAGAAGATACCAATGGCTAGAGTTAGACCTGAAGGAGGTCATGGAATTTTTATCAGAACAATAGTTAAGAGATTTATCTAATCACTTTCAAATAGATATCATTGTAATGAGGCCTTCATCCTCTAGATGATGACGAATTCTCGGACCCTTACCCACCTTCATTCGTGCTGCTTCATAATAACAGATGTGGAGGAAGATAAATTAACCCAATTTTCACGCAGCACAATGCTAACTTATTAATCCATCATATAAGATTGTCTTAACTATCGAAAGCTTGCTATACCACGACTTCTTGGGGGATGAGCAAGGCGTATATGTTTCTTAAGCACAACAACAGAAGTCTTTGTCAAGAAATTCATAGGACTAGAGGCATCATAGATATGCATATGTGGGACCAGGGCAAGATGCCAAAGCTTAGGCCTTAATAATCCTATGTATGACGAACATATAAATGCTACTACTCATGAACGACCATATTTTGGGGATGGAAAAATGTGTAAACATTAAAGGATTTGTGGGTAGAACAAAATTTCAAATACATTAGAAGTGGGGACCATAGTCGAATTCATATGATCTAATGCACATGCTTGCTTCCACTAAGGACTTTGCAAATTGAACCCTTCTCAATGTAACATACTAATTTCCTTGCATTTAAAGTATGCTTGGCTGGCTAGGTAATGATCTCCCATGTAGTACCACTGTAATAAACTAGGGACTATGCAGGTAAGAGAATGACCTGTAACTGTCTACCGCTTCGGGACTCGCCATGAACTCTAGAGTTAATTCGAGTCCACATACGTATGTCCAACCTCCACTACTCCTTTGGCACCTTCCACTAGAGACTATTAGTGGATTTTGCTAGTGTTATTGGTGCTCACGACTTATTTTAAGACCATCTAGATCCAACTTAACTCTTCAACTCAAGACCTCCTCCTTCCTTTAAGATCGCTTCTTTTCCTCACAAATATGCTTCAAGATAGTACTATACAATACATTCTTCCCCAAGCCCATGGTAGAATTTAAGAGCATGGATGTCTGATTTGCCTCTTTATTTGAAAGGGAACTGTTGTATAACTATGGGTCAAAGACATGGGTTTTGAGGGTCCAAAACTACTTGGAGAACCGTTGGATTCTATTGGGAAACCCTTGGGAAAGTATCTCCAAGAGTGTGGTTTGAACCCTTGAGTTATTTGGATTTATTTACTCCCAATTGAAGGGTTTTGACCCTTAGGATTGATATTTCCTAAGAGTATGGTATTTAACCCTTAGGGAGGCCTCTCAAGCCTTGAGACTTGTACGTACAAGCTTGGGAGAAGTCCTTTTAAGAATCCATGTGAAGGCCATGTGATTTCCAAGGTTAGAAGGCCTTGGATTAGAATCCATGTGGAGAGGACACTTGGCAAGCTCTCCTCACATTTCCCCCCCTTGGCCTTGAGGTATGTATATGGGTGGAGTTGGTTGGGTGGAGACGTGCTCTCTCTTCCACTTGGTGGTTTTGCTAGGTAGTAGTTTGTTGTTTATACACCAATGGTAGTAATAAGAACTTGGATTGAAAAATCCAAAGGATGAACTAGAAGTTTATATGAGACCCTACACTCATGGGGTAATTTTTCATTTGTGAACAATGTTAAGAACTTCAGAGGAACTTCAACATCTGATCATTGAGGACAATGATCACACAATAAAGGGGAAGAGAATGTTCTCAAATGACATATTAGCGAAAAAAACGGTTGAACCATTTTACCCTTTTAAGCATTCATTTCTTCCCCAATAAGCTTTTTCCTTCATTAGTAAGCGCTAGGATCCATTTGAAGCTTGGAGAAAATTGCTTCAAGAGTGAAGAATTCTAACTCATTAAGCAGATCTAGAGAAGAGGAAGCGTAAAGGGTTGAAAGAAACCCTTAAGAACTCTACTCCAAAATGTGCTCTATGAGTAAAAAACAATCTATCAAGATGGTTAACAAGGTAACCATTTAGCAAAGCATACGATTGACTATATCCTTTGATACAGATGCCTACTTATGTCAATAGATGATATCTAGTATGAGAATACTAGCTCTATTATCAAATGACATAAACAAAGATAACTTTGATTGCATCTAATCAAGGAAATAGTTCATTGAAAGCTCAACGTCTTTTTCAAAGAACAAATCAAGACTCTGTAAGAATGTAACTTACAAAGATTTTGATTATATTTGATAAGACTAAAACGAATGAAGTTTAATCCTTAAGTAAGAGCTAAAGTTGTCTACACTAAGGTGGGATTGTAAATCGGATGGTATGGGACATCTAGGTTTACAATGTCATTTAAGTGGGTTCAGTGGTATGGGACACTGAACCTAAGGATAATGGAAGATTAAGCTCAAGGATATTTGAGAGCTTTTTGAGTGAAGGAAGTAGCATAAATGAAGCTCCCATTTGGATTGCCTATAGTTTTCGAGGACGAAAACTCCTAAAAAGGGGGGAAGAAAGGTATCATCAATATGATACTTCTAAGCAAAAGATATTCCTTAACTCTTTCATAAAAGTTAAGGAGTACATTGGATGTCGTGTTTGAGTTAAATCTCAAATAGAATAAGAACCAGATATGCAAGAAGGGAATTCATTAAAGAATTGCAATTCGACAAGTAAACCAAGGTAAGCTAGCCGCAGAAGCATATTTAGAGTAGGGTATTCGAGAATGGATAAAGATATATCCAAAGTTTGGATCACTATGCATGAAAACTTCCTTAAGTCAAAAGGGTGACATATAATTATTGATCCCTAAAAGGAGAATAGGTAATGGTTTGAAAAACATCAACATGATGTTGAAGACTTAAGCTAAGATATCAACTCATGAAGGTATGAGTTGAAGATCCCAAGAAAATCCCATGGGTAAAAATAATTGAAAAAGGGATCTAAAGGAGAAAAGACTTGATCTTATCTCATGTTAAATTAGCTAGAGGAGTTTTGAAACCCAAGAGACCTAGCTTGGTCAAATATATCCAACCCTTTATGGTTGGATAATCCAAGAGCCATACATTGTTCAAAAAGATCAAAACTCCTTTATATTTTGATACCAAGTAAAGTTCAAAGGTCAACCTAAAGAGACCTTAGATTTAGAAACCTTAGTCTTTGCTCTCATGAAAATGATGCCAAGGAGTTCCAAGATGGAATCCACGATCATGGTAAATAATCAGAGAGCATTGAAAAGATAAGGGGAAAGAATGTGGAAAGCTTAAGAATATAGTTCTACGGATTGGAGAAAGAACTCACTGGTATGGGACAGTGAGAACTAACTCCCATTGAGATTTTTCTCTGATGGCTAGAGAGAAAATAGGCTCAAGATCCGATAGGAAACATCAAGATAAGCCTTAAAGATAAGACCATTTAGATTAAGGTCTTAAGTTCATTATGAGGTGTAGAAATGTACCTCCTTGAACCAATTTAATACACCTAGTTGTATGAACAAAAGGGTAAATAGAATGAACATGACATTTACCCTAGAAAAGGCTATCCTTTATCCTCTTAAGCAGATGCATTTTTTCTTAATAAAATGCATAGTCAAATTTTAAGTGGAACAATAAATTTGGATAAGTAAGAGGGTAAATAATTTTGGGAGTTTACGAAGTTAAACTCCAAAAGTAAGTCAAGCCTATTCAAGTATAATAGCCTTGAATGAAAGAATGATTTGTAAAAGATCTTCTTTTGAATCTTTGGTGAGAACAAGTGATTCAAGAATGTTCCTAGCAAGATCTGAGATATGATGCCCAGAAACAAGTATCTTTTTTGCAAGACCTTCGAACTAAAGCTGCAAAACTTGAATCATCTAAACTCCATCCAATAGAAAATCTAGAGGGTGTCTTGGTGAAGTATTTTTTCCTCAATTTTGAGGATTTGAAGGAATCGGATTTTTTTCTCTTTGCAAAGCTTTGATGACCTTTAAGGTTAGTATACATAACTACCTAAACCATAGTTGATTCAAGATAGTTAGTACTGATTCTCATTGGAAGAACAAACTAAGTTAAGATAAACAAATGGGGTAGAGACCTAGGAGAATGGTCTACCAAATAATTCCAATTCCTAAAGTCATCTTTGGATCTAAATCTTGAATGTTAAAACTTCCAAAAGGATTAAACTCTATTCTTAGAATTAATCCAAGGAAAATCAAACATGATCAAGATAGGGATCCACTTGTAGACATGAACTTGTAGATTGGGTATATTATCATTCCGAATACTTGAGCTTTATGTTTCAAGAAAACCTAGATGATTGAAATAAGTCCACCTAAGTTGCCAAGGGATGAGAAGATAGTATTTCTCCTCATTTTATTGAGCATGTTTTGGTAGGGACTCACTAGACCCACTTTGCTAAGTTCACATCTTTAGCTAAGTCTTAGCAAATACAAATAAAGTATATTTGTATTTGAAAAGAACTATAAAAGAATAAGTTAAGTTCAGAACATCTGAAGATTCCTCTCCTTTCTGTTGAAAGTGGAAGATGAATCTAGTTTTTGGCCCTTTCAAGATAGAGATAGGATCTCTATCATAAACTCCTAAAATTATAAATTTCTAGGAAAGTATAGTGTACTGAAATTTATTATTTTATGGAGCTCTAGGTTTGTGAAAGTGCCAAAAGAAAAAGACCACCAAAAGAAGTCCACCCATTTCACTAGTCCATAGGTACAAGGCATGCATGTACATTCAGGTGGACTAAGAGAAATTGATTTGGGCAGGGATTTTGATTCTTTTCCATTCATATTAAGGTAGGGATTAGCCTTTATCTGATTACTGGAAATAAATCTAAAGAGAGAGATGACCATGCTCAGAGTATAGATCATGGGGCAAGGGGAAATACTCCACATAATATACCTACTCACATTTTGGAGGACGAAAATGTTAAAGGGGGGGAAGAACGTTGTATAACTATGGGTCAAAGACATGGGTTTTGAGGGTCCAAAACCACTTGGAGAACTCTTGGATTTTATTGGGAAACCCTTGGGAAAATGTCTCCAAGAGTGTGGTTTGAACCCTTGAGTTATTTGGATTTATTTACTCCCAATTGAAGGGTTTTGACACTTAGGATTGATATTTCCTAAAACTATGGTATTTAACCCTTACGGAGGCCTCTCAAGCCTTGAGACTTGTACGTACAAGCTTGGGAGAAGTCCTTTTAAGAATCCATGTGAAGGTCATGTGATTTCCAAGGTTAGAAGGCCTTGGATTAGAATCCATGTGGAGAGGACACTTGGCAAGCTCTCCTCACATTTCCCCCCCTTGGCCTTGAGGTATATATATGGGTGGAGTTGGTTGGGTGGAGACTTGCTCTGTCTTCCACTTGGTGGTTTTGCTAGGTAGTAGTTTGTTGTTTATACAACAGGAACCCATCCGGAGTTGGATCTAAAAAGGGGGGGAAACCATGTCTGCTCTCATCTCTAACCAAATCATTCTAAGTACCATCTATCTTGCACTTGATAAGCTGAATCTATTGCAAAGTATGGATAGAGTGAGAGGGATCGATAAAACATGTGAAATAGGTGGACTCTAAGTATATCTAGCCAAATCGATAACTTGGTCTTCAACAAACATATTTTGGGGATGGATATCTACGACCATCAGGACATCTTATATAGTCTATAGATGCTCATACTGATAGCTATACCGATGTACTAAGGCCGTGTTTTAGACATATCGAGAACCCAAGAGCAAAAATCCACATTTTGTGCATGTTTTACACTGAGTACTCCTTGCTTCTATCGAATTTGCACGTGCAAAACAAATCCTCACCTGCATTGTCTTGTATGCACACACACACAAAGATCTCTCTCTCTAGATCTCGCATCTTGGTAAATGGTGCATGTACTCTTACCCTTTGTCTTACTCTAAGCTTTATGTTCTATAATTTTTCTTCACTTTGATTTTTCAAAAGTGTTTTGACATTAATTCTTTGAATTTGACAATAGACAACATACATTATGGTTTGATGACAACGGTCCAGAAGAGGGACATACCTGTAAGTGATTGTTTTATTCTCTATTGATAGAAAGAGAGAGAGATAGAGAGAGAGAGAAAGATAGAGAGAGATAAAGAGAGATGAAAGAGAGGAAGATAGAGAAAGAAATACAGAGAGATGAAAGAGAGAAAGATAGTGAGAGAGAGATTAAGAGAGACGAAAAAGAGAGAGAATCATTTGGCATTATTCCTTTGCCAATGGTGTTGTAAATTCATGTTTCATAATACAAATACATCATTAAGTAATCTATTGGTCTCTCTGTCATAGTCACTCAGAATAGTGTTGTTGTCTTGCTCATATCTCACTCACTACTGCACCATTTTCAAGGTTCTATGGCTCATTGGAATCAGCTCTAAGTCTATTACATAATGAAAAATTTTTAAGACCTTCCATTTCGTGTGTTGCGAGAAAAGCGCCTCAAAGTGGTCATTGGTCTTTCTCTGTAAAGGTCTTAAAAAATCAGGGGTAATGCTACACTTGTTAAATTAACTGCTCTATGTATAGTCAATCATTGTAAGTGATTCCAGTTGGAAACATTAGCTCTTGAATCTAATTAGATATCTTTAGAAGGAAGTTTTCTAATTCCCATTGTGCCGGAAGCATTGAGTTTAACAAGGAGCGGGTGTGTGAACCAAAATAGAAGGTCTTTGATGATTTGTGAATTGTGAAGTTATCTCTTTTGGATCAATCATTACAAGGATCGTCTCCAAAGTACATAGGCACTTATTTAGTGTCATTGGAAAGCTAAAAGGGCCTACAACTCAAGGAGGGCTGGTACAAAGCAGGGATTAGTAATACCAACTCATTTCTTGGAGTGTCCATCCATCTCTCCCAACAAGAGAAAAAGAGAGAGAGATATAGAAATACATACACACACACATACACACATGCATATACACACACACATATACACACATGCATACACATACATATGCATACATACATACACACATATACACACATGCATGCATACATACACACACATGCACACATGCATACATATACACACACATGCATACATACACACATGTATACATACAGACACATATACACAAAACAACGAGTCGTAACAAACGAGAACTATGTCGTAAAAAGAGAACACTCTCGTAAAAAATCAAGCAAATGGCAGCTTATGTTTGAGATTCCTTTATACCAGTATACATATATTACAAAAATGAGGTGAAAACATGTGATTTTTGACATTTTTTGTCATTTTCTGATAAAAAAAGAGCTCAAAATGTAGTCAAAATTTCACTATATAAGGCATTGACATGTCCCCAAATGTATATGCTAAGACATTGACATGTCCAAAATCTAAATGATAGGACATTGACATGTCTAAAATCTATATAAAGAATGTAGATTTGAATAGTTCTTATACAAAAATAACATTTTAGACATATTTTTAATGGGTGGATATCTGATTGTTAGTCAAAATTGCTACAAAACATGGTTTCATTAACCAAACTACTTCGAGGCATTTACAAAAGCACTAAAAATGTCTGAGAGCTTCAATGCATCTCACAACTTTGTCGATCTATGTCTACACCCTCATCATCTGATGCACTTGATTCAGTCTCATACTGTTGAGAGCTCTCTTCTTCTTCTTCTATATCCACAAGAGCTCTGTCTTCATCCACGTACATACCAAATTCTGCAGGATCATGCACAACTCTTCTTGTTTGCCTATGATTTCCTGTACCACATACATCTGGAAGCTTTTGTTTTATCATGTTGATGGTTGCTTTCCTCAAGTGACCTGTTTTTGTCAAGGAAAAATCATAAACAAGAATATCTACATCATCCATTTTAAGAGTGGATGTGCTTCGAATATTCTTTTTCTTTTTTGAACCTGTTCGTTTAGTATCACACACCATTTCTAAGTTATATTTACCTGTGAATGCATTACTACTTTTAGTGTAATACCAATGCACCATCAAAGCCTCTATTCTTCTCTGATCAATATCTTTAGTTATCTCTAAAACCTTTGCAATCCAAAATGGTCTGGTAGCCTCATCACGATCAGCAAGAACTGCAATAAGTGTTCCAACATTTATCTCTATTAAATTTCCTTGCCATCTTGCTTCTGCCTGTTTTGTCATCCTTGGGCCTACATAAATATTTCTTTCTGGTGGATGTATAAAACTTTGAAGTGCATCTGCATTACATGTTTGGGCCACATTCACGGATCTTTGTGTACAAAAATCCCATGTGAATGGAACATCAACTGGCCAGTGACCTACAATTGTATACTGTATAATCTCTTCTTGATGATTGAAAAATTCCTCCCACCAAGATACATCTTGATCTCCAGCATATTTTTTTGCACGCTCAATATGTCTCTTCTTTTCAATGAGTGCATGCATCCAGGTTTTACTTTGGTCAACCACATTTCCACATCTTTCTGTATTGTTTTTATCTTCATATGGTGATTGTTCTGCACCATACACTGTCACAGTAGACAAATTAGGCACCTGCAATAAGAATCTGCATCCCTCTTTAGGCTCCCACCCAAGAGAAGATGAATACTGCTTTGCAAATAAAAGGGTTATTTCATCAACCCTCCTCATCAAGAATACATGGTTGAAACTAATATTGTGCAATGGAGCCAAAACCTTAGCACTGTTATCAAGGCCCATTGAGCAAAAGTGCTTAAAGTCATAAATCTGTGTGAGGTGTTGAACTTCTGGTTTTGGAGTATATGCTTCTGAAATCAACTCAGATAAAATCGGAAGAGTAAAAGCATTGTTACGTGCCAACTTCTTAGAGAAAGTACTGAACATTTGATCAATGTGATCATGAGTGTGGCCAACCAGAAGGAAATTTACCTTAACCTTCTGAAATACCTGTTTTTCAACAAGCATGCTTAAATATCCAAAGACTGTAGAATTTTTATTCTCTCTTGCAGTATTATCTAGTTGCAAATATAGAGTTGGTGGCAAAAGACCCTTCCATGATTGCAAAACACGATGAATGACAGTAACTGTAAGGTTTGGATCATTATGCACATTCGGATATGTGAAGAAAACCTTGGACATTACAGTTCCATTGTATACCAAAGCACCAACCAAATGCATTTGCACAAGGACTTCATCTCCAATGTCCTTAGGGATGCGATAAAAATGTGGCAAACAAGTTTTTTTTTGATCCATACCATCGATCAACAAACACATATAACGCTCCGGATTTCTGAGTGCTTTACTTCGATGATGAATTGCTTTCTTTCTCTCTAAAGCTTGACTCTCACGATGGTTGTTAAGAAGGTTTTTAAAATTATTCTTTTCCTGTGGTGTTGTAGCCCCTTTTGCCATGTTTTTCAAAGTGGCGCACACTGAACATTCACCCATTCTAACTTTACGAGGAATAGAAACATTGTTAAACTCTTCCTTCCATAATCGAGTAAAGTGACGATACAACACATACTTCTCATTTCTATTTTCCATGTCTTCTCTATATATTTGAAATACCTCTCGACGAGTAAAGTTATCTGACAAGTGCAACCTTCCAGTTGTAGGCATAACCTCACAATGCAAGCTAAAATAGTTCATCATCCAATTCATTGCATGACGTCCAACAGATCCTTTGGTCCCAACATGGAACGTATCCAAAATGAGATCCCCATTCAAAAGCCCTTGTTGAACCCTTTGTATTCTAAAATTTCCCACACCCATTGCAATTTTAAATGCAGCCCTACAACATCGCATCCCTTGACTAAAGAAATATTCAAAACCAACATGTGTTACTGACATGTTATCCTCAATCATTTGCATGCGAGAAACAAGGTATATATCCTGCCTTTCACTATCTAAATGGAGGAATTTTTCTCTTAGGTGCTTTAGTTTCTTCATTCCTAAATTGTACAAACATTTCAAACCACAACAATGCTTCACAATATCCAATGCAATCTGTCTATCTGAAGTAAGAAATTTAAATCTTTTTTGACTTACTTCACGAGGCCTTCTTTTAAATTGTAGATTGAGCTTGCTTTGCTTTTTCGTTGCTCCACATGCACTTGAGTCAGAAGGGAGATCAATGGTTGGATCAGATGGGAGATCAAGAGGTGCATTTGGTTGAGCAGCATTGCACTGTGAATTGGATAACTTAAATGACTCAACAGAAAACATGGAACCATCAGCACATCCTAAATCATAGGGATCATCACTTCTGTGGAAAGGATCAACTCAGAACAATGAATCTGAAACAGTATCAATATGAGCAGAAGAAGCTGATGCCCAAGCATCCACTGAAAAGATTGAGCTCATCTTCACTGAGTTCACAGAAGACTGAAGATGAATGAACTTTTTAAATAAGTAGAAATCCGAGATCAAGTGAAGATGTCACATCAAATGTCACATCAAGAAGATATGAAATCAAAAGTTTATTAAAGTACATTAAATAACATTAAACATCAAATTACATCAAATAACTTAATTACTCAAATATACACTAATAAGGGAACCAAAGATTTGATTCACTTTTGAAATGAGAAACACAATTGATTTCTAACTAGATATGAGTTATTGAGTCTTAGCATTGTGAGTGAATCAAAATATATCCAAGTTGAGTTCCAACTGGATTATATATTAAAATTGTTTGTAGTAGTGCCATTGAAGACTATACAAGAAGAAATTTTACCCTTGGTACTAAATAAGATTTCAAGGATTAGGTTTCATTGTAGTCTTGGCTAGATCTCAAAGAGGTAGATGAAAGTATATTAAAAAAGAATTATGTGTAAAAGAGGTACTTGGAATGTTTATTCATACATTGATTTTCCATTTCAGCAATGTGTTACAAGATAAATGTGAATATGAATTAAAGTGAGGAGGATAACACTATAAAGATGTCATTAATCTCCCATATTCAACACAACTTAGACTTGAAGTGTAATTTCCATGCAAATGTACATAAATAGTTGCAAGGTTCTTTACTTGAATGTTTATTCATACATTGATTTTCCATTTCAACAATGTGTTACAAGATAAATGTGAATATGAACTAAAGTGAAGAGGATAACACTATAACGATGTCATTAATCTCCTATATTCAACACAACTTAGACTTGATTTTCTCCCAAGCAAGAGATTCTAAGAAAAAATTTCTACATGAGATTAGACATCCTCATGTACATACCATACTCTTGCCATTGAAGTGTAATTTCCATGCAAATGTATATAAATAGTTGCAATGTTCTATGAATATTTCATTAAAGTGGCTCTGAAACAGCCTATTTGTGTGAGTGGTATTCCCTGGTTAGATTGGTTGACAGATATAGTTAGCAACTGGACTCATTCAGTTAGATCCAGTTAGTCTCTGGTTCAAGTTACCCAATTGCCTATAAATAGCAGAAGAGGAGATCATTCTCATTTTCAAAATCCACGAGCAACAGAGAGCAACAGAGCACAGACAGCTATGGAGCACAGAGCTCAGCATACAAGCAAGGCAACTATGATGGAGAAGAAGAATGTTGGCAAGAGTACCAAGAGGTAGGCAAAATCATACCATAAAAAAAGATTCCTAAAAGATTCCCTTTGTATGTTTGTGTAAAGAGTCTGCTTTCTAGGTTTTTATTTTTCTTAGCTCTAAAAATACAGATCCAATGAGGGTACAGCTCGATGCGTGGCATCGACTTTTAGGTGTAAGTCGATGCCAGGCATCGACTTGAGGCCTCAGGTCGATGCCTGGCATCGACTTGCACCTGAAAGTCGATGCCAGGCATCGACTTTGTGTGCAAGTCGATGCCAGGCATCGAGTTGCAGGTGCAAATCGATGCCAGTCATTGACTTGAGGCTTCAAGTCGATGCCTGGCATCGACTTGCACTTGCAAGTCGATGCCTGGCATCTACTTGCAGCCTCAAGTCGATGCAAGGCATCGACTTGCCTGGCATCAAAGTTTGCCTTAAAGTCGATGCCAGGCATCGACTTTAGGGTGCAAAGTCGATGCCAGGCATCGACTTTTGGGTGGAAGTCGATGTTGGGCATCGACTTTTAGGTTCAAGTCGATGCCAGGCATCGACTTTTAAGTGCAAGTCGATGCCCGGCATCGACTTGCACACAAAGTCGATGCCTGACATCAACTTGCACTTAAAAGTCGATGCCTGGCATCGACTTGAACCTAAAAGTCGATGCCTTGCATTGACTTGGGCCTTTGAAAACCACATTTACGTATGAGCTGATTATTCCAAGCGCCTTCAGGGATGCGGAGTCCAAGAGTGAGAGGCCCTTCAAGAAACTGAAAGTCACCATGGGCTCTGGTGATCAGCAACGTGACAAAGGCATTGGTCACCAAGCGAAACCAAAGAAACTTATTGTATCCTTATCCTCTGAGAAGGCCAGCAACCCGCTAGGAATATCCTCAGGTGGACAGAGTAGCATCAAAATTCCTGAGGATGATACAACTATGAAGGATAGGTCGAGGGACGCTGAGGTTTTAAGGACAGATCGTCCACTATGGGACATGACAAATCTGGAGTGGTGCCTTCAGTATGTTGAAGAGAAGAATGCAGTCCTTCTTGTGTTCGCAAGGGCATATGGGAGAGGAAAGATCACGACAACACAAGGTTTTCAGTATGGCCTTGTGTACAAATTGGATTATGAAGATGAGGATTCTGACAACCTCCTTTTCTTGGTAGAGACATCGAAAGGTTTGAGAAATGTTATATGCAAGATGGATTTCTTGTGCCCAGAGTGCTGTGTTCCAGATCGTCTAGCTGAGATATGCAGGGACTCAGTCAATCTTATCAAGGACTTGATGCCATGGATCCAGGGCACATCATGCCAACACAACAGAAGATGACAACCCCTGTAAAGGCAAGGGGTAAGCAGAGCGTGCAGAAAAAGCTTCAAAAGAAAAAGAAGAGAATTTCAAAAGAGGAGTCTTCTGACTCAAGCTCTAGCTCTGAGGATATAATTGTTGCACCTGGTGGAGAGCTTGCCTCGGGTGTTCTTGGTACTGAGCAGAACAAGATGAGGGAGGATATAGCTAAAAGAAAAATTGT
Organism: Ceratopteris richardii; assembly: GCA_020310875.1. Lineage (NCBI taxonomy): Eukaryota > Viridiplantae > Streptophyta > Polypodiopsida > Polypodiales > Pteridaceae > Ceratopteris > Ceratopteris richardii. The sequence continues at coordinate 132,895,626 of CM035425.1, forward strand.
GAAGAAGGGGCAGTTGTGCCACCTGCCAATCAATATCATCCACAGGCCACCAATAGATCCAGTCACAGGGAGGAGGCCCCTTGAGATCAGGGAGCCACACAATTTGCATGTGCAGAATCTTAAGAAGAAAATGAAAATAAATCCTCATGCTACTGTTGTGCCATTCCTTGTCATGGTGGATCCGAATGAGTGCAGCTCTGTGGACGAGTTCAATGAGGGTTTATTTGAGGAGTATACTTATTATGTGATTGGAGGTTCACACTCTGCAGAGGCCCGTAGACAGCTAGTGAAGGAGCACCCTACCACTTTTTTCTTTAGGTATGCAGAGTGTAAGATATATGCTGGTCTTACAACTGAGGAAGCCAAGCTTCTTGCTTGGGATCACAACAATGACAATGACTACAGGCAAAAAATGTCCTCCATAGAGAGAATTCGGTTCTTCCACCATGAATATGAAGATTTTCTTGTTAAGGAAGCTGGAAGAATACATCCCAATCTACGAAAGCAATGCCTTATTGAGGTTGGAATTGCACTGGATGAGAATAGAAAGTCTGATGCCTTGAGGAAATATGATCCATGGTTTCAAGTGGCATTCAGATCAGGTGAGATCTGGGATCTACAGGATAAAATTTTCACAATGTGGGAGAACAAGGAGGTCAAGGGCCAGAAGCAACGAAAGTCGAGGCCAGACCCACAGGTTGATCTGAAGGGAAAGGGAAGGAAAGCTGACCTCTCAATTGAAGAGGCTCCCGAGGACATGAAGCTGACACCATGGAGGGCCCTTCAAGGAATCAAGGATGATACATTGATCATATCAACTTTGTCAAGGGTAATCTCCAAGGACTTAAGCCTAGAGGAGATGGTGACTGAGCTCAATAAGTATGTATGTTATTCTCAGATCCTTTTTCCCTCCTCCCATGTTTCTGGTCTAACCTAGTCTCTTTTTAATTTTTGTGACTGTATTCATAAAGTTTACATGAAGATTCAGGACGTCATGATGAAGAGGCTGGGTTGCTTTTCTTGGACAGAGGTCCAAAGAGACTATCCAACCACATCATCCTACAAAGCTTTATCAGAATATTTCATCCTTTTCCGTGATTGGGTAGGTTCTCTTTCTGAGGTTGTGCCTGGTTTGCCATTAGGTTAGATGCCTTGATTCACCAAACCAATTTAATGCCAGGCTTTTAGTACGAATTCGATGCCTGGCATCGACTTACGGCTAAAGTCGATGCCTGGCATCGACGTGCAGCCAAAAGTCGATGCCTAGCATCGACTTGGGGGCATAAGTCGATGCTCGGCATCGACCTACAGCATAAGTCGATGCCTGGCATCGACCTCGTGGCATATGTCGATGCCAGGCATCGACTTATGTCCCAAAGACGATGCCAGGCATCGACTTTCAGTAGAAAGTCGATGCCTGGCATCTACCCCCACATGAAATCGATGCCATTCATCGCTTCCTTATGTTCTGCTTGCTGTATTGAAGAGCTCATTTAGTTGTCTTTCCACTTTTTTCTGTAGAAACCAAAGAAAAGTAAGTCTGCGGAGCTACTGGATGATTGCCCCCCTGCATTCCTGGCTCACATTCAAAGAGCAAGGCATGAGAAATCTAGGCTGAAAGCCAAGGAGATGGATTTTGATGATCAACCTGATCTGAAATGTTTCTCCAATCCCCTAGACCCCCTTAGGCCTGTATATTACAATGTATTCTGTAGTGATGTAAATAATATTTGTTCTGTTGTGCCTACAAAACATTTCTCCCTTCTCATAGCGGACATACCCTATGGATTTAGGATGTTGGGATCAGTTAATGATGATGAACCCTTCAAACACCCTCAGATTCGGAAGATGGTCACTGATTTTGCAGAGTTGACTATGTCTCCTCTTTGGAGGATAGTAATTTTCCATAGCAGAGACCAATCCTTCTCTGTTTCAACTACTCTGAAGGCAAGATGTCATGCTGTGGAGTGCCTCACGTGGTAAGTAATCTTCTTTCTATCTCCGTGGCTTTAATGATGCTCTCTGTGACTCATAGTTCTTGTTTGCAGGGTGAAGACAAATGTAAATCACACTCCTTTGCATAGGTTTGTGAGCTCCACTAAATGCATTACAGTTGGCTATTATGATGAAGTAAGCAAAAGGAGAGTCAGGGAGCATTGCAATGAGAATGGGATCTCAAATGTGCTCATGTTCCCAGCCGTTACCAAGAAACTTCATCATGTAGCTAGGGACATGACATTGGTTAACCCCTACCAGAAGCCACAAAAACTCATAATGAGATTGCTTCAGCTATTCTCCAATGATGATGACTGGGTCCTAGACCTTTTTTCGGGCACAGGTAATTTCAATTTTCACAATTTTCATTAGTCATGGTTGATTGACACCTCTAAGTGGTTTTCCGCTGTTTCAGGAACGACTCTGGCTTGCTCCTTAAAGATGTTCAGGCACTGCATAGCTATGGAGAAGGATGATGCTCAAGTGAGCTTTATTAGAATGAGAATCAATGGGCTGAATGAATGCCCAGATGAAGACCAAGAGGTTGGAAGGAAGCACATTGCAGACACGGAGAGATTCCAACCGGCTTCAAGGGAGCCTGTTCCCCCACTTGCAGATGAACCGGGGGACATGGCTGACCTTGAAGAGCCAATCTTGGAGCAAGAGAGGCAGGATATGTGTTCTAATATTCCAGAGGATCCCAATATCCTTGAGCCTGAGGAAAGCTATGATCAGCTTCTATTGTAGATTCATATTACTCTTGTACTTACACAGGAAATGTAAAAACATCATTTTAATATAAATATAATGTCGAGTTCTGCTTCCACTTTGTGTTCAACTTGATTTATCTTGAGCATTTCTCTGATCATGTGTGAATGTTTCTTAGTATAATTTTGTTGATTATTATCTTCTCTTGGGAATGCTTTTGTGAAATGTATTTCATATTCTGTGAATATGGCCATGCATTCAATGAGGATCTTAACCATACAAAGGGGATGATCTAAATTGCCTTGTTAAAATGTTCCGATTTTTGCAACACATGTACTCTAATTTTCAAGTAACTTTTAATCAGCTATAATCTGTGCTTGTTGAGGTTATGGATGTAAGGAAGGAGCTTCCCGAACTCTTACTTGTACCTTAAACACTAATCTATTGTCAAAGATCATGATGTGGGATTCTTGATCGGCTGAACAACTAGTTTTCATGGCAACAAGAATTTTATTATATCTATCTTGACTACTTAGGATATGAGATCAAGGTTCTAGTGACAATATTTACAAGCAAGCACAAGTGATGCTTTCTAGATATTGTAAAATGCTCACTTTATTGCTTGATATAATGGTCTTTAGGTAAAAAGGAAAAGAGAACATGTCTTTGTTCTCCTTTATTGTGACTCACTGTTACTGTCATGGACGAAGGAAACCATCCTGAACCTAAGATTCCATGTGAACCCTGTATCTCATGATTGGTTCAGAATTAGGAGAAACCAATGCTTCCATTGCGTCCGGAATGTGCCAAAACCCCAAGATCAACTGTCTATTCGCTGAATTCTGACATTGGGAGGTCTTGTTACAAATCGATGACATCATGATGACATCATCAGTTCGCAACCGCCTTGGGAACCGCCCTTGAAAACCTATATAAGGAGGGGTTGGCCACATTCATAATCAGTCTTGCCAATGCCAGTCTTGGGAGCTCAAGGAGTCGTGACCTCCAAGTAAGTACATTCAAGTTCCAGTTCAAGTTCTAGTCTTGTTTCTAGCTCTAGTCTTGTCTAGTCTTGTATTGTGGACATCCTTTCTTGTCCTATTGTAATCTCGTAGTACGAGATCCTTTCTAGTTATTTCTTGTATCCAGTTCATATCCCTGAGGGGATTTCTTGTAATCGAGATATCTTGTTTCCTACCTACGATCCCGGGTTGTGGGATCTCCTGTATCATCTCTAGTCGAGTTTTCCATACCTATTGGTCCCGGGTTGTGGGACATCTTGTATCGATCGTATATTCTTGTAGCATTTTCCCTTCGTGGGTATTCTTGTAATCAGAACTGTGTTTCCGAAATCTTGTCTTGTGTAGTCAGAGAGCACAATCTAGTGCTCCCCTGACATTTTGGCAAGACTATCTTCTATCCAAGACCAGACATCATGGAGAACGCTTATGAACAGATCGTAGCATCACTTCAGAGTCTCCAACAACAAGTCGAAGACCTAAGTCGTCGACAGACACAAGTCGAGATGGGACATCCAGTGCATGTAGGTACACTCCTTCAAGAATTACAAGAACGAATCGGGAGTCTTCAAGCGAATCAAGGGAGTATTCAAGTGAACCAACGGCCCAGTACATCATTTGTGAAGGAACCCAAGATTTGCATGCCAGAAAAGTTCAATGGTGATCGTACAAAGTTTCGAGGATTCTTGCAACAAGTCAAATTGTACATTCGCATGCAGCCTGATAGATACCCTGATGATGCATCCAAGGTCGGTTTTATTGGAACCTTGCTCTATGGTCAAGCTTTATCATGGTTCGCCCCAATCTTGGAGAAGGATATGGCCGTACTTCATAATTATGAGGCATTTCTTGGAGAGCTTGTCGCCACATTTGGAGATGCAGACACGAGTCGAGTGGCAGAAACAAAACTTCGAAAGCTACGTCAAGGTAACCGCCCTGCCTCTACCTATGCATCAGAATTTAGGCAATTGATATGTGACCTCACTTGGCATGAAGATTATTTCATTAGCCAATTTAGATGGGGCTTAAGGGATGACGTGAAGGACCTTCTACTCACGATGCCAGAGGTGAAGACATTGAATGAATACATCAACCAAGCCATTCAATGTGATAACCGTCTTTTTGAAAGGAAACAAGAAAAACAAGTAGAAGGAAGACCTCGCCAATGGAAACCTTTCCAGCCTACTCCTAGAGATGACACTATGCCCGAACCTATGCAGATAGATGTAACTAGGTTCCAGCCTCTAACACCACAAGAGAAACAAAGAAGGAGGGATAACAAATTATGTCTATATTGTGGAAACCCTGGCCACATTGCAGTTAATTGTCCCAACAAGAGAACAAACTCCAAAGTCGCAGCCACCCTTGTAGAGCAGGGAAACGAGGAAGTCCAGTTGTAAAAGAGACCATACAGCCGGACCATGATATACGAAAGGGTCTCATAATTCCATCCACACCCGTAGAAACATGTCTTGCCCCTGTCAAGTTAATCCTGTCTAAGAAGACCCTTTCCCTCATAGCTCTAGTAGATTCAGGAGCGTCCTCATGTTTCATTGATGAAGGACTCGTTAAGAAACATGGAATTCCAGTACTTCGAAAGAACAGACCAGTAGTAGCCGAAGTAGTAGATGGACGGCCTCTAGCATCGGGGAATATAACCATGGAAACCATACCACTAAGAGTACACCTTGGTGACCATGATTCACACATATGTTTCAATGTAATATCGAGTCCAGCAAATATGGTTATCATCGGAATGCCGTGGTTAAAGAAACATAATCCAGAAATTAATTGGGAAAAGAATAAAATCACCCGTCGAGATATCCAGAAGAACCCAACATATGTTGGAGCTAAAGCCTTCATACATGCAGTAAGGAAGGAACCTACATATATGATCTATGCCATACCAGCTCAAGAATCCAAGAAAGATGATCCAGTACAGCTACCCAATCAGTACAACGGCTTTGAAGATGTTTTTGAAAAGAAGAATGCAGATATCCTTCCAGAGCATAGACCTTATGATTGTCCCATAGATCTTCAAGAGGGAACACAACCACCCTTTGGACCAATCTACAGACTATCTCCAGAGGAACTTACAGAACTACGCAAGAACATTGATGAGAATCTAGCAAAGGGGTTTATCAAACACTCGAAGTCTCCAGCAGGAGCTCCTATTCTATTTGTAAAGAAGAAGGATGGGACTCTCCGGATGTGTGTAGATTATCGTGGATTGAACAAAGTCACTATAAAAAACAGATACCCTCTACCACTCATATCAGAGCTCTTGGAACGCCTTGGAAAAGCAAAATTCTTCACGAAAATTGATCTTCGAGGAGCTTACAACCTTGTCAGGATCAGAGAAGGAGACGAATGGAAGACAGCATTTCGAACAAGGTATGGGCATTTTGAATATGTAGTTATGCCCTTCGGTCTTACAAATGCTCCAGCTGTCTTCCAACATATGATGAATGATATTTTTCGAGAATATTTAGATGATTTTGTTGTAATATACCTTGATGATATCTTGATATTTTCAAAAAATCTAGAGGATCATGAAGATCATGTAAAGATAGTCCTAGAGAAACTAAGAGAAAAAGGATTGTATGCGAAATTGGAGAAGTGTTCTTTTCATAAGACAGAAGTGGAATTTTTAGGGTACATAGTATCAGATAAAGGAATTTTTATGGACCCTAAGAAGATTGAGACAATCCTTGATTGGCAACCACCTTCATGTGTTCGAGATGTACAATGTTTTTTGGGGTTTGCCAATTTCTATAGGATATTCATCAGAGATTACTCCAAGATAGTGACACCTCTTACCAAGCTTACAGGGAACTCCAAATTCTCATGGACCGAAGAAGCAGAGAAGGCCTTTCAGACCTTGAAATCAGCATTCACTACTGCTCCAATCCTAGTTCATCCTGATTCTAGTAAGCCCTTCTTCCTTGAGACAGATGCATCGGACTTTGCTCTAGGGGCCATTCTTTCCCAATATGGAGATGATGGACAACTACATCCAGTTGCATATCATTCAAGGAAGTTTTCCCCTCCAGAAATTAATTATGAAATTCATGATAAAGAACTCCTTGCCATAGTAGACGCGTTTGATACCTGGCGTCACCATCTAGAAGGAGCAGCTCATAAAGTCATTGTATATTCAGATCACAAGAACCTAGAGTATTTTATGACCACCCGGATCCTCAATAGAAGGCAATCTCGATGGAGTAACTTTTTATCCAGATTCGACTTTGTCATCACATACCGTCCAGGACGTCATCAATGTCAGTCAGATGCCCTATCCAGAAGATCTTACCTTGCACCAAAGAAGGGTGAAGAGGCCTTTGATCAACAAGAGAGTGTATTACTCAAGCCCGAGCATCTCCAGTTAGCAGCTATCTCTTCAAGCCATCATGAAGATTCAGCCTTGAATCAGTTGATCCGTGAGAATCTACCACAGGATGAATTGTTTTGTAACGTTAAGCAGAAAGCTCAAGAAGGAAAATTCCAAGAAGTAAACGAATTTCAGGAAAAGGATGGTTTACTACTCTATAAGAACCTATTGTATGTCCCTCCAGGAAAGCCCAGGATCCAAGTACTTCAACAACGCCATGACAACCTTGCAGCAGGACATTTTGGAGTAAATAAAACAATAGAACTCATATCAAGGGACTTTTGGTGGCCTCAGATGTGGAAGGAAGTCAAAGAATACATTCGAACCTGTGATACTTGCAATAGATCTAAGGTACCCCGACATAAACCTCATGGCCTCTTGCAACCTCTACCTATTCCAGAAAGGCCATGGGCTTCATTGTCGATGGATTTCATCACAGATCTACCAAAGTCAGATAAGTATGATGCCATTCTTGTTATTGTGGATAGATTTACAAAGATGGCACACTTCATTCCAACTACCAAGGCAATCACAGGTGCAGCCACTGCCAGACTTTTTCTTAGGTACATATTTAGGCTTCATGGATTGCCTGATGACATTGTCAGTGATCGAGGTCCACAGTTCATATCCAGCTTTTGGAACAGTCTTTGCAAGCTCCTTGGTGTTCAAGTTAAACTATCTACAGCAAATCATCCACAGACTGATGGACAAACAGAACGAGTGAATCAAGTCCTGGAGCAATATCTCCGTTGCACTAGCAACTATCACCAAAATGACTGGTTTGAGTTGTTACCCTTTGCAGAGTTTGCCTATAACAATAGTGTTCATGCATCTACTAAGCAAACTCCCTTCTTTGCAAACTATGGACAACATCCAAGGATGGATATACAACTCTCAAATCATGTCAAGAACCCAGCTGCCAGAGACAAGGCCCAGTACCTGATGGACATTCACAAAGAACTGAAGGAAGAGATCCATAAAGCTCAACAACAATATAAGTACTATGCAGATCAACATCGTGTCCAGAATCCATCGTATCAAATTGGGGATAAAGTATGGTTACTCCGAAACAATTTACAAACTTCAAGGCCTTGTGCAAAGTTAGATCATCAAAAGTTTGGACCATTTACCATCTTGGCCAAGATTAATCCAGTCACCTTCAAACTCCAGTTACCGAGTACCATGAGAATACATCCAGTTTTCCATGTATCCATGTTGGAACCATATCAGATTTCACCATTGAGGGGGGAGAGACCTAGTCCTTCACCACCTATTGAGATTGATGATCATGAAGAATTTGAAGTCGAGCATGTCCTAGATTCCAGAATATCCCGGGGAAGATTGGAATACCTTATTCATTGGAAAGGGTATGACATCAGTGATCGTACTTGGGAACCTGCAGAAAACCTTCAGAGAGCACCAATCAAGGTTCGAGAATTCCATAAGAAAAATCCAACGAAGCCGAGACCAGATAACATGACCGCTCCTCGTGGAACTCGTCGCTTGAGGGGGAGGTGATGTCATGGACGAAGGAAACCATCCTGAACCTAAGATTCCATGTGAACCCTGTATCTCATGATTGGTTCAGAATTAGGAGAAACCAATGCTTCCATTGCGTCCGGAATGTGCCAAAACCCCAAGATCAACTGTCTATTCGCTGAATTCTGACATTGGGAGGTCTTGTTACAAATCGATGACATCATGATGACATCATCAGTTCGCAACCGCCTTGGGAACCGCCCTTGAAAACCTATATAAGGAGGGGTTGGCCACATTCATAATCAGTCTTGCCAATGCCAGTCTTGGGAGCTCAAGGAGTCGTGACCTCCAAGTAAGTACATTCAAGTTCCAGTTCAAGTTCTAGTCTTGTTTCTAGCTCTAGTCTTGTCTAGTCTTGTATTGTGGACATCCTTTCTTGTCCTATTGTAATCTCGTAGTACGAGATCCTTTCTAGTTATTTCTTGTATCCAGTTCATATCCCTGAGGGGATTTCTTGTAATCGAGATATCTTGTTTCCTACCTACGATCCCGGGTTGTGGGATCTCCTGTATCATCTCTAGTCGAGTTTTCCATACCTATTGGTCCCGGGTTGTGGGACATCTTGTATCGATCGTATATTCTTGTAGCATTTTCCCTTCGTGGGTATTCTTGTAATCAGAACTGTGTTTCCGAAATCTTGTCTTGTGTAGTCAGAGAGCACAATCTAGTGCTCCCCTGACAGTTACAAACATACATACACACATGAATACATACATAAATATATAGACACATGCATACATACACACACACACATACATGTACACACATGCATACATACACACGCACATGTATGCACATGCATACACACACACACATGTACACACATGCATACATACACACATATACACACATGCATGCATAAATACACACACATGTACACACATGCATACATAAACACACTTACATACACACACACATGCATACATACACACACACAAGTACACACATGCATGCATACACACACATATACACAGATGCATACATACACACACATATAAATACACACATACATACACAGTCATAACCACACATGCATACATACACACACATACACATATAGAAACATGCATACATACACACACATACACATATAGAAACATGCATACATACGCACACACATAGAGACACACACTTGTACACACATGCATACATACACACACAACATGTACACACATGCATACATACACACACACATGCATACATATACATATGCATACATATACATATGCATACATATACATATGCATACATATATACAGACATGCAAATTAAATATATAAAACTAGGATTAGGGTTTTTAGGCTCCTTACACATCCATACACCTGCATACACACACACATATATACACACATGCATATAAACACACATGCATATATACACGCACACACATATACACACATGCATACATACACACGCACATCACACACATATACGATTTCAGTATAGATAAATAAATATGAAAATAGCTAGTGTTTTACTCAAATATATATAATTAAATATATAGAATTAGGACTTTAAGGTTTTTTTAACATCAAATATATAAAAAATAGATTAAGGTTTTTGGGCTATTTACACATGCATACACATATACATATACACATATATATAGAAACATCTACACATACACTTATATATATATATCCATACACATATATATACACATGCATACACACATATAAACGTTTTACGTCTAGGTCTTTACAATTAGGATTTTAGGGCTTTTACAAATGCATAACATATATACACACCTACACATATAATACACACACACACACATCTATATATATATATGTATATATATATATATATATATATATATATATATATATATATATATATATATATATATATATATATATATATATATATGTATATATATATATATACACACACACACACATGTATATACACATGCATACACACATATACATATTTTAGGTCTAACTCTAGGATTAGGGTTTTAGGGTTTTTACATACATATAACTCAATTAAATTTATATAAGGAAAAAGTAAAGAAAATATTAAGAAAAAAATCAAAATAAATAAATAAATAAATAAATAAATATATATATATATATATATATATATATATATATATATATATATATATATATATATATATATATATATATATATATATAATAGGATAATTGTATAGATAAATAAATATGAAAAGAGCGAAAGTTTTAAAAGAAAAAAGTTAAAAATATATAACTAAATATATAGAAATAGGATTTGAAGGTTTTTATCAAATTAAATATTTATACACATACACATACACATATAAATATACACACACATATATATATATATATATATATATATATATATATATATATATATATATATATATATATATATATATATATATATATATATATATATATATATATATATATATATATATATATATATATATATATATACACATACACATGCATACACACATATACATGTCTTAGGTCTAGGTCTTTACAATTAAGGTTTTAGGATGTTTACACATGCATAACATATATACACACATACACATATAATACATATACATATATATACACATCCATACACAGATATAGATATTTTAGGTCTAGGTCTTTAAGATAAGGGTTTTTGGGTTTTTACATACATATAATTCAATTAAATTTATATAAAGGAAAAAATAAAGAAAAAATTCAGAATATCTGAATAAATATATATAAAAAATAGGATAATTCTATAGATAAATAAATATGAATAGAGATAGTGTTTTAAATAAATTGATTAAATATATATAATTAAATATATAAAAATAGGAATTTAAGGTTTTTATCAAATTAAATATATATACACATAAACATACACACACACATACATATATATATATATATATATATATATATATATATATATATATATATATATATATATATATATATATATATATATATATATATATATATATATATATATATATATATATATATATATATATATATATATATATATACATACACACATGCATACACATATATACATGTTTTAGGTCTAGGTCTTTAGTATTAGAGTTTTAGGGTTTTACACATGCATAACATATATACACACATACACATATAATACATATACATATATACATGTATATACATGTGCATACACAATAGGTCTAGGTCTTTGGGATTAGGGTTTTAGGGTTTTTACATACATATAATTCAATTAAGTCTATATAAGGAAAAAATAAAGATAAAAATAATATATATATGTGTGTGTGTATGTGTGTGTGTATATATATATATATATATATATATATATATATATATATATATATATATATATATATATATATATATATATATATATATATATATATATATATATATATATATATAGTAGGATAATTTTATAGATAAACAAATATAAAAAGAGCTAGTGTTTTAAATAAATAAATTAAATATATATAATTAAGTATATAAAATAGGATTCTGAGGTTTTTTATCAAATTAAATATATATACACATACACGTACACATATACACCTATACATTATATACATACACATATATATACGCATGCATACACACATATACATGTTCTAGGTCTAGGTATTTACGATTAGGGTTTTAGGGGTTTTACATATGCATAACATATATACACACATACACATATAATACATATACATCTATACATGTATATAGACATGCATACACACATATACATGTTTTATGTCTAGGTCTTTATGATTAGGGTTTTATGCTTTTTACACATGCATAACATATATACGCACAAACACATATAATACATATACATATATAAATGTATATACACATGCATGCACACATATACCTATTTTAGGTCTAGCTCTTTAGGATTAGGGTTTTAGGGTTTTTACATACATATAATTCAATTAAATTTATATAGGGAAAAAATAAAGAAAAAAGTAAGAAAAAATATCAAAATATATAAGTTGTTTATACATGCATACACACATATACACATAATATATATATATATATATATATATATATATATATATATATATATATATATATATATATATATATATATATATATATATATATATATATATATATATATATATATATATATATATATGTGTGTGTGTGTGTGTGTGTGTGTGTGTGTGTGTGTGTGTGTAATATCATTAGGCTTTTAGGGTTGTTAGGATTTTTATGATATATAGAAAATAGGTCTTTAGGATTTTTAATATATATAAAAATACGAATTTAGGATTTTAACATATTACAAACACACACACTCATATATATACATAATTATATATATATATATATATAATAGGTCCTGGTGTTTAGCATTAGGATTTTAGGTTTATTTTACTCTTTAGGTCTTTCAATTTTAGTATGAATAAGAAAAAGAAAATAAAATAATTAGAATATATAATTAAATCTATATATATTTCAGGGTTAAGCCTTTAGGATTATGGTTGAGTAGCACACCTCATTGCTCACTCATCTCACAATCATTTGGCATTATTCCTTTGCCAATGGTGTTGTAAATTCATGTTTCATAATACAAAAACATCATTAAGTAATCTGTTGGTCTCTCTCTCATAGTCACTCAGAATAGTGTTCTTGTCTTGCTCATATCTCACTCATTACTGCACCATTTTCAATGTTCTATGGCTCATTGGAATCAGCTCTAAGTCTACTAAAAAATGAAAAATTTTTAAGACCTTCCATTTAGTGTGTTGCGAGAAAAGAGCCTCAAAGTAGAGGTCCTAAAAAATCAGGGGTAATGCTACACTTGTTAAATTAACTGCTCTATGTATAGTCAATCATTGTAAGTGATTCTAGTTGGAAATATTAGCTCTTGAATCTAATTAGATATCTTTAGAAGGAAGTTTTCTAATTCCCATTGTGCCGGAAGCATTGAGTTTAGCAAGGAGCAGGTGTGTGAACCAAAATAGAAGGTCTTTGATGATTTGTGAATTGTGAAGTTATCTGTTTTGGATTAATCATTACAAGGATCGTCTCCAAAGTACATAGGCACTTATTTAGTGTCATTGGAAAGCTAAAAGGGCCTACAACTCATGGAGGGCTGGTAAAAAGCAGGGATTAGTAATACCAACTCATTTCTTGGAGTGTCCATCCATCTCTCCCAACAAGAGAAAAAGAGAGAGAGATATAGAAATACATACACACACACATACACACATGCATATACACACACACATATACACACATGCATACACATACATGCATACACATACATATGCATACATACATACACACATATACACACATGCATGCATACATACACACATGCATACATATACACACACATGCATACATACACACATGTATACATATAGACACATATACACAAACATACATACACACAAATATACAAACATGAATACATACATAAATATATAGACACATGCATACATACACACACACATGTACACACATGCATACATACACACGCACATGTATGCACATGCATACATACACACACATCCATACATACACACATATACACACATGTATGCATAAATACCCACACATGTACACACATGCATATATACACACATGCCTACATAAACACACATACATACACACACACACATGCATACATACACACACACACAAGTACACACATGCATGGATACACACACATATACACAGATGCATACATACACACACATATAAATACACACATACATACACAGGCATAACCACACATGCATACATACACACACATACACATATAGAAACATGCATACATACGCACACACATAGATACACACACTTGTACACACATGCATACATACACACACACACATGTACACACATGCATACATACACACACATGCATACATATACATATGCATACATATATACACACATGCAAATTAAATATATAAAACTAGGATTAGGGCTTCTAGGCTCCTTACACATCCATACACCTGCATACACACACACATATATACACACATGCATATAAACACACATGCATATATACACGCACACACATATACAAACATGCATACATACACACACACAACACACACATATACGATTTCCGTATAGATAAATAAATATGAAAATAGCTAGTGTTTTACTTAAATATATATAATTAAATATATAAAATTAGGACTTTAAGGTTTTTTAACATCAAATATATAAAAAACAGATTAACGTTTTTGGGCTATTTACACATGCATACACATATACATATACACATATATATAGAAACATATACACATACACTTATATATATATATATATATATACATATCCATACACATATATATACACATGCATACACACATATAAATGTTTTACGTCTAGGTCTTTACAATTAGGATTTTAGGGCTTTTACAAATGCATTACATATATACACACATACACATATAACACACACATCTATATATATATATATATATATATATATATATATATATATATATATATATATATATATATATATATATATATATATATATACACACATGTATATAGACATGCATACACACATATACATATTTTAGGTTTAACTCTAGGATAAGGGTTTTAGGGTTTTTAC
>CM035425.1:132913314-133008314 GCA_020310875.1 Ceratopteris richardii
AAAAACCTATACTACCATTCACATGGTCCCCGTGGTGGGTAGCTGGAGCCAAACGACATTGCACCGATAACCTCTTGTGGAAAAAAGATAACAAAAAAGGAGTTAGAAGTACAAGTAACTAATAGCCATACACAGAATGAACACATGGAAGAAATGCTAGAAGCATTTTATGAGATGGACGATGATCATCATGGTGGAAAATCTGTTGTGAGTTTCGTGGACACAACAAAATTTCCACGATGAATAGCTGATGAAGAATACGAAAACATGCAAAGACTAGCTTGTTTACCACTATACAATGCAGCAAAGATATTTGTACTACGTGCGTCACTCACGATGCTCAATCTGCAATCCATTTATGGATAGTCAGATAGTAGTGTCTCTGAATTATTCAAGTAAGTGGATTAAAATAAACTTTCATTGTTGTATCAAAAAACTTTATATAATAATATTGTTCTAATTGCTTATTGCATGCTTCTTAAAGCTCAATTTTTGCCAGAGGGCAATGACATGCCTCCAACATGTGGAGATGCAAAAAAAAAGTTACAATCCATTGAAATTTACTAGATTAAGATTCATGCTTGTCCATATGATTGCGTCTTCTTTCAGAATGAGTATGAGCATCTTCGCATATGTCCAAAGTGTGGAGAAAATAGATTTAGAGAAGACCTTGTGGGCAAAGCAATCCCTGCAAAGGTTCTTGCCACTTTCGTATCATTGGACGAATAAAGAGCATGTTTAGATGCAAATGCATAGTTGAGTTAATGTCATGGCATGCAAAGAGCACGTCTACAGATGGTGTAATGTGAGTGTCTGCTGACTCTGATCCTTGGAAACACATAGATAATGAGTGGCCAGAGTTTGCTAATAAGCCTCCCAACGTATGTCTAGGCCTAGCTATGGATGGAGTAAATCCATTTGGTTTACGGAGCTCTTCATGGAGCACATGGCCTCTATGTTTAATCAATTATAACATCCCACCATGGTTGGCCACAAAGAAAGGGCATTTATTATTAGCTCTTATATTGTCAGGTAAGTATAAGGTAAAAAACATGGATGTATACCTTGCACCATTGTGGAAGAGCTACATATTTTATGGGATGGGATTACTATGCATGACATGCCTCAACCTAGAAGAAGATGAGACATGCGAGTGCAATTCATACTTATGTCGACGATGCATGATTGGCCTAGTTATGATGAATGTTCATGTTTGTCGATTTTGGGTTACCATGATTGTTCCTTATGTGGACCACAACTCGAAGCACGCTATTCCAAAGCACTGCTTAAAACTCTCTATGAAAGACATCATAGATATTTGCCTTATGGACATGTTTTATATGAAGGACAAATTGGTTAACAAATATAACACCAAGTGAAAGTTAGTGATTGGAAACAACTGTGAGACTCAGAAACACCAGTTGTTGGCATGAAACAATTGTCGATCTTTCATGAACTCCCTTATTGGAGATAATTATTGATCAATCAGTTGGTAGACTTGATGCAAAATTTTAAGATTGTGGGAGAGATTCTCCATAAGACTTTGATCGGAAAGAAAGAAAGCAAAGTACAAAGGAGGGTCTTAGAAGAGCAAGGTCCTATGCAAGAGTTTTGGGGAATTACTAAGCCCAACGGAATAGTATCGTTACCAAGAGCTTCTTCGGTGCTTCGCATGATGGAAGAGAAACAAGTGAAGAAAATAATTTCAGAGTTTCGGACACCTACTAAATGGGCGAGGTATCTAAAGGCTGATTTCACACGAAATGATGATCTTGGAGGACTCAAATCTTATGATTGGCACAAGTTTTTATAGTTTGTGCTCCCTGTAGCTTTAAAAGATTGTTTTTCAGAGGATCTGTGGACAACCATTTATAAAATTAGTTCCTGGGTATGGTGGATTTCTTCTAAAGAGATAAATAGAGATACATTAGAGAGTGTGAAACTCAATGCTATCGAGGATGTTTCTATGGTAAAGAAATACTTTCCCACAAGTATTCTTACTATTCAGCTTCATTTATTGGTTCATGTGATTGATGAAATTGCAATAGCACAAACGGTTCATACTCAATGGATGTTCATGCTTTATGAAGACATTAAAAGGATTTGTTCGATAGAGCGCATGTCCAGAGGGTAGCACGGTAGAGGGATGGTTTGTACAAGAGTCTTTTGTATTCATAACTGAGTTTCTATGTAGGTCGGATCCAAAAATGCCTCGCTTATGTAGCGATGATAAAGATGTTCGTCCTGTAGGCGATGAACCATAAGGTAAAGGGATGCAAAGCAAAATGGATGAAGCTTTTAGAGAGAAGGAAATAAAGTTTTGCATCGTTAATTGTGAGCCTATGCAAAAGTGGTTAGAAAAGTATAAGCTTGGCAAGGAGACAAACGCAAAGGAAAGATCTCACTTTCGAAGGAATCGTTCCACTCGACTTTTTTCCTTTCCAAAAAGTCTTTGACCTCTTCTACCCTTTCCAATGAGCAGGTGGCTAGATACAGTGGTTTCACAAGCAAAGGCAACGGGCGAAGATATCTCTGAAGAAGAAGAAGAAGAACTCAGAGTATTCTAAATGCGGTGTAGTATGGTCTCATGGACGACACTTTCGAATCGCACAAATTGATAAAAATAGGTGTACTTTTGATAGTGGGGTGATGGTGAACGGACAAGATATACGATGAAGCGAGAGATGATGATCAAGAAAAAGCTAGCATACCAAGAGATTTCGAAGTCACCAATATAGAGATAGATATTCTCTATGCATCAGATCTCCAAGAGGATGCTAAATAGAGGAGTTTTGAATCAAACACTTGTACGTACTAATTTTTTTTTGCTTTCTTCTTTTGTACACTAACATTTCTCTATATTACCTTCATTATCATATTCTAATTATTTGAGTTTTTTTGTTACAGAGCACGATGGGAGATAGTCCTCTAGTCACTCCACATTCCAGGATAGAGGAGCAATTCTTAGAGTTCATATCTTAGGTACATCCTGCATATATGGCACATGCGTCACAGTAATTGATGGCTCATGGTAGTACTCCCCCCGGCCTCACTTATGTTTACGTCACTCACATTGGTGTCACTCCAACGGGCGGTACTACTACCGTCAGAGGTATGTCTTCTAGCTTTATGACTACACCACGACCATCTGCTCATCCATCCCCTAGTGGCTCTAGTAGTAGACGTATGCGTTCGAGACCTCAACGTGATACACGTGCTGGCCCGTCTCGTAGGTTTAGGTCACACTCTAGAGCATCAGGTTCTAAAAGTGATCTACAGGTAGCTTTGGAGGAGGCGGCTATTGTGGAGGCAGTGCAACGGATCTTGTGTTGCCTACCTCTACTTCTAGAGCGAGTACCTCAGATATAGGTACGCCATGTGGTACACCACATGGAACACCACGTACACCTTGAAGTGCTCATGACCATGATGATTCCAAGGTGTATAGTATTCGTGATAAAGCTCCGTAATGGATGGGGCTGGGAAGGCCATGCGTTAGCAAATATGACAGCTTTACTCCATACATTATCACTCTCTCTCTCTCTCATATATGTTTTATCCTTAAGTTCATAAAAGTAACATAGGAATAAGCTCTCTGCCCCCATCCTCTAACTCCCTCCTATTCCTGATTAGCTAAATTATAAAACAAAAATAGGTTTCCTCACTCAGCTTGCACACCAAGATGGTTACTCTGCTTGCAGGTCTACATAGACTTAATGAGGTGCTATATAATCACATAAGATCTCATAATGGTGATTATAATGAGAAAATAGATAAGTGAGAGAAATTAACCTATCAACCATGGAGATTTATAGTTACCAACTACCTTATGATCAAAGGGTCATGGACATTTAATGAGAGGAAAAAATCCAATTCCTTATCTACATGATCCATCACTTGAAGGACGAGGCATGCTACTTAATGAATGGATAGAAAAGGATAAGTGAGTCATATTCATTCTATCCCAAAACTTAAGAAAAATCATGGTAGGGCATGTACAAGAATGAACACATCGAAGAAGGTTTGAGAGACCTTAGAGAGATTACATTCTTCATCCACCAAGAAAAGGAAGATTCAACCCAAGAATAAGCTTAATAATCTTATGAAACCAGCAAGCACTAATATTAATTAGTAAAACTAGAAAGTTAAAGAACTTATATATGCCTTAGGTTGAATTGGGAGCCCAATTGAAGATCGTGATCTTGTTTCTCATCCTCTCAATGGTTTACTAGAGGATGAAAGATAGAAATCATTCACCACATCATTGTATGTAAGGGATGCAAAATATGATCATTTAGTCACATTGATGGTGAAAGAAGAGATGAACCAAGGATGTTCACAATCAAAGGGAAACCAAGCTCGAGTTTCCTATCTAGGTAGATGAAAAATCAAAATAGGTGGAAAAAATAACTCAATTTATAGGGAGAGGAAGATCAAACTCAAGTTGAAGCAACAAAGAAGGCTCCAACCAAAAATATAGATCAAGATAAAGAGGAACGAGCAAAGGAAGAGGAGGAAGATCACAAGGAAGAGAAGCATCCGATGGAGAATACTACAATTGTACAAACCTAGGCCATTGTTGCAAGATATTGTTGAGAGAAAGAGGAGGCAATCAAGTCCATTATGCAAGAGATTTTTGGTCCCTCTTACTAGGTCCCCAAGTCAATTGGAAGCAAGTGCTCCTCGATGAAGGTGTTTGTTGCTCTACGACTCTCTAGAATGCCATAAGAGGAAAAGCTCTCTAGAAAATACAGAAGGAAGGATGTGTATACAACTTTGGTATACCATTGATGGAGTGGTCCCTATATAAATCCTTGGAAAGCCTAGGAAAAAGAATTCAAAGTTGTACCAAGAATCCCCCATTCAACAACCATCTTAAAATGCAGCAACCTGAGAAGCAAATGCATGCCATATGACATTATAATAAGATTAGTTACTTGTAGAGTATTAAAAAAATAGAGATTTAGCCTAGTTGTCAAGTCTCAAGGATAGGAAGGAGAAGATCTTGGGTACAAATGTTAAGTTGGATCTAGAGCACCTTAACATAAGCCACAAGCACTAGTGACACTAGTAGAGCCCACTAGCTAATAGAATCTAGTGGAAGGTGCTAAAGGAGTAGTGGAAGTTCGACATACATATGTGGACTCCAATCAACTCTAGAGTTCCTGGCTAGTCCCAAATGGGTAGAGAGTTACGGGTCATTCTATTGCATGGAAGCTCATTACCTAGCGTGCCAAGCGTACTTTGCATGCAAGGGAATTAGTCTGCTACATTGAGAAGGGTTCAATTTGCAGAGCGCGTAGAGAAATTATCTAGAAGTCTTCAATCCACGCAAGACTTAAAAAGTATGTGAAATTTTGTTCTACCCACAAATCCTTTAATGTTTACACATTTTTCCATCCCCAAAATATGGTCGTTCATGAGTAGTAGCATTTATATGTTCGACGTAGATAGCATTATTAAGGCCTAAGCTTTGGCATATCTATGATGCCTCTAGTCCTATGAATTTCTTGACAAAGACTTCTGTTGTTGTGCTTAAGAAACATATACGCCTTGCTTTCGATAGTTAAGACAATCTTATATGATGGATTAATAAGTTCGCATTGTGCTGCGTGAAAATTGGGTTAATTTATCTTCCTCCACATCTATTATTATGAAGAAGCACGAATGAAGGTGGGTAAGGGTCCGAGAATTCGTCATCATCTAGAGGATGAAGGCCTCATTACAATGATATCTATTTGAAAGTGATTAGATAAATCTCTTAACTATTGTTCTGATAAAAATTCCATGACCTCCTTCAGGTCTAACTCTAGCCATTGGTATCTTCTTCAACTCGTTCCCAATTATTGATCTTCTTCTACCATATAAATCTCTCTCTCTCTCTCTCTCTCTCTCTCTCTCTCTCTCTCTCTCGTCATGCACAATGATGTTCACTCCTATATTGCCCTATTCCCCATCCTCTACCTCCCTCCCGATTAGCTGAATCATAAAACAAAAATAGGGTTCCTCACTCAGCTTGCACCCCAAGATGGTTACTCTGCTTGCAGGTCGTACCTCTGTACACAAGCTCTATGCAGTCTCCTTCCTCTTCCCCAATTCATGTTATGTTTCCTCAATTTATGCCATACACCTTAACTTACATCCAACGTTTGACAGTACTTAATCTCCTCAACTTAGATTTCCCCTTTCACATAATTGACGCCAAGAAGAGCATTTCTCCTCGAAATTGTACTGTAATGACGGAACAGACGCAATTTGAGATGAGCGAGAACCATAAACCATTCACAAAACTGGATGGATTGTCCACATTTCTCCTCAAAGCTTTTCGGTACACAGTACAATCAATGAAAAGTAACGTCAGGAAGAGCAATATTTCTCACCAAAGTTTTCAAGAATACACAGTACAATCATTCAAAGGCCCATTGATTCTCACGCCTAACCTCCTCTTCTTCCTCAGGAGTAAAATCATTTTTAATATTGAAGGCTCTTCTAATCTCCTCTGGCGTTTTTTCTTTGATCATGTCTGCAACACGCTGACAAGTCAAATCCAGAAGAGACAATACTTAATGATCTTGGACAAGATCTGTGACGAGACATTGAGGAGTGGAATGACGCAATCTGTACCAATATCCTCGACGATGTCCTTAATGGTTCGAGATTCCAGCGCTACGATTTTTTCGACCTCAAAGAGCTCATCGTCGTCGGACTTGAGCTTTACCTTCAACTCCTCTGACGTGTTCATGTTCTCTGCTGGGTGCTGCGAACGACGAGGTGCAACAGACGAAGACGAAGACGAAGATTTTTGTACCCGGAGATAGCGATCAGGCGCGAGCTTGCACCAGAATGATGACTAGAAGTCGAATCTTGCTTCTCGGGATAGGGCTGATGCTTCTCGGGAAACGATCGCTGGTGTAACTCAAATCACGGCGTTCCTTGAACGCTTTTGATATTAAAACTACAAATAAAAATTGCTTTCGCTAAAACAGCCTTGTTGATTTTCAGAGGCTAATAAGTTTTCTCACGGTAAAATAACATTGGCTGCAGCCACGTGCCCTTTGCTATGCTGTAAATAGAGCCCTTGGAGTCCGTACACAGTGCAGCTCTAATTTTTTTTGGTTCTCTTCTTGTCTCCTCTTCTGAGATTGAACACTAATGCATTTCATGTTGAGACAAATACATGCTGCTACATTAGATGGACTCCTCAAATTCATTCCTATGTGTGATTGGAACAGTTTTACAAAAAGCCATAGCAACCACACAAGAATATATGCATGCCCATAAGCCAAATTATTATGGAGGCACAAGATAGACGTAGCATTGAGGGACTCTTCTTGCTGAGTCAAATCCCATGAAAAGAATCAACAAATGATAGAACTTGTGTTCGTGGCACTTTGCATAGAACACCATAGAACTAGGTAGCATACCCATCGCACAAGTAGGCAATGGTGGTTCTCATTTCTTTGCGTAAGTAGGCAATGGTACTTCTCTTCTTCTATCAAGTGCATGGCCGATGACCATCTTGGGAGTACCGACGACCATATCTACAATTTTTTTTTGTGCAGAGTGTGTTGTCTTTTGCTACAACAACATTACCCTGATGTTGTTTAGCAAAAGATGATACACTCTGCCCAAAAAAAAATCTAGTACATGTGATGTGTACTGTAATAGCAATCCAAGTATGATTTCATAAAGCAAAATACTATCTGAAACAAAAGAGATGATTAGAATGAACCATGAACCATGAACTAGGAATCATGTACAAAAAAAGTTATATATTTTCATAAATGACACATGTACAAGAGTGTGGCAAACCACTTTCATATATGAGGCAAATACAAAATGTGGCAAAGCGTTGCCATATAAGAATCAACAAATGATAGAACGTGTGTTCGTAGCACTTTGCATAAAACACCACAGAACTAGGTAACATACCCATCGCACAAGTAGGCAATGGTGGTTCTCATTTCTTTGCGTAAGTAGGCAATGGTACTTCTCTTCTTCTATCAAGTGTATGGGTGGTTCTCGTTTCCTCGTGCCCTCATTTTGAATGCTCTAAACTTGCGTAAACTGAATGCCCAAATATTAAAGCAAATCAGCCTTAAAATCACACATATGCTAATGGAACCAAGACAAAAGGATTATGCCTCTCGTTCCTATTCTTCGAATTTGCCTCTTCCAATTTAAAGCATTTATGTTGAAACAAGTTGTAAACATTGTTTCTAGTTGCATGTATGGCATTTCAATTTCTGTCTTCGGAGGATTTTGTCGAGCTCACCACACGGTTCCCTTTTAAATAAAGAGGCGAATCAGAGATATGACAACCATGATCTTGAATTCGGACAATGGGCTTGGGAAAGAATGTATTTTTCAAGGGGAAGGAGGTGATGCTATAAAGTAGTTTGGACGTGGCTTGGAGTTATGATAAGATTAGTTACTTCAGGAGTATTTTTAAAAAAAAAAGAGACTAAGGCTAGTTGTCAAGTCTCAAGGATAGGAAGGAGGAGGTCTTGGGTGAAAGAGTTAAGTTCAACCTAGAGTGCCTCAACATAAGCCATGATCACTAATAACACTCTCTACAGGTCATGGCTAGTCCCGAAAGGGTAGAGACTTATGGGTCATTCTCTTGTCCGCATAGTCCCTAGTTTATTACAGTGGGATTGCATGGAAGATCATATACCTAGCCACCCAAGCATAGTTTAAATGCAAGGGAATTAATTTGTTACTTTAGGGCTCAAATTGCAATGCGCATAGGGAAATTGTCTAGAATTCTTGAAAGCATGCAAGACATTCGTGAGAGATCTATAGACTATATAAGATGTCTCGATGGTCATAGATGTCAACCCCAAAATATGGTGATTAAAAAGCAAGTTATCAATTTGGCGAGCTATACTTAGAGTCCACCTATTTCACATGTTTTAATGATCCTTATCATTCTATCCATACTTTGCACTAAATTTAGCTTGTCAAGTGCAAGATAGATGGTACTTAGAACGATTGGGTAGGGATGAGACCACACAAGGTTTTCCCTCTTTTTAAGCCCAGCTCAGTATAGGGTTTCCTTTCAAACACTACAACATATCGGCCATATACCGAGGCTTTTACCAAGGAAATTGAATGGGCGCATTTTTTCCCTGACGCCGGTGTAAGTGTCGATATAGGCGTCGGAACCAAAATGATGATATAGGCATCGATATAAGCATCGGTATAAGCATCAAACATATCGACTCTCATACCAACGCTCATATCGATGCCTTTACCAGCAACTATTGGGCATACCGTTGCACATACCGATGACCATCCAAGGAGTAACGACGATCATATCTACAAATTGTTTTTGTGTAGAGTGTGTTGTCTTTTGCTACAACAACATTACCATGATGTTGTTTAGCAAAAGATGATACACTTTGCCCAAAAAAAAATCTAGTACATGTGATGTGTACTCTAATAGCAATCCAAATATGATTTCATAAAGCAAAATACTATCCGAAACAAATGAGATGATTAGAATGAACCATGAACCATGAATCAGGAACCATGTACAAAAAAAGTTATATATTTTCTTAAATGACACATGTACAAGAGTGTGGCAAACCACTGTCATATATGAGGCAAATACAAAATGTGGCAAATCCTTGCCATATAAGAATCAAATACAAAATTCTAGTGCACCATTGCCATATCTGAGCCAAATACAAAATTGTGGCACACCACTGTGATATACATGCACAAAAGGATCAAACCATCCATATCACAAGTCCTGCAATAGAGAACATTTATGAAATGAGATAAATTCACATGAAATTTACAAACAGCAAGTAAAAACTAAGTTTCTAAATTCATCATCTCATCGCAGATGCTCCCATGAAACAACCACACCGCATCCCTCCAAGACCTCCAATTGTGCAATCAATCCATGACGATATCCATAAGCCTCCCGCATCACGAGCCTCAAATCATCGATGGAATATAACTTCATGCATGGTGTGCAAAATCCACTCTCATCTAACAAGAGGATGCCCATGTGCTGGCCATAACTCTTGATAGATCATCTTTGTGATATAATTTTTACGATCTTTATCTTATTCACTCCATTTCAACATGATAATGTATGGAGCAAAGCTGTCATATTTGTTGATGCATGGCCTTCCCGACCGCATCTATTACGGAGCTCCATTACAGATACTATACACCTTGGAATCATCATGGTCATGAGCAGCCCAAGGTGTACGTGGTGTTCGATGTGGTGTACCACATGGCATACCTACATATGAGGTACTGCTCTAGAAGTAAAGGTGGGCGACACAACATCCATCACACTGCCTCCACAATAGCCGCCTCCTCCAGAGCTACCTGTAGATCACTCCTAGAACCTCCTGCTCTAGAGTGTGACATCGACCTACGAGATGGGCCAGCACCTGTATCCTGCTGAGGTGCCGAACGCACACGTCTACTACTAGAGCCACTAGGGGATGGCTGAGAAGATGGTCGTGGTGGAGTCATAAAGCTAGGAGAAATACCTCCGGCGCTAGTAGCACCACCCACAGGAGTGACCCCGATAGGAGTGACACCAGCGTGAATGAGGCCGGAAGGACTGAGGCCAACACGAGTGAGGCCAACATAAGTGAGGGCAGGGGGAGTGCTACCATGAGCGATCCAGTATTGTGACACACCAGCCATATATGCGGGATGTACTTGAGATATGAACTCTAAGAACTGCTCCTCTACCATGGACTGTGGAGTAACTGGAGGACATCTCCCATCCTGCTCTACAACAAAAGAACTCAAATAATTAGAATAAAAAAAGATAATATAGACAAATGATAGTGTACAAAAGAAGAAAGCAAACAAAAAAACAAACAAAAATTTGTACGTACAAGTGTTTGATTCAAAACTCCTCTATTTAGCATCCTCTTGGAGATCTGATGCACAAAGAATATCTATCTCAATGTTGGTGACTTCTAAATCTCTTAGTATGCTAGCTTCTTCTTGATCATCATCTCTTGCTTCATTGTGTATGTCGTCTTCTTCAAGGACCTCTTCTTCTCGAACAATGATCTCTTCCTCCTCGACTTTCAAATGAATCTCAGAGTCCACTACAGATGGACTTTCTTCTACATCTATGTTCTCATAAATTTGTCTACTATGTGGGGAGACTTGTAAAACAAATAGCCACTCTAGTTCATCTGGTATAAATAGTCGACGTCAAGCAAACCACTTTTATCTCGCCTCACTGTTGCATTTCTTCTAGAGGTGACTACTTTGAACCATTTCACATAAAAAACAAAGCAATCCAACTTCCTAAAGGATAGCTTAAAGATATCTTGAATCACTCCACACTAATCTAGCTAGCCATCTTGAGCATTAGCATCTCTTGCATTTTCTCTACTTTTTTGCAAAAAGTTCACCATCACCCCACTATGAAAAGTAGACCTATTTTTATCGATTTGTGTGATCCAAAAGTGTCGTCCATGAGACCATACTGCACCGTATTTAGAATACTCTTAAACATGTCCCTTTCCTACACAGTGCAGCTCTAATTTTTTTTGTTCTCTTCTTGTCTCCTCTTATGGGATTGAACACTAATGCATTTCATGTTGAGACAAATACATGCTACTACAATAGATGGACTCCTCAAATTCATTCCTATGTGTGATTGGGACAGTTTTACAAAGATCCATAGCAACCACACAAGAATATATGCATGCCCCTAAGACAAATTAATATGGAGGCACAAGATAGACGTAGCATTGAGGGACTCTTCTTGCTGAGTCAAATCCCATGAAAAGATTCAACAAATGATAGAACTTGTGTTCGTGGCACTTTGCATAAAACACCACAGAACTAGGTAACATACGCATCGCACAAGTAGGCAATGGTGGTTCTCATTTCTTTGCGTAAGTAGGCAATGGTACTTCTCTTCTTCTATCAAGTGCATGGGTGGTTCTCGTTTCCTCGTGCCCTCATTTTGAATGCTCTAAACTTGCGTAAACTGAATGCCCAAATATTAAAGCAAATCAGCCTTAAAATCACACATATGCTAATGGAACCAAGACAAAAGGATTATGCCTCTCATTCCTATTTTTCGAATTTTCCTCTTCCAATTTAAAGCATTTATGTTGAAACAAGTTGTAAACATTGTTTCTAGTTGCATGTATGGCATTTCAATTTCTATCTTCGGAGGATTTGTCCAGCTCACCATAGGGTTCCCTTTTAAATAAAGAGGCGAATCAGAGATATGACAACCATGATCTTGAATTCGGACCATGGGCTTGGGAAAGAATGTATTTTTCAAGGGGAAGGGGATGATGCTATAAAGTAGTTTGGACGTGGCTTGGAGTTATGATAAGACTAGTTACTTCAGGAGTATTTAAAAAAAAAAAGAGACTAACCCTAGTTGTCAAGTCTCAAGGATAGGAAGGAGGAGGTCTTGGGTGAAAGAGTTAAGTTCAACCTAGAGTGCCTTAACATAAGCCATGATCACTAATAACACTCTCTACAGGTCATGGCTAGTCCCGAAAGGATAGAGACTTATGGGTCATTCTCTTGTCTGCATAGTCCCTAGTTTATTATAGTGGGATTGCATGGAAGATCATATACCTAGCCACCCAAGCATAGTTTAAATGCAAGGGAATTAATTTGTTACTTTAAGGGCTCAAACTGCAAGGCGCATAGGGAAGCTTACATGTGATGTGTACTCTAATAGCAATCCAAATATGATTTGATAAAAGAGATGATTAGAATGAACCATGACCATGAACCAGGAACCATGTACAAAAAAAGTTATATATTTTCATAAATGACCATGTAGAAGAGTGTGGCAAACCACTGTCATATATGAGGCAAATACAAAATGTGGCAAATCCTTGCCATATAAGAATCAAATACAAAATTCTGGTGCACCACTGCCATATTCTGGTGTACTATCTGAAACAAAAGAGATGATTAGAATGAACCATGACCATGAACCAGGAACCATGTACAAAAAAAGTTATATATTTTCATAAATGAACATGTACAAGAGTGTGGCAAACCAATGTCATATATGAGGCAAATACAAAATGTGGCAAATCCTTGCCATATAAGAATCAAATACAAAATTCTGGTGCACCACTGCCATATATGAGCCAAATACAAAATTGTGGCACACCACTGTCATACACATGCACAGAAGGATCGAAACATCCATATCACAAGTCCTACAACAGAGAACGTTTATGAAATGAGATAAATTCACATGAGATTTACAAACAACAAGTAAAAACCAAGTTTCTAAATTCATCATCTCATCACAGATGCTCCCATGAAACGACTGCATTGCGTCCCTCCAAGTCCTCTAATTGTGCAATCAATCCATGAAGATATCCATAAGCCTCCTGCATCACGAGCTTCGAATCGTCGATGGGACATAACTTCATGTGTGGTGTGCATAATCCACTCTAAACTAATAAGAGGATGCCCATGTGCTGGCTTGAACTCCTGATAGATCATCTCTGTGATATAACTTTTACAATCTTTATCTTGTTCACTCCATTTCAACATGATAATGTATGGAGAAAAGCTATCATATTTGTTAATGCATGGCCTTCTCAGCCGCATCCATTACGAAGCTCCATTACAGATAGTATACACCTTGGAATCATCATGGTCTTGAGCACCCCAAGGTGTACGTGGGGTTCCATGTGGTGTACCAAGTGGCATACCTACATCTGAGGTACTCGCTCTAGAAGTAGAGTTGGGCGACATTGTGGAGAATGAAATCTCCTATGCGCAATGGAAGTGTGTAGTGAACCCTTCTATGTCCAGCACTTGGACAAACATCTGCACCTTAGATAGCTTGCTGCTCTCAACACAAAACTCAAATGGACTTGATGCTTTAGTCAATCAAAGTAGACAAAGAGAGCTTTCTAACAAGCTATAAATGACTTAATTTGTACAAGTTTTGATTAGGAAACACAACTGTCAAAGATGAACTACCTGTCCATAGAGGTATGCTGAAGAACTGAGCTTCACTCTCGGACTGATAGCTCTCTGAATATATATCCTTTGAAAAATATATTTGGTACAAAGAAAGTAGACACAAATAGTTTTCCAGCACGCTAAAAATCAAGTAATTTGGATGTGTTTTGATCAGGAAACTCAACTCATCAAGATAGACCACCTGCACACATAAGTACACTATAAAACAAGACTTTAATCTCTGATAGATATCTCACAGAGTATGAACGATCTGAATGAGATATTTGAGAAAAGGAGACTAGATGCCAAGCCCTTTCCAAAAAAACAAAAATCATGCAATTTGTATATGTTTTGGTTGGGAAACTAAACTGACCAAAATAGGCTACCTATCTACACAGGTATACTGAAAAACTAGACTTCACTCTTTTACTCATATGTCACAAAGTACATAAGCTTTCAAAGAGGTATTTGATATGCAGAAATAACACAAGATAAGCTTTCCAATGAATTTTTAAACGCACAAAATGGTTACATATGCACTGAGATATGAGCTCTGCAACAGAGCTGTGTATAAACTGACGTGCGGCTGGAAGGAGTCTAAGGGAAAACCAAAATGACAAAATGGCTAGATCCGACTACTGGGAGCTCTTGCCTCTTTCTCTCCTTGTTTTGAATGTGCTCTCACTTCACTTTTATAACCAATGAGCATGTGAAGAAGTTTGTGCCTCCTTCTTAACTCACCACTTTCTCCACTACATGCTACTAACTACAAGGCAAGATATTGTATCTCTTACTCATCATGAATTTTGACTAGACTTTTTCTTTTATTATTTTTTCCTTTTTTCCTCCACTTTTTCTTTATCTTTATAGTTAGTAAATTTATCCAAGCATGGCTCATATGAAAATGAGCTTGTACATTTATCTTCAACACTCCCCCTTAAGCTCATTTGGGAGTTATCTTCATCCATGTCCTTCAAATTTATCGCATCCTTGAAACCTTTGAGTTTAGAAGCATCCAAGAACTTTGTAAACATATCTACAACCTGCTCTTTGGTTCTGATGAACTTTACCTCCACATCTTTGCTCAGCACCTTCTCCCTTACATAGTGGTAGTGGACCTCTATGTGCTTGCTCCTTGCATGAAACATAGGATTGCTTGCCAAGTAAATACTTGACATGTTATCACCATATATAGGGATGGTTCCAACTTGCACTCCAAGATCAGCCAAAAGCTTTTTAATCCACATTGCTTCACATGTGGCAAAAGCTAATCCTCTATACTCAGCCTCCATAGATGAAAGTGCAGTAGTAGGTTGTTTCTTTGAGCTCCACATGATAGGTTTGCTTCCTATCATGAACACATAACCTAAGGTTGATCTTCTATCTTCCTTTGAGCCTGCCCAATCAGCATCACTAAAGCCTTTGACCTGCAATTCTTCATCAAACTTGTAAAACAAAGCATGATTAACTGTATGCTTTATTTATCTCAATACTCTCTTGGCTGAATTTAAGTGTTCACTTGTTGGGGCTTGCATAAACTGAGAAAGTACACCAACAACATAAGACAAATCAGGACTTGTAATGTTTGCATAGATCAATGATCCTACAATGCTTCTGTATGTCGTTACATCTTCCAATGGTTCTCCATCATTTGAACAAATCTTTGTATTTGTGTCCATGGGTTGAGTGAGTGGTTTGCATTCACTCATTCCAAATCTGAAAAGAACATCCAACAAGTACTTCCTTTGCATCAAGTAGATGCCACTCTTTCCATAAACAATGTCAATTCCTAAAAAATATTTCAGCTCTCAAAGATCTGAAATTTTAAACTCCTTACCAAGCTTCCTTTTGATATCTTTAATCCCTGTAACATCATTTCCTGTTATGATGAGGTCATTGACATATATGCAAATATATACCTCTCTATTTTCTTCCTTCTTCATGGACAACGAAGGATCTGCACTACTTGGGTTGTATCCACACTTAGTTAGATACTCTACCAATCTCTGAATCCATGCTCTTGGTGCTTGCTTCAAGCCATAAAGTGCCTTCTTCAACCTGCAAACAAAATCTGGATGGTTTTCATTGTCAAATCCAATTGGTTGACTCATGTATACCTCTTCTTGTAGTTCTCCATTAAGAAAAGCATTTTTTATGTTGAGTTGATATAATGGCCATCTCCTTGAAGCACCAATTGCTATTAAGGTTTGGATAGTTCCCATCTTTGCAACGGGGCTGAAAACTTCATCATAATCTATGCCTTGTGTTTGTTTAAATCCTTTGGCAACTAATCTAGCTTTATATCTAGCTAGTGAACCATCAGCATTCCTCTTTACTTTAAACACCCATTTGTTTGGAACAATCTTCATACCTTCTTTCTTTGGCACTAGGTCCCATGTGTAATTATCTTTGAGAGCTTTGATCTCCTCTTTCATAGCTTGCTTCCATTCCTTTTGTGTGCAAGCTTCTTCATATGTCTCAGGCTCTTTGTCTTTGATAACCTGCATCATGTATGCAAAATGTGTTGCCATAAAACTATCATAACTAAACCTTTGAGTTGGATACCTTGTCCTTGAAGATCTTCTTTCATTGCCTTTAGAGAGTTGCTTCTTTAACCTATTTAGCTTTACCATCGGAGTGATTACCTCTTCATATTCTTCTTCACTTGCATCTACCTCACTGTTTGGAGTACCACTTGCTTCTTCGGCTCTACTATGAGTTGAATTTGGAGACAAAGAATGGCTCCCCCTCCATGTTGAACATTCTTCATTTGATGTAGATGCCTCTGGACCTGAAGCCTTTGTGCTTGATTGTTGAACTTCTCTTTGATTTGTTCCTGCATAATCATCACAATCTTCTTCAAGAATCTTTTCCTTTCCTTTATCTTCATACCATGGTCTTAGTTCATCAAAGACCACATCTCGCGAGACTCTTAATTCCTTTGTTCTAGGGTTGTAACACTTGTATCCATTTTGCTCCATTGAGTAGCCGATGAAAATGCATTTTTCTGACCTTTGTTCCATCTTTGTTCTAACTTCTTGTGGAATGTGAACAAAGTAAACACATCCAAACACTTTGAGGTGTGTAAGATCAGGTTTCTTACCCGAATATACCTTCTCTTGGAGTCAAGTGATGTATTCCCGATGTTGTGCACCTATTCATCAAGTAAATGGAGGTTGTGGTTGCTTCAGCCTAGTAGTACAATGGTACCTTCATCTCGTTGAGCATGCATCTTGCAATTTCAGCAATTTGCCTATTTTTCCTCTCAGCTACTCCATTTTGTTGTGGTGTATACCTACAAGTGAATTGCCTTTTGATCCCATTCTCTTGTAGAAAATCTAAAAATTCTTTGGAGAAGTATTCTCCTCCACTATCGGACCTTAAGGTTTTGATAGACCTTCCTGTTTCCTTTTCAACTTCAGCTTTGAATCTTTTGAATATAGAAAACACCTCTGATTTTTGCTTCATACAAAATGGCCATACCTTTCTTGAGTGATCATCAATGAAGGTGATAGAAAATCTATTACCAGCCATTGATGCCTCTTGGGTTGGTCCCAATACATCCGTATGTATCAAGTCCAAGACATTTGGAGCCACATAATTGCTCCTCTTGAATGGCTGCCTCGTTTGCTTTCCTAGTTGACAAGCTTCACATAACTCATGTAGTCCAATGCTATTAAATTTTGGAAGACCTCTTACCACTTCATGTTTGCTCATGTCCTTCAGCTTTGGAATGTTGATGTGTCCTATTCTTTTGTGCCATAAGTCCAGCTCTGAAATCTTCTTGTTCCCACATTGAATGTACATGACCTTTCCATGTGGATGTTGGACATCCAAAGTGAACATCCTTCCTTCTCTTCTACCTTGAGCAATGACCTTGAAGCCTTCCTTTGGATTCTTTATGAAGCACCCATTCTCATTGAATATGACATGATAACCCTTCTCTACCATTTGTCCTACTGAAATCAAGTTCTTTGAACTTGTAGGAACATGAAGAACATTAGATAGTACCTTTGCTTTACTTGTATCTCCAAGCCTTATATCTCAAATATGTTCAATCATGTGTTGAGTATCATCACCTGTTTCAACACATCCTTTTCCACTTGGTACCTGTAGATTAGTGAACATACTTCCTTGGCATGACATATGGTTACTACAACCTGAATCAATGTACCATTTCTTGTAATCTTCACAAGAGCTTCTATACTCATATCTCATTGCAAGTAGTGTGTCCTTGCTTCCTTCACTTGAGGTGCTTGCATAGTTGCTTTGGTTCCTTTGATTGCCTCCATTTGCTCTTCCATTCTTCAGCCAACAATCACTAGCAT
This sequence comes from Ceratopteris richardii, assembly GCA_020310875.1. Classification (NCBI taxonomy): domain Eukaryota; kingdom Viridiplantae; phylum Streptophyta; class Polypodiopsida; order Polypodiales; family Pteridaceae; genus Ceratopteris; species Ceratopteris richardii. The sequence continues at coordinate 132,931,599 of CM035425.1, forward strand.
AGTGTCCTACTTTACCACAATGATAGCATGTTATACCTTTATGAGAATTGTAGGAGCTTTGGCCTCTTCCTCTACTTCTACCTCGACCTCTTCCTTGTGTGTTGGCATTTGATGCATCCTTGTTGTCTTCCGAATTGTTTTGATTGTAGTTGGAGTAGTTGTGACCTCTTCCTTTTCCTCTTGAGCCTCCTCTTAAGTTTCTTCCTTTGCCTCGACCTGCATATAACATTTGGTTGTGGCTATCCTTTCCTTTGGGACCACGGAAGCTAAGCTCTTCTGTGACAAGATGAGGGATTAGTTGTTCAAAACCTGGATATACATCTTTCAAGTTAATGGAAGTCATAAAAGGCTTCCATCTTTCATCTTCTCTCAATCCATTGAGAGTATAACACAAAAGATCTTCGTCTTCAACCGTTGTGCCAATAGAAGCTAAAGCATCGCTTAGCTCCTTAATCTTCAAAGTATATTCAGCTATGGATTGACTCGAACTTTTCTTGATTGTGTTCAACTCATTCTTGAGTTGAAGTTTCCTAGCTTTGGTATTTGTTGAATACATCCTTTCAAGAGCTTCCCAAGCATCCTTAGCTTTCTCTAGATGTTGAATATGCCCTACCATGGCACTAGTAATGACTTGCGAAATGAGGAACATGACTCTCCTATTCCTCTCTTCCCATTTTTTTGCTTGCCTCCTTTGGACTTCGGTGGCCATAGCTTGATTGATTTGAGGTTGAGCATCATCGCCGCTCACAATGCCCCACAAGCCTTTGCCCATTAGGTAGTTGGTCATTCTAAACTTCCCCACGGGATAGTTATCCTTGTCCAACTTCTCTACTTGTTGACCCAAGTCAGCCATTGAAGAGTATCAAAGACTTTGAGAGTTACCTCGAATACTTATAGTCCTTTGCTCTTGCGTTTGTGAAGCTCCTTCTTGTTTTTTAGATCTTCTTTTGCTTTGCTTCACCTCCAGCTCTGTTGATGAAGCTTCAATAGCAAGTTTTCTTTGATACCAACTGTGGAGAATGAGTTCTCCTATGCGCAACGGAAGTGTGTAGTGAACCCTTGTATGTCCAGCACTTGGACAAACATCTGCACCCTTGCTGCTGTCAACACAAAACTCAAATGGACTTGATGCTTTAGTCAATCAAAGTAGACAAAGAGAGCTTTCTAAAAATCTATAAGTGACTTAATTTGGACAGGTTTTGATTAGGAAACACAATTGTCAAAGATGAACTACCTGTCCACACAGGTATGCTGAAGATCTAAGCTTCACTCTCGGAATGATAGCTCTTTAAATATATATCCTTTGAGAAAGATATTTGGTACAGCAAAAGTAGACACAAATAGCTTTCCAACAAGCTAAAATTCAAGTAATTTGGATGCGTTTTGATCAGGAAACTGAACTCATCAAGATAGACCAGCTGCACACATAAGTACACTATAAAACTGGACTTTACTCTCTGACTGATATCTCACAGAATATGAATGATCTGAATAAGATATTTGAGACAGTGAAAGTAGATGCCAAGGGCTTTCCAAAAGACAAAAATCACGCAATTTTGATATGTTTTGAATGGGAAACGAAACCGACCAAAATAGACTACCTATCCATACAGGTATACTAAAAAACTGGACTTCACTCTTTCACTCATATCTCACAAACTACATAAGTTTTCAAAGCGATATTTGATATGCAAAAGCTACACAAGATAATATTTCCAATGAATGTTTAAACACACAAAATGGTTACATATGCACTAAGATATGAGCTCTGGAACAGAGTTGTGTACAAACTGACGTGCGGCTGGAAGGAGTCTAAGGGAAAACGAAAATGACAAAATGGCTAGATCCGACTACTGGGAGCTCTTGCCTCTTTCTCTCCTTGTTTTGAATGTGCTCCCACTTCACTTTTATAACCAATGAGCATGTGAAGAAGTTTGTGCCTCCTTCTTAACTCACCACTTTCTCCACTACATGCTACTAACTACAAGGCAAGATATTGTATCTCTTACTCATCATGAATTTTGACTAGAATTTTTCTTTTATTATTTTTTCCTTTTTTCCTCGAATTTTTTCTTTATCTTTATAGTTGGTAAATTTATCCAAGCATGGATCATATGAAAATGAGCTTGTACATTTATCTTCAACACACACAACATCCATCGCACTACCTCCACAATAGCCGCCTCCTCCAGAGCTACCTATAGATCACTCCTAGAACCTCCTGCTCCAAAGTGTGACATCGACCTATGAGACGAGCTAGCACGTGTGTATCGTACTAAGGTGTCGAATGCACACGTCTACTACTAGAGTCACTAAGGGATGGTTGAGGAGATGGTTGTGGTGGAGTCATAAAGCTAGGAGACATACCTCGGGCGGTAGTAGCACCGCCCGCAGGAGTGATCCCAGTAGGAGTTGTTGGTGCAAATCACAAGCCTATACATTTGGCTTGTAGTTCATACTCATATGAAGCTCCGTGGAAACAATTTCTAAGGAAGAATTCATCTTTACCATTTGTAAAAGTCATTTTTTTGACTTGAGAATATTTGTAATCAACTACCAAGAAAACTCATGGAATTGTTAGTTAGAAAAGTACCTACTTCATTGAGGGAATCTTTCCTTGAATGAAGGATCACTTTTAGAGAGAGCCAAAAGTTAATTCAAATTCAAATTTGAATGGAACACTTATAAAAAGTTACTTCAAAAATTCGTAGTGAGTGTCGTCATTTCCCAAGCTCTCCATTACCGTTTTGTATGTGTGTAACGGCTAAATTGTAGCCTACACTATTCTCCATCATAAGGGTATGATTACCAAGCCTATGATCTTGTATAACATTGTTCATTAATACATTACATCTACATTGTTTATCTATGATATCTCATTTATAGTCATTTCTAACTTTCAACTTATGCTGGTCATATCTCACTTATTTCTCCACCAAATTCAACGATCTATAGTTTGTTGGAATCAACTGCAAGTTATCTACATGGGCCCAAAGTTTGAACCAAATCCATTCAGCCAAATTGGAGAAAAGCACATCAAATCACCCATTGGTCAAACTCTGTAGAGGTCCTAAAAGATCGGGGTTAATGATTAAGTTGTTAAATTGATTGCTTTGTGTATAGTTGATAATTTCAAGTGATTTCACTTGGAATCATTAATTTTTTAAGCTATTTAGATACCTCTAAAAGGAATTTTTCCAGTTTCTACTATAGTGGTAGCACTAAACATTACAAGCAATAGGTGTATGATAAAAAATAGAAGGTTTTCATTGACCCTTCTATTTAGAAAGTCTGTTTTGATTTAATCTTTTCATACATCATTTCCAAAGTACACAGGCACATTTATGGTGTCATTGGAAAGCTAAGAGGGCCCACATATCAACTTTCAAGTCACAAAATGTTGGTACTAAGCAGGATTTGGCAGTACCTACTCATCACTTGGAGTGTCTCGATGGTCATAGATGTCAACCCCCCAAAATATGGTGATTAAAGAGCAAGTTATCAATTTGGCGAGCTATACCTAGAGTCCACCTATATAACATGTTTTAATGATCCTTATCATTCTATCCATACTTTGCACTAAATTTAGCTTATCAAGTGCAAGATAGATGGTACTTAGAATGATTGGGTAGGGATGAGACCACACAAGGTTTTCCCTCTTTTTAAGCCCAACTCAGTATAGGGTTTCCTTTCAAACACTACAACATATCGGCCATATATCGAGGCTTTTACCAAGGAAATTGAATGGGTGCATTTTTGCCCTAACGTTGGTGTAAGTGTCGATATAGGTGTCAAAACCAAAATGATGATATAGGCATCGATATGAGCACCGGTATAAGCGTCGAAAATATTGACGCTCATACCAACACTCATATCAACGCCTTTACCTGCAACTGGTGGGCATACCATTGCACATAACGATGAACATCCTGGGAGTACCGACGACCATATCTACAAAATGTTTTTGTGCAGAGTGTGTTGTCTTTTGCTACAAAAACATTACCATGATGTTGTTTAGCAAAAGATGATACACTCTGCCCAAAGAAAAATCGAGTACATGTGATGTGTACTGTAATAGGAACCGAAATATGATTTCATAAAGCAGAATACTATCCGACACAAAAGAGATGATCAGAATGAACCATGAACCATGTACAAAAAGAGTTATATATTTTCATAAATGAAGCATGTACAAGAGTGTGGCAAATCACTGTCATGTTGGAGTTAGACATCTGGGAGAGCACGCGAACAGCACAAGGAAGAAGAAGAAGCTTGGAGCACAACACACAATACTGAATGTATTACTAGAGAATGTACAAATATAAGTAGCCCATTAGGGCAATAGGCATATATACAAGCCGGGGGAAAAAAACCTCGTATAGAGGGAGAAAAGTGCCCTGGCGATCCTAGAGTCTTCACACACATCACTACCTAAATATATCAACAAATCCCCCCTGGGAGTGATGCGGTGAACAAGTAGCTGGCACTCATGTATAAGGAAGTGCCAAGCTATGTGGAAATTACTCCACAAAAGGAAGTAAGTCCAAAGCTTTGCGGAAAGCTTCAAATTTCTCCCTAGGCAGAGCCTTTGTGAAAAGGTCTGCAATGTTCTCCTACGTGGGCACATATGCCAAGCTGATCTCCCCAGAAGAGAACCTCTCCCTGACATAATGATAATGCACCTTAATGTCAATGCGCCAATGAAGATGGTGGTGGCAAAAGACTGACCAACACCGAAATCAGCCATAAGGCGTCTGAGCCACACACACTCAACAGTAGCTGTGAAAGCTTCCCTATACTCAGCCTCACAACTGGAAGTGGCCATAGTAGGCTGCTTCTTGCTCAACCAAGATATGCATGAGCTACTAAGCATGAAGCAAAAGCCACTAGTGTTGGTGCATTTCAAGCCTTCACACTTGGCTTGGAACCTTGGAAGATTAGCTTGGAACCCTTTGAAGGATATCACTATGAGAAGCTAGAACCATAGGAACACTTGCCTATGTGTTATTACCATTTTATCCCTTGTAAAAGTCTAAATGACTTGGCATGTAAATGATCACACCTACTTGATTAGATTCGTGAAAATTTGGATGGTGTAATTGGAGAGAATATCTCCCTACTTTGAGAGGAGTGATTATAGGAGATTTGAATTTTGAATTCAAAATCAAATCTCAACTTAACTTCTATAAAAGATGTACTTGAAAAGTCGTGTTTTTTAGCTAGTCCAATTGAGCTCACTCCCTGAGGCATTCACCATTGTAACTCTGTGTGTGTTAGTGCTACTTCATCGCCTACACCACAACACCTCATTTAGCTATGCTTGTCATGCTAATGAGATTGTACAACTACATCAATCAATAGAAGTATACACTTTCATAATCTCTGGTTTCTCTGAGTTATCTACTCCAAGTCTGTCAACTTCAGAGGAGCATATCTCAGGATCTAGTGAACCAAATCAAGTGATTCAAAGCACATTGGAACCAGCTCGAAGCATACTACAAGCCTACAAAATCTCAAGGTCAAAGGATTAGCCATCTCGGAGAAATCTTGCTCGAAGTGCACACTGGTCTGTGTCTACAGAATTCCTAAAAAGTCGGGGGTACATATAATTTTGCTAAATTGATTTCTCAGTGAGTAGTTTATCATTTCTTCTCATTCCACTTGCAAATGGTAGCTTGTTAAGCTAATTTAATATGTCGAGAAGGAATTAGATCAATTGTAAGTGTGCTGGTCACACTAAGTGAAACATTGAGCAGGTGTCAATACCAAAATAGCAAGTTTTCTTGGATTTGTGAAGTGCAAAGTTATCTGTTTTGATTTGATCATTACACATATCATTTGCAAAGTACATATATGCTTTCTTGGTATCATTTGGAAGCTAATCAAGTGTACTAAGCATATCTAAAGCAAAGGAGGGCTGGAGCAAAGCAGGTCTAGCAGCTCCAACTCAATCTCTTGAGTGCATCCAACCATCACTCCCAACAGTGGTATCAGAGCAAATAAGGTAAACATGGGAGATGGTATTCCTTCATTCATTGACAAATTGGACAGGAACAATTACCAAGCCTGGTCATTGAGAATGAAGACCTATCTACAAGGAAGAAGTCTATTTGGATACATATCAGGAGATGAGGAATTGCCCTCATTCAAAGCTAGAGGACTACCCACCAAGGATGAACAAGAGAGGCTCAACCAATGGTGTGCAAAGGATGCTTTGGCAAGGTCTTATCTTCTTAACTCTATATCTGATTTCCTTTTACCTCATATAAGGAACTGTAAGACTTCCCAAGAGACTTGGGAAACCTTGTCAACATATTTCTCTTCCAACACAAGGGCCAGGAAGAATCAACTGTGGATTGAATTCACAACCCTTAGGAAGCAGCCCAAGCAATCAGTCTCAGAGTATGTGACCAAGATTAAAGATGTGGCAGACCAATTAGCAAGCATTGGAGAGGAGATTGAAGAGGAGCAAATAGTCAGGCAAGTAACAAATGGACTCAAGGCAGATGATAAGTGGGAAAGCTTCACCACTGCAATGGACCTCTACATGGACATGCATACCCCAGATCTCACAACACTCATGGGCCAACTATTCACACATGAAGCAAAGTTTACAAAGGCAGGAGATCAATCAAAAGGTAACAACCCCTCTGCTCTATATACTGATAAGAAAGTTAAAGATAAAGGTAAAAGTAAGAAGGTGGATGAAGAAGGTTCTACCTTCCAAGCAAACTATGCAGGGAGAGGTAGATCCTCAAGAGGAAGAGGCAGAGGAGGTAAGTCAGGTAGGGGGAGACCCTACAACTCATCACCATGCAACATTTGTGGATTGTCCAATCATACCATAGATGAATGCTACAAGAACTACAAGAATCAGAGAGGAAGAGGCTATCAAAGAGGTGGATACTCTCAAGGGAGAGGTAGGTTCAACCAACACCAAAGCTACAATGGATACAACAATCACTACAACAACAATTACAACCACAACCATAATGGTAATTACCAAGGTGGATTCAGAAATAGAAGGGACTACAACAACTACACAAAGGAGCAAGATGACTCCCTATTGATCATGAATATGACCTCCAAGGCAGGTACAAATGATGATCATTTATTTTATATTGACTCAGGATGTTCTAACCATGTAGCTGGCAATGTGGCACTACTCTCTGATTTGGAAGAACCTAAGGGCAAACATCAAGTACAAACAGGTGATGATACTAAACACTCTGTTGTAAAAATTGGAAATGTAAAGACATGTGATGGTAACCAGAACCTATTGAGTAGGGTACTCTATGTACCAACCATCACCAAGAATCTAATGAGTGTTGGTCAGATTGTGGAGAAAGGGTTGCAGGTCAGGTTCACTCAACATGGAGCATATGTGGAGGACCCAAGACATGGATTCAGAAGGATAGCCAAGGGAGAGAAATCAGGTAGATTGTTTACTTTTGAGCTAGAAGATACAAAAAATATTGCTTTATACAATTACAAGGATCAAACACTTTCAGAGTTAGAAATATGGCACAAGAGGTTAGGTCACATAGGTGAAAGAACCCTAAAGCAAATGTGCAAGGATCAATGTGTGCTTGGGATACCTAATGTATCCAAGCAACACATGATTTATAAGTGTGAAGCATGTCAGTTTGGTAAGTCTCACAGGTTGCCCTATTCAAAGAAAGGTTTCATGCATGAAGACTATCTAGACTTGGTACACACAAATGTTTGGGGACCTAGCAAGGACCCTTCCATTTCAGGTTCAAGGTATTATGTGTCCTTCATTGATGATTATAGCAGATGGACCATCTTATACTTTATGAAGCATAAAGATGAAGTGTTTAATTGTTTCAAGAGGTATCTTGCACTTGTTGAAAACCAAACAGGTAGAAGCTTGAAGAGGCTAAGGTCAGATGGTGGAGGAGAGTACTTCTCCAATGAGTTTGAAGATTTCTTGCAGGAAAGAGGCATCAAAAGGGAGATTAATACAAGGTACTCACCTGAACAAAATGGGGTAGCTGAAAGAAGGAATAGACTCATTGTAGAAACAGCTAGGTCTATGCTTAATGAAAAGAAATTGCCAAATTATCTTTGGGCAGAAAGTGTATCTATTGCGACCTATCTCATCAACAGGTTGCCATCCAAATCACTTGATGGCATGACACCATATGAAGCTTGGGATGGTAAGAGACCTTCTCTAGATCATTGCAAAATCTTTGGTTGTGTAGCATATGTGCATATTCCCTCACAGGTAAGGGGAAAGCTAGACCCTAAAGCTGAAAAATGTATCTTCATTGGTTATGATTTGAACCAAAAGGGATACAGATTCTACAACCCAACAAACAAAGGCTTCAAGGTAAGCAGAGATGTCATCTTTGATGAGAATGACTCATGGTATGAGAATGAATGCAGGAAGGTTAGTCTACCCTATGATATGGAAGAAGATTTCCCAAAGCTCACCAAGGAGGAACCAATTCAAAAAGATGAATCAAGCTTAGATGATGATGATACAATTAACCTTGAGGAATTCAAGGCATGGAAGTCCAAAGGAAAGATGAAGATGAAGAAGCTAGAGGATATACCAGAATCCTCAACTCAAGCAATGAGGAGATCTCAGAGAGAAAGTAAGAAACCTATCAGATATGGGTATGACACTTCTCTTGTAACCAAGCATTCTATATATCTTGCAAAGGATTTGTTGAATGAAGAACCAGGTACCTATGAAGAAGCAATCACCAAACCAGAATGGAAAGGAGCTATGGATGAAGAAATGGAAGCTCTCAAGGAGAGTGATACTTGGGAATTGGTACCCAAGAATGACTCTATGAAGGTGATAGGATCCAGATGGATCTACAAGCTAAAGAGAAATTCAGATGGAACAATCAACAGGTACAAAGCTAGGTTGGTTGCCAAGGGTTTTGCACAAACCCAAGGCATTGATTATGAGGAGACATTTTCTCCTATGGCTAAGATGCCAACTATCAGAATATTGGTGAGTGTAGCTGCATCCAAGAATTGGAACATATACCAATTAGATGTCAAGAATGCTTTCTTGAATGGATGGATATCTGAAGAAGTCTACATGTCACAACCACCTGGCTATGAAGATCCCAAGAAGGTAAATTATGTTTGTAAATTGAAGAAGGCTCTATATGGATTGAAGCAGGCACCTAGAGCATGGAATTACAGGTTGACAACCTACCTCCAAGACCAAGGATTTGTGATGAGTAAAGCAGACACTTCTCTATTCATAAAGAGGAGTAGTACAGAGGTAATCTACTTGTGTGTTTATGTTGATGACATCATCATTACAGGCAATGATGTCAATGGAATTAGACACATCAAAGGACAGATGATGAAGGAATTCAAGATCAATGATCTTGGATTATTGAAGTACTTCTTAGGTCTTGAGTTAGTCTACACCAACTCAGGTATATATATCACTCAAAAGAAGTATGTACAGGATATGGTCAAGAAGTTTGGCTTGCAGGATGCTAAAGTCTCAACTACTCCAATGGAGGTCAACCTAAAGCTAAGTGCTCATGAAGGAGATGAAATACAAGACATTACAGGATATCAAAGCATGGTAGGTAGTTTGAACCATGCTACCTTGACAAGAATTGACATAGCATATGGAGTCAGTGTGCTAAGCCAATTCATGCACAAACCAAGAGTACCTCACCTAGAGGCAGCAAAGAAAATCTTGAAGTACCTCAAAGGAACTCAAAGCCATGGTTTGTACTTTCCTTATACATGAGATATTGACATTAAAATATATTCAGATGCAGATTGAGCAGGATGCAAGGATGATAGGAGGAGAACATCAGGTTACATTTGTTTTGCAGGAGATAAACCTATTTCTTGGTCAGCCAAGAAACAACCTACAGTGGCATTGTCATCCACTGAAGCAGAGTATATGTGAAGAGAGATGGTGGATGCAATCCAAAGATGAGTAGGTGCCGCTACAACCAGCTTCACACCAGCCAACTGAGACTTCAGAGTTGATTAGTAGACCCTTTGAGCTTCCTAAATCCACCAAAATATCAGCCAAGTACTTTGGAACATGTATCCCAAAAGTTTAAGTCAAGACCGACAAGTTGCGAAATGACTAGCTCCCAAAACTTGCTATTTTTGGACATACACCTGCTGGAAAAAATGAACAGTGCTCTCAACCTGGAAGGAATTAGAAAAATTCCTTTTGGGCATAGCAAATAGACTTAGCAAGCTTCCTATTCCAAGTTAAAACACTTCAAATGATGGACTGAGCACTGAGAACAAGTTTCATCAAGTTCTGGAACATTCCCACAATTCTCGGGGCTCTGCAGAGATAGACCAGTAAGCAGTAAAATGCAGATATCTCCAAAAGTATAAATCCAATGACCTTGAAACTTTACAGGTAGAAACTAGACAGTGAGAGCTATCCAACGCATTTTAAAACACTGAAAAAGGTTCAGTAAAACTCGAGATATGACCTTCTGAAGTTACTGCTCTGAGTGAGTATAGCAGAGAACAAAACAGAGAGGTAGATGATAATAAATGTATAGATTCACATATGATTACAACCACATTGGCAATGAATCTTTGCACAATGGGAGTAGAATGATAGAGCTATGGAGTAAGCTCTTCAATCTCTACAAAATGACATCAAGTGGTCACGTACAAGGCTTGCTAATCGCCTCTTCCTTCTTGCTCCTTTTATAGCTATTCTTGGAGGGAGTTTTGAATTCGAATTCGAATGGCTCCACCTAAAAGTGATCCCCAAAGTTAGGAGAGATTCCCTCAGCTCAAAAATTCGTGATTTTGGTAGTTGGAGCCACGAATTTGCTTTTACATCATGGATGAGATAAGCCATCCTTTTACTTTTTTCTTTTTCCATTTACAAGAGATAAAATGTACTCTTTTACAAGAGGTGTTCACATGACTACTCATGTGACTTACAAATGAGGATAATATCAAGCATATCAAGCATGTAGGCTTGGGCAAAATGCACCAACAGCTCCCCCTCAAGCCTAACATGCTTGGCCTCCAAATAAGTCTTCAATTGTCCTTGATTTCCTGCAAACCAATCATCAACTTGAATCTACTTAACTTCGTACCATCAAGAGCTTTCGTCAACATGTCTGCACATTGCATATCTGTAGAGACATAGGATAGTTGAATATCCTTGCTCAATAGCTTCTCCCTTACATAATGGTAGTGGACTTCAATATGCTTGGTTCTAGCATGGTATACCGGATTAGCTGCTAGATGTAGTGAGCTTGTGTTGTCACCAAAAATGTGAGGTGTTGAAGAATGAAGTCCAAGATCTGTGTACAAAGATTTTAACCACATGATCTCTTGAGTTGCATTAGCCAAACCTCTATATTCTGCTTCAGTAGAAGATAATGCCACGGTTGGTTGCTTCTTCGATGACCAAGAAATGATTTTTGAACCTGCAAATGATATATACCCTGATGTGCTTCTTCTATCATCTTTAGATCCGGCCCAATCTGCATCTGAGTAGACCTTTAGCTCAATATCTGAAGTATATGAATAGAACAAACCTTCATTCATGGTCCCCTTTAGGTACTTGAGGACTCGCTTGGCCGCTTCCATATGTGGTCTTCTCGACTTATGCATAAACTGACTCAATATGCTAACACTATAGCATATATCCACCCTTGTGAGTGTTGCATAGTTCAAACTTCCAACCAAGCTTTGATAGCTTGTGATGTCTTCAATTGGCTCTCCTTCATAAGCACTAAGCTTATGATTTTGCTCCATAGGTGTACCTGCACACTTTGTATTTTCCATCTTGAACTTGACGAGCATGTCATGGACATACTTCCTTTGTGTGATGTATATACCTGAATCTGTGTAGATCAACTCCAATCCAAGAAAATAAGTGAGTGGTCCGAGGTCACTTATTTTGAACTCCTCCTTCATTTGACTCTTTACCTGTTTGATTCCTTCAAGATCATTGCCTGTGATAATAATATCATCAACATACACACATAAATAGATCACTTCAGATCCATTCCTCTTTATGAACAAAGAGGTATCCGCCTTGCTAGCTTTGAATCCTTGGTCCTGCAAATAAGTAACCAATCTGAAATTCCAAGCTCTTGGAGCTTGCTTCAATCCATACAAAGCTTTCTTTAGTTTGCATACATAGTTAGGATGATGTGCATCCTCATATCCAGGAGGTTGTGCCATATACACTTCCTCAGAAATCCATCCATTCAAGAAGGCATTCTTTACATCAAGTTGATAAAGATTCCAATTTCTAGATGCAGCAAGACTTATGAGAACCCTAATTGTAGGCATTTTTGCAACAGGAGAGAAAGTCTCCTCATAATCAATACCATGGGTTTGAGCAAACCCTTTAGCAACTAACCTTGCTTTGTGTCTATTTATACTTCCATCTGGATTCCTCTTGATTTTGTATATCCATCGAGATCCGATTATCTTCATAGATGGCTTGTTAGGTACAAGCTCCCAAGTGTCATTCTCCTTCAAGGCTTCCATTTCTTCATCCATTGCATCTCTCCAAGCTTTCTTGCTTTGTGCTTCTTCGAATGTGGTAGGTTCTTCATTGGTTGAATCCTTTGCAATGTAGATTGAGTGCTTGGTGACCAAAGAAGTATCATAACCAAACCTCTCTGGTTTCTTCTTCTCCCTCGAAGACCTTCTAAGTGGTTGATGTGAGCTCTCGGGTCCATATGTAGCATCCTGCATCTTTGCTTTACCTTTGTTCTTCCATAGCTTTAGTCTTTCCAAGTCTTCTAGGTCAATCTCCGAATCACTTTCTTCAATCTGCTTTGGCTCCTTTGGTTGAAGTGATGGAAAATCTTCATCCAAGTCATATGGCAGCTTCACTTTCCTATCATCATCAAACCATGATTTGTTTTCATCAAAAATTACATCTCTACTCACAGAAAATCCTTTATTGGTTGGATTGTACAATCTATATCCTTTTTGGTTTTGATCATAACCAATGAATACACACTTCTCTGCCTTGGGATCCAATTTCCCTCTTACTTGAGAAGGAATGTGAGCATAGGCTAAGCATCCAAAGATTTTACAATGCTCTAGACTAGGTCTTCTTCCATTCCACACTTCATATGGAGTGGTTCCATCTAGTGACTTAGATGGAAGTCTATTTATGAGATATGTGGCTGTCGACACAGCCTCTGCCCATAGGTAGTTCGGCAATCCCTTTTCGTTGAGCATGGACCTTGCAGCTTCGACAATAGCTCTGTTCCTCCTCTCTGCTACACCATTGAGTTCGGGTGTATACCTTGTAGTGACTTCCCTTTTAATGCCTCTTTCATACAAGAAGGCATCAAATTCAGAAGAGAAGTATTCTCCTCCACCATCTGATCTGAGTCTTTTCAAAGTCCTACCTGTTTGATTTTCAACAAGAGCAATATACTTCTTAAAGCAATTAAACACTTCATCCTTGTGCTTCATGAAAAATAGAATAGTCCACCTGCTACAATCATCTATGAAAGACACATAATATCTTGAGCCTGATATAGATGGCTCCTTACTTGGACCCCACACATCCGTGTGCACTAGATCCAAAGGATTTTGATACATATATCCTTTCTTATTGAAAGGTTGTCTATGAGCCTTGCCGAGTTGACAAGCTTCACACTTATAAATCATGTGTTGCCTTGTGATATTAGGCAAACCAAGTACACTTTGGTCCCTGCAAATCTGTTTGAGTGTCCTCTCACCAATGTGAGCAAGCCTTTTGTGCCATATCTCCAACTCTGTTAGAGTTTGAGATCCATAGCTAAACAAAGCTATGTTCTTTGTATCTTCCACTTCAAAAGTGAAAAGCCTTCCTGTCTTTTCTCCTTTGGCAATCCTTCGAAAGCCTTGCCTTGGGTCTTCAACATATGCTCCAAATCGATTGAATCTAACCTGCAATCCTTTTTCAACAATCTGTCCAACACTTATTAAATTTTTGGTAATTGTAGGGACATACAAGACTTTGCTTAAGAGGTTCATATTCCCATCTGATGTCTTCACATTACCTATCTTCTCCACTGAGTGCTTTGTGTCATCTCCTGTCTGCACTTCATGCTTGTTATGAGGATCTTCCAAATCAGAAAGTAAAGCCACATTTCCTGCTACATGGTTCGAGCATCCCGAATCAATGTAAAATATGTGATCATCATCCTTACCCTTCTTTGTTGATAGATTCATAATCAATAATGAATCTTCTTGACTTTGGTCCTCTGCATAGTTATTGTAATCTCTTCTTCCTCTATGGCCACTTTGATAGTTGTTGTTGTTGTTGTAATTGTTGTTGTAGTAGTTGTTGTTGTTGTAGCCTCCATTGTACCTACCTCTATTTGATCCATAGCCACCTCTATTGAATCCTCTTCCTCTTGAGTTCCTTGGATTCCTGAAACATTCTTCAGTAGTATGGTTAGATAAGCCACATATGTTGCAAGGTTGAGATGATTGGAATCTCCCCCTGCCTTGCTTTCCACCTCTGCCTCTTCCTCTAGCTCTTCCTCTACCTGCAAAGTTTGCTTGGAAAGAGCTTCCTTCATCTTCATTCTTCCTATTCTTTGACTTGTCCTTGACCTTAGCTTTATCAGAATATAAGGCAGAAGTTTGATTACCTCTTGAGGACTCACCACCTTTGCTAATCTTTGCTTCATGAGTGAAGAGTTGGCCCATGAGTGTGTTGAGGTCGGGTACATGCATATCCATGTATAAATCCATGGCTGTTGTGAATGACTCCCACTTGTCGTCTGCTTTGATTCCATTCATGATTTGTCTTATGATTTGCTCCTCTTCAATTACCTCTCCAATGCTTCCAAGTTGGTCGGAAATCTCCTTCATCTTTGTGACATAATCAGTCACATTTTGCTTCGGGCTTTTCTTCATTGTTGTGAACTCCATCCACAATTGGTTCTTCCTTGCTCGAGTGTTGGAAGAGAAGAAAGAAGCAAGTGCATTCCAGGTTTCTCTTGATGTCTTGCATCCCTTGACATGAGGTAAAAGAAAATCAGAGATTGAGTTTAGAATATAAGACCTTGCAAGTGCATCCTTCGAACACCAATTCGAAAGTCCTTCCACTTCTTCATGTGATGGTTGCCCTTTGTTCCTCATGGTTGGCATTGCTTCATCTCCGGATATGAATCCATATAGATTCCTTCCTTGAAGGTAAGCCTCCATCCTTAGAGACCATGCCGGGTAGTTGTTTCGATCCAATTTGTCAATTGTTGATGGAAATCCATCTCCCATGTTGCTTGACTATGCTCTGATACCACTGTGAAGAGAGATGGTGGATGCATTCCAAAGATGAGTAGGTGCCGCTACAACCAGCTTCACACCAGCCAACTGAGACTTCAGAGTTGATTAGTAGACCCTTTGAGCTTCCTAAATCCACCAAAATATCAGCCAAGTACTTTGGAACATGTATCCCAAAAGTTTAAGTCAAGACCGACAAGTTGCGAAATGACTAGCTCCCAAAACTTGCTATTTTTGGACATACACCTGCTGGAAAAAATGAACAGTGCTCTCAACCTGGAAGGAATTAGAAAAATTCCTTTTGGGCATAGCAAATAGACTTAGCAAGCTTCCTATTCCAAGTTAAAACACTTCAAATGATGGACTGAGCACTGAGAACAAGTTTCATCAAGTTCTGGAACATTCCCACAATTCTCGGGGCTCTGCAGAGATAGACCAGTAAGCCGTAAAATGCAGATATCTCCAAAAGTATAAATCCAATGACCTTGAAAATTTACAGGTAGAAACTAGACAGTGAGAGCTATCCAACGCACTTTAAAACACTGAAAACGGTTCAGTAAAACTCGAGATATGACCTTCTGAAGTTACTGCTCTGAGTGAGTATAGCAGAGAACAAAACAGAGAGGTAGATGATAATAAATGTATAGATTCACATATGATTACAACCACATTGGCAATGAATCTTTGCACAATGGGAGTAGAATGATAGAGCTATGGAGTAAGCTCTTCAATCTCTACAAAATGACATCAAGTGGTCACGTACAAGGCTTGCTAATCGCCTCTTCCTTCTTGCTCCTTTTATAGCTATTCTTGGAGGGAGTTTTGAATTCGAATTCGAATGGCTCCACCTAAAAGTGATCCCCAAAGTTAGGAGAGATTCCCTCAGCTCAAAAATTCGTGATTTTGGTAGTTGGAGCCACGAATTTGCTTTTACATCATGGATGAGATAAGCCATCCTTTTACTTTTTTCTTTTTCCATTTACAAGAGATAAAATGTACTCTTTTACAAGAGGTGTTCACATGACTACTCATGTGACTTACAAATGAGGATAATATCAAGCATATCAAGCATGTAGGCTTGGGCAAAATGCACCAACAGTATAGAGGGCTTGCCAATGCCACTCAAGAAGCTATCTGGTTGAAGCTCCTGTATACAGAGTTAGGTCTATACACTAGACCTCCAATTATCTTTGGAGATAACACTAGCTCTCTCCACCTTGCAGCTAATCCAATATATCATGCTAGAACCAAACACATAGAGGTTCATTACCACTATGTGAGGGAGAAGTTACTAAGCAAAGAGATTCAATTGACATATGTGTCTACTAATATGCAATGTGCAGATTTACTCACTAAAGCATTGGATGGAAACAAGCTATGCAGATTCAAATCTATGATTGGATTGCAGGATGTGATTGAAGATTAAAGACAAAGACTTAAGCCAAAGTGTTTGGCTTGAGGGGGAGCTGTTGGTGCATTTCAAGCCTTCACACTTGGCTTGGAACCTTGGAAGATTAGCTTGGAACCCTTTGAAGGATATCACTATGAGAAGCTAGAACCATAGGAACACTTGCCTATGTGTTATTACCATTTTATCTCTTGTAAAAGTCTAAATGACTTGGCATGTAAATGATCACACCTACTTGATTAGATTCGTGAAAATTTGGATGGTGTAATTGGAGAGAATATCTCCCTACTTTTAGAGGAGTGATTATAGGAGATTTGAATTTTGAATTCAAAATCAAATCTCAACTTAACTTCTATAAAAGATGTACTTGAAAAGTCGTGTTTTTTAGCTAGTCCAATTGAGCTCACTCCCCGAGGCATTCACCATTGTAACTCTGTGTGTGTTAGTGCTACTTCATAGCCTACACCACAACACCTCATTTAGCTATGCTTGTCATGCTAATGAGATTGTACAACTATATCAATCAATAGAAGTATACACTTTCATAATCTCTGGTTTCTCTGAGTTATCTACTCCAAGTCTGTCAACTTCAGAGGAGCATATCTCAGGATCTACTGATCCGAATCAAGTGATTCAAAGCACATTGGAACCAGCTCCAAGCATGCTACAAGCCTACAAAATCTCAAGGTCAAAGGATTAGCCGTCTTGGAGAAATCTCGCTCGAAGTGCACATTGGTCTGTGTCTGCAGAATTCCTAAAAAGTCGGGGGTACATATAATTTTGCTAAATTGATTTCTCAGTGAGTAGTTTATCATTTCTTTTCATTCCACTTGCAAATGGTAGCTTGTTAAGCTAATTTAATATGTCCAGAAGGAATTAGATCAATTGTAAGTGTGCTCGTCACACTGAGTGAAAGACTGAGCAGGTGTCAATACCAAAATAGCAAGTTTTCTTGGATTTGTGAAGTGCAAAGTTATTTGTTTTGATTTGATCATTACACATATCATTTGAAAAGTACATATATGCTTTCTTGGTATCATTTGGAAGCTAATCAAGTGTACTAAGCATATCTAAAGCAAAGGACGGCTGGAGCAAAGCAGGTCTAGCAGCTCGAACTCAATCTCTTGAGTGCATCCAACCATCACTCCCAACAACTAGTGGACACACGAGTGACATAGCAACCAACCCAGTCTGAGTCAGAAAAAGCATGCAAATTTGGCGGTAATGATCCCCCCTTGGGATAAAACAACTCGAGTAGCCGAGTACCACTCAAGTAGCGAAAGATGCACTTAATCGCCTGCCAATGCTTGACACCTGGGCAATGCATAAATTTGCTCATCTCTGAGATAGCAAACTGAATATCTTGTCGAGTAATGCATAAGTAAATCAGGCATCTAACAGCCTGCTGATAGAGGACAGCATCAAATGCATCTCCAGCATCATGAAGACTCAATCGTAAACCTGTCTCCATAGGAGTGGCAATAGGCTTACAGTCGTCAAGGCCAAAACGCTACAATAATGTGTCAATATATTTTATCTGACACAAAGCCATTCCACCATCAACTTGCATAAACTCAATGCCCAAATAGTGATGCAAATGCCCCAAATCAGACATCTCAAATGAGGCATGCAAATCAGCAATATGCTTCTCGATACGACCAATGAGCAGTATGTCATCAACATAGACAACAATGATCAGAAGCACATCATTAGCACACTTAACATATAAGGTGCTTTCAGTTGGATTGGATTCTTCTCATACCAAGCACGTGGTGCTTGCTTTAAACCATATAATGCCTTCTTTAACATGCACACCTGGTTTTCATGCCCTTTCTGCACAAAGCCACGGGGCTGAAAAACATACACTTCTTCATGCAAATCACCATTCAGAAATGTTGTTTTGGTGTCCAACTGATGTACATTCCAACCATGATGGGCTGGAAGTGCACAAATGCTCCGAACAGTAGTCATACGGCATGTAGCTGCAAAGGTCTCATCAAAATCAATGCCTCTTTCCTGTGCATAACCCTTTGCAACAAGCCTAGCCTTACACCTGTCAACTATACCATCAGGTTTACGCTTCAGCTTGTATACCCACTTAGTGCCAATGGCCTTCTTGCTAGGAGGCAAGTCACATAAAGACCATGTACCATTCTTCATTATAAATCATATTCAGATTGCATAGCAGCCATCCAATTTTCTGAATTCTGTGCTTCATCAAAAGAAACAGGCTCATTCTCATCAGAAAGACTGGACGCAGCCATAGCATAGCAATCTGATGCAAACGAGGCACTATGAGATCCTGAACAAGTATGATATGACAAAGGTGCATCTAATTTGCTCTAACGCAAAGTCTGCACCAACCATTTTGGCATAGTTTTTGCTTGCTCAATATCAGCTCTCTCATCAACAAGTGCATCATGTAAATCTACATTAGAAATGGAATGATCTGCATCATCATATGAAACCTCCAAAGGCTGAGAAGTTGCCTCATTAGGACTGGCACTAGACTGTCCACCTGTAAAAAGAGGCATCAAAGTATCATGCATGTCTTTGGAGCTAACAGATGTCTCCTTAGTACATGAAAGCAATGGCTAAATAGCATCTTCCACAAAGACAACATCATGGCTAACCAGAATGCGTTTAGTCTATTGATGATACAGAGGATAGCCTTTACTTTCAGAACTATACCCAACAAAAATACATTTTACTACCTTATGACCCAATTTTCTGCGATGTTGTTTAGGCACAAATGCATATGCCAAACAACCAAAAAAACACAGATGAGCAACAGATGGCTTGCGGTCATGCCAAGCCTCATATGGAGTGATAGACTGCAGCGCTTTAGTGGGATACCTGTTCAGTACATATGCTGCACACATGATAGACTCAAGCCAGAAACTATGTGGTAAAGCCTGACTTTTGACCATGCACCTCTCCATCTCCATGAGTGACCTGTTCTCTCATTCAGAAACTCCATTTTGTTGAGGTGTATATGGCACTATAGACTGGTGTTTTATCCCACGTTCAGCCAGAAATGCATTAAAATCAGAAGACATATATCCCCCCCCTTGATTAGAACGGAGGGTGCCCATTTTACATGTTGATAGATTTTTAGCCAAAACCAAAAACTGTTTAAAGCACATGAACACTTCGGACTTTGCTTTGAGTGGATATACCCATGCATGCCTTGAAAAATCATCAATGAAAGTCACGAAGTAAACGTAATTTCCAAAAGAGGGTGTCTGCATAGGACCACAAACATCACTATGTACAAGCTCCAATTTCTGTGTAGCCCGAGCTGAACCATCTTTTGGAAAGGAGGGACATTGCATTTTGCCCAAAATACAACCTTCACAAACATGTTTTCCAGGTGCGTCAAGTTTGGGCAAAGAGGACACCATTTCAGATTTCTATAGGCGTAGCAAACTAGCAAAATTCAAATGACCAAAGCGAGCATGCCAAAGCTTTGCATCTGACATAGCCTGAGAATCATTTACTACACATGCCAAATCATTTTTAGATCTTTCATAGTCTATGAGCTTATACAGCCCATGACATGAGATGCCAGAAGCAATAATAACATCGACATTTGACAGATCATGAACTGTACATCTGTCATCAACAAATTTCACAATTAAGCCAATCTTGGCTAATGCAAAAACTGATAACAAATTCTTCTTGATCCCTGGCACAAATAAATCATCTGACAAAGTGAAAGAACTACCATTAGCAGTAGTCAAAATGATCTTACTAACTCCCATAACACGATAAGAGGAGTTGTTGGCGCTTTTAACAATATTCCCTATAGGGGCAGGCTCGAGTGAAGAGAAGAAACTTCGCTGCGAGGTAATATGTTTGGTCGCCCCACTGTCAAAGTACCAAACATCTAAGTCTATTGCAGACATGCACTGCTCATGAGAAGATGGGTCAAAACTGCGAACAGTAGTGAACGCCCATTCTTCTTCCTGAACAAGATTAGCAGACTCTATTTTTGGTGTAGAGGCTTCTACAACAACCATTCCAGCCGCTTTCTTCTTTGCCTCTTTTGCAGCCAGTTTTGGACAGTTCTTTATGATATGATCATTCCCTTTATAGTACTTACAAAACAATTTCTTCTTTTCTGATTTATTCTCATCTTTGTCTTGGTTCTTCGAATGTGCAGCATTTGCATATTTCTGCTTACTAGTAGAAGAACTCCATTTTCCTTTGCCCTTCTGACTAGCCAGCAAAGCTTGATCTACAACACGCATAATGGACCTGTTCTGCCTGGACTGATCTTCCTGCTCAAGAACAGAGACTAACTCCTCAAACAACAAGGCATTTGGATTGCCTTTCATCATCAACCGAAGAGTAGAAGCAAAACTCTGATATGAATCAGGAAGACCATTTAGAACGGTCTGCACAAGTGAGCTATCTGTTATAACCTCATCAACAGAAATCAATTGTTCCTTCAAGTCTTTGATCTTTGTTAGGAAATTGTCCATAGAATCACCTTCATTCATGTGCTCACTCTCCAACTATTTTCGGAGGTAAGCAACACGAGCCTCATTCCTAGCTTGGTACAATGTGGTAAGTGTATCCAAAGCATCCTTAGCTGTTTTGCAAGAGCAAATATGAGGAATAATGGAATGTTTGATAGACAAAGCTATCAATGCATGTGCGTGGGCATCTCTGCCATCCCAACACTAGAGAATGTACAAAGATAAATAGCCCATTAGGGCAATAGGCGTATATACAAGTCGGGGGAAAAAAACCTCCTAAAGAGGGACAAAAGTGCCCCAGTGATCCTAGAGTGTTCACACACATCACTACCTAAATATATCAACATGTCATATATGACAAAAATACAAAATGTGTCAAAATGTTTCAAAATCTGTCAAAGCCTTACCAGCAACTGCTGGGCGTACCATTGTACATACTGACGACCATCCTGGGAGTACCGACAACCATCCTGGGAGTACCGACAACCATCCTGGGAGTACCGACAACCATATCTACAAAATGCTACAGCAACATTAGCATGATGTTGCTACAACAACATTACCATGATGTTGTTTAGCTAAAGATGATACACTCTACCCAAAAAATTGGAGTACATGTGTTGTCTACTCTAATAGCAACCAAAATATGATTTCATAAAGCAAAATACGATCCGACACAAAAGAGATGATCAGAATGAACCATGAACCATGAACCATAAACAACATACAAAAAAAGTAATATATTTTCATAAATGACACATGTACAAGAGTGTGGCAAACCACTGTCATATATGAGGCAAATACAAAATGTGGCAAAGCATTGTCATATAAGAATCAAATACAAAACTCTGGTGCACCAGTGCCATATATGAGCCAAATACAAAATTATGACACATCACTGTCATACACATGCACAGAAGGATCGAAACATCCATATCAGCAGTCCTGCAATAGAGAACATTATTGAAATGAGATAAATTCACATGAGATTGACAAACAACAAGTAAAAACCGAGTTTCTAAATTCATCACCTCATCATATATGTTCCGATGAAACAACCACATTGCGTCCCTCCAAGTCCTCCAATAGTGCAATCAATCCATGACGATATCCATAAGCCTCCCGCATCACGAGCCTCGAATTGTCGATGGGACATAACTTCACATGTGGTGTGCGGAATCCACTCTGAACTAACAAGAGGATGCCCAGGTGCTGGCCGGAACTCGTAATAGATCGTCTCTGTGATATATTTTTTACAATCTTTATCTTGCTCACTCCATTTCAACAGAGAGAGAGAGAGAGAGTTTTGAGCATGTCTAAAAGTGGGGATGCAATAACCACTCAAGAAGAGAATAAGGATGGAGTTGAAATGAAACTAGTTTATGCCAATACAACCCCCGCCATCTACCATTATGGAGAATAGAGCAATATTGGAGTGAACATCATTGTGCATGACAAGTAAGAGAGAGAGAGAGAGAGAGAGAGACTTATATGGTAGAGGAAGATCAATAATTGGGAACAAGTTGAAGAAGATACCAATGGCTAGAGTTGGACCTCAAGGAGGTCATGGAATTTTTATCAGAAGAATAGTTATGAGATTTATCTAATCACTTTCAAATAGATATCATTGTAATGAGGCATTCATCCTCTAGATGATGACAAATTCTCGGACCCTTACCCACCTTCATACGTGCTTTTTCATAATAATAGATGTGGAGGAAAATGAAATAACCCAATTTTCACGCAGCAACAATGCTAACTTATTAATCCATCATATAAGATTGTCTTAACTATCGAAAGCTTGCTATAGCACGACTTCTTGGGTGATGAGCAAGGCATATATGTTTCTTAAGCACAATGACAGAAGTCTTTGTCAAGAAATTCATAGGTCTAGGGGCATCATAGATATGCATATGTGGGACCAGGGCATGATGTCAAAGCTTAGGCCTTAATAATCATATCTACGTCGAACATATTAATGCTACTACTCATGAACGACCATATTTTGGGGATGGAAAAAAGTGTAAACATGAAAGGATTTGTGGGAAGAACAAAATTTCAAGTACATTAGAAGTGGAGACCATAGTCAAATTCACATGATCTAATGCACATGCTTGCTTCGACTAAGGACTTTGCAAATTCAACCCTTCTTAATGTAACATACTAATTTCCTTGCATTTAAAGTATGCTTGGCTGGCTAGGTAATGATCTGCCATGTAGTACCACTATAATAAAGTACGGACTATGCATGAATGAGAATGACCTGTAATGGTCTACCACTTGGGTACTAGCCATGAACTCTAGAGTTAATTGGAGTCCACATATGTATGTCCAACCTCCACTACTCCTTTAGCACCTTCCTCTAGAATCTATTAGTGGATTCTGTTAGTGTTACTAGTGCTCACGACTTATTTTAAGACCCTCTAGATCCAACTTAACTCTTCAACTCAAGACCTTCTCCTTCCTTGAAGATCACTTCTTTTCCTCACAAATATGCTTCAAGTTACAACTATACAATACATTCTTCCCCAAGCCCATGGTAGAATTTAAGAGCATGGATGTCTGATTTGCCTCTTTATTTGAAAGGGAACCCATCCTAAGCTGGATCTAAAAAGGGGGGAAACCATGTCTCCTCTCATCCCTAACCAAATCATTCTAAGTACCATCTATCTTGCACTTGATAAGTTTAATGTATTGCAAAGTATGGATAGAGTGAGAGGGATAGATAAAACATGTGAAATAGGTGGACTCTAAGTATATCTAGCCAAATCGATAACTTCGTCTTCAACGAACATATTATGGGGATGGATATCTACGACCATCAGGACATCTTATATAGTTTACACATCTCTCACAAAGTGTCTTGTGTGCTTTGAAGAATTCTGGACGATCTCTCTAAGCGTTTTTCAAATTGAATCCTTCTCAATTTAACAAAACTAATTCCCTTCCATTGAAAGGATGTTTAGTTGGCTCGCTAATGATCTTCCATGCAATCTCACTATAATAAACCAACGACTTTGAAGGTAAGAGAATGAACCATAACTTTATACGATATTGGAACTAGCATGACCTCTAGAGTTAATTGGAGTCCACATATGTATGTCAAACCTCCACTACTCCTTTAACACCTTCCAATAGAGTCTATTAGTGGATTCTACTAGTGTTAGTGGTGCTCATGGCTATACAATACATTCTTCCCCAAGCCCATGGTCCAAATTAAAGAGCATGGTTGTCATATCTCTCATTCGCCTGTTTATTTGAAAGGGAACCATATCATGAGCTAGATGCCTACCAAAATCATTCTAAGTACCATTTACCTTGCACTTGATAGGCTAAATTTAGTGCAAAGTATGGAAAGAATGATGAGGATCGTTAAAACATGTAAAATAGGTGGATTCTAAGTTTAGCTACCCAAATTGAAAACTTTTCTCTTGAACAACCATATTTTGGAAATAAACATCTACGACCATCAGCACATCTTATATGGATCTCTCACAAAGTGTCTCGTATGCTTTGAAGAACTCTAGACAACTTCTCTACGTGCTTTGCAAATTGAAACCTTCTCAATGTAATAGATGAATTCCCTTGCATTTAAAGTATGCTTGGCTAACTAGGTAATGATTTTCCATGTTGTGCCACTATAATAAACTAGGGACCATGTAGGCAAGAGAATGACCCATAACTCTCTACTCCTTTGGGACTAGCCATGATCTCTAGAGTTAATTGGACTCCACATATCTATGGCGAACCTTTTACACTACAACACATCGGCCGTATATTGAGGTTTTTACAGAGGGAAATGAACGTGTGTATTTTTGCCCCGACGTCGGTGTAGGTGTTGGTATGCACGTCGATATTAAAGCGCTAGTATGGGCATCGGTATGGGCATCGATATGAGCATCGGTATAAACGTCGGTAGTACTGACGCCCATATCAAGGCCCATACTAACACCTGTGCTGGGTAAGCCGTCGCATATATCGGTGCCCGTTGGGTGTACCGACGCTTATTTCGATGACATTACTAGGAGTACCGTCGCTTATACCGATTACCATATCTACAAAAATTTTTTGGGTAGAGTGTGTTGTCTTTTGCTACAACAATATTACCATGATGTTGATTAGCAAAAGACAATACACTCTGCCCATAAAAAACCAAGTACATGTGATGTGTACTCTAATGTCAACCGAAATATGATTTCATAAAATAGAATATTATTGGACACGAAATAGATAATCAGAATGAACCATGAACCATGTACAAAAGAGTTATATATTTCATAAATGAAGCATGTACAAGAGTGTGGCAAACCACTGTCATATATGATGCTTTTACAAAATGTGGCAAACCGATGCATTGCCATATAAAAATCAAATACAAAATTTTGGTGTGCCACTGCCATACACATGCAAAGAACGTTCCATATCAACAATCCTACAACGAAGAACATTAATGAAATGAGATAAGTTCACATGAAATTTACAAACAAAAAGTAAAAACCAAGTTTATAAATTAATCACCTCATCGCAAATGCCGTCATGAAACGATCGCACAGCGTCCCTCCAAGTCCTCCAATAGTGCAGACAATCCCTCCATAAGCGAGGCATTTCGGAATTTGACATACGTAGAAACTCAATTATGAATACAAGAGACTCTTGTACAAGCCATCCCTCTGCCATGCTACCCTTTGGACGTGCTCTATATCAAACAAACCTTGTTAATGTCTTCATAAAGTGCTCCAAGAAAAACATCCATCGACTATGGACAGTTCCTGCTATTGCAACTTCATCTACCACATGAACCAATAAATGAAGTTGAATAGTGAGAATACTTGTGGGAAAGTATTTCTCTACCATACAAACAACCTCGATAGCATTGATTTTTGCACTCTCTATGCTATATTTATTTATCTCTTTAGAAGAGATCCACTGTACTAAAGAACTAATTTTAAAAATGAATCTTTGTACATCCCCCAAAGACAATCTTTTAAGGCTACACGGAGCACAAACTATAAAAACTTGTGCCAATCATGAGACTTGAGCCCTCCAAGATTGTCATTTCGTATGAAAGCAGCTTTAAACACCTCATGCATCTAGTAGGTGTCCGAAACTCTGAAATAGTTTTGTTCACTTGTTGCTCTTCCATCCTGTGAAGCACCCAAGGAGCTCTTGGTAACGATATTGTTCCATTGGGCTTAGTAATTGCCCACAACTCTCACATATGACCTCGCTCTTCTAATTCCTCCCTTTGTGCTTTGTTGTCTTTCTTTCCGATCAAAGTCTTCCAAAGAATCTCTCCCACATTCCTAAAAATATGCATCGGGTCTACAAAATGATTGATCATAATTCACTCCGATAAGGGATTTCATGAAAAATGGACAACCGTTCATACCAGCAACTGTATTTTCTGAATCCCACAATTGTTTCCAATTGCTAGCTTTCATTTGGCATTGTGCTTGTCGACCAATTCGTCCTTCATGTAAAACATGTCCATCAGGCTCTTCCACAAGTGGTGCAAGCTATACATTCATGTTTTTTATGTTATACTTACCTGGTACAATAAGAGCTAATAATAAATGACCTTTCTTTGTGGCGAGCCATGGTGGGATGTTATAATTGACCAAACATACAGGCCATGTGCTCCATGAAGAACTGCGTAAACCAAATGGATTCACTCCATCCATAGCTAGGCCTAGACTTATGGATCGAGGCTCACTAGCAAACTTTGGCCACTTACTATCTATGTGCTTCCAAGCATTAGAGTCAGCATGCACTCGCATTACACCATCTATAAACCTGCTCTTTGTATGCCATGACATTAACTCAGCTATAGATTTGCATCTAAACATGTTCTTAATTCATCGAATGATAGGAAAGTGGTGAAGAACCTTTGTGGGGATTGCTTTGCCTACAAGGTCCTCTGTAAATCTATTTGGTACACACTTTGGAAAGAGGATGCAATCATTCAGACAAGCATGAATCTTAGTATAATCCATTCCAATGGACTGTAAAAGTTTTTTTGCATCTCCACATATTGGAGGCATGTCATTGCCCTCTGGCAAAAATTGATCTTTAAGAAGCCTACAATAAGCAATTAAAACGATATTAGTAAAGAAAGTTATTTTGATACAACAATGAAAGTTTAATTCAAATCCACTTACCTGAACAATTCAGTGACACTACTATCTGACCATCCATAAATGGATTGCAAATTGAGCATCGCGAGTGACGCACATAGTACAAATATCTTTGCTCCATTGTAAAGTGGTAAACGAGCTAGTCTTCACATGTTTCCATATTCTGCATCGACTTCTGATTGTGGAAATTACGTTGTGTCCATGAAACTCTCGACATCTTCTCCACCATCATGATCTTCGTCCATCTCATAAAATGCTTCAAGCATCTCTTCCATATGTTCATTCCATGTAATGCTATTAGTACTTACTTGTATATCTAAGACCTTTTTTGTTCTCTTTTGTCCACGAGAGGTTACCAGTGCAATGTCGTTTGGGTCCATCTACTCACTTGGGGGACCATGCGAATGGTAGCATAGGTTTTCTAGTCGACTTTTATCAAAGCATCCATACTCTCTAACATGTGCAGTACAAATCCGTCGTTTCTGATAAATTCGATATTTGCACTGAGTGCAAGGACATGCCATTCTCTCCTCCGAATCCAAACTAGCCATCCGATATAATATGGACATTTTAGAACATTTGTTTTTTTTATTAAACCTAAAAATCATACTCCTAAAGACTTAAACCTGAAATACTAAAACCTAGATACTTAAACACCTAAAAAAACCTAAAACCCTTATCTTAAAACCCTAATCTATATAATTATCCTATTTTATATATTTATTTACTTATATATTCAAATTCTTTTCTTAATTAATCCTATTTTTATATATTTAATTATATATATTTAATTAAATTATTTAAAACACTAGATCTTTTTATATTTATTTATCTATATAATTATCCTATTTTATATAAATATTTATCTATATATTCAGATTTTTTCCTTCATTTTTTTCTATATTTTCTCTTTATATAAATTTAATTGAGTTATATGTATGCCTAAACTCTAAAACCATAATCTTAAAGTTCTATACCTAAAATATGTATATTTTTGTATGCATGTGTATATATGTTATGTAGGTGTTAAACCCTAAAACCCTAATCAGAAAGACCTAGATCTAAAACATGTATATATGTGTATGCATGTGTATATATATGTGTATGTATGTATATTTACTCTGATTAAAATGATTAAAATTAAACCTACTTTTATAGATTTAATCTTATATATTTAATTTATTTATTTAAAACACTAGTTCTTATCATATTTATTTATCTATATAATTATCCTATATATATATATATATATATATATTCATATTCTTTTCTTAATTAATCCTATTTTCATATATTTAATTATATATCTTTAATTAAATTATTCAAAACACTAGTTCTTTTTATATTTATTTATCTACATAATTATCCTTTTTTATATATATCTTTATTTATTTATATATTTAGATTTTTCCTTATTTTTTTTCTATATTTTCTCTTTATATAAATTTAATTGAGTTATAAAACATGTATATATGTGTATGCATGTGTATATATATGTGTATATAGATAGGTGTATAAGTATATATGTGTATGTGTATGTGTATATATATTCACTCTAATTAAAATGATTAAAATTAAACCTATTTTTAGATATTTAATCATATATATTTAATTTATTTATTTAAAACACTAGTTCTAAACATATTTATTTATCTATATAATTATCCTATTTTATATATGTATTCATTTATATATTCAAATTTTTTTCTTTATTAATCCTATTTTTATATTTTTAATTATATATATTTTATTAAATTATTTAAAACACTAGTTCTTTTTATATTTATTTATCTATATAATTATCCTATTTTGTATATATACTTATTTATATTAAAATTTTTTCCTTTATTGTTTTCTATATTTTCTCTTTATATAAATTTAATTGAGTTGTATGTATACCTAAACCCTAAAACCCTAATCTTAAAGATCTAGACCTAAAATATGTATATTTCTGTATGCATGTGTATATATGTATTATATATGTATGTGTATGTGGGTATATATGTTATGTAGGTGTTAAAACCCTAAAACCCTAATCAGAAAGACTTAGACTTAAACCTCAAATACTAAAGCCTAAAGACTTAAACCTAAAATACTAAAACCTAAATACTTAGACACCTAAAAAGACCTAAACCCCTAATCCTAAAACCCTAACCCTATTTTATATATATGTTTATTTATATATTCAAATTTTTGTCTTATTTTTTTCTATACTTTTTCTTTATATAAATGTAATTGAATTATGTGTATGCCTAAACCCTAAAACCCTAATCAAATATCTAGACCTAAAATATGTATATTTCTATATGCATGTGTATTATATTTGTATGTGTATGTGTGCATATATATGTTATGCATGTGTAAAAATCCTAAAACCCTAATCGGAAAGACCTAGACCTAAAACATGTGTGTATGTGTATGCATGTGTATATATATGTGTATAAGTATATGTGTATGTATGTGTTAATAGCCTAAAAACCCTAATCCTAATTTTATATATTTGATGTAAAAGAAAACTTTAAAATCAAAATTTTAGATATTTAGTTATATATATATAATTAAAACACTAGCTTATGCGTGTGTATATGTGTCCATGTGTGTATGTATGTGTGTGTGTGATTGTATGCATGTGTGTATATGCGTATGTGTGTCTATGTATGCATGTGTGAGTATATGTGTACGTGTGTGTATGTATGCATGTGTGTGTATGCATTCATGTGTGTGTGTGTGCATGCATGTGTGTATGTATGTGCGTGCGTGTGCACGTGAGTGTATGCATGCATGTGTGTATATGTGTGTGTATGTATGCATGCATGTGTCTATATGTGTGTATGTATGCATGTGTGTACATATGTGTGTGTATGCATGCATGTGTGTATATGTGTGTGTGTATGTATGCATGTGTGTATGTATGCATGCATGTGTGTATATGTGTATGTGTGTGTATGCATGCGTGCATGTGTGTACATGTGTGTATGTATGTGTGTATGCATATGTGTATATGTGTGTGTGTATGTATGTGTGTATGCATGTGTGTGTATGTATGCATGTGTGTATATGTGTATGTGTGTGTATGCATGCATGTGTGTATATGTGTGTGTATGTATGCATGCATGTGTGTATATGTGTGTATGTATGTGTGTATATGTGTGTGTGTATGTATGTGTGTATGCATGTGTGTGTGTATGTGTATATATGCATATGTGTATATATGTGTGTGTATGTATGTGTGTATGCATGTGTGTATGTATGTATGCATGTGTGTATATTTGTATGTGTGTATATGCATGCATGTGTGTATATGTGTGTGTATGTAAACATGCATGTGTGTACATGTATGTGTGTATGTATGCATGTGTATATGTGTAGATGTGTGTGTGTGTATGTATGCTCTATCTTCCTATCTCTATCTTCCTCTCTTTTATCTCTCTTTATCTCTCACTCTCTCTCTCTTTATCTCTCTATCTCTCTCTCTATTTCTCTCTCTCTCTCTTCTCTCTCTCTTTCTCTCTTTAACTCTCTCTCTCTCTCTCATCACTCTCTCTTTCTCTCTCTCTTTCTCTCTCTATCAATAGAGAATAAAACAATCACTTACAAGTATGTCCCTCTTTTGGATCGTTGTCGTCAAAGCATAATGTATGTCGTCTATCATCGAATTCTAAAGAATCAACGCCAAAGAACTTCTGCAAAATCAAAGAGAAGAGAAATTATAAGACCTAAAGCATAGAGAAAGACAAAGGCTAAGAGTATGCGCACCACTTACAAAGATGTGAGATCTAAACAGAGAGAGAGAGAGTGTGTGTGTGTGTGTAAAGAGAGAGATCTATGTGTGTGTAAAGAGAGAGATCTATGTGTGTGTGTATGCACAAGACAATGTAGGTCACAACTCGGTTCGTGCACGCAAGTTCAACAGAAGACAACCAATACTCAAACATGCAAAAAAATGTTCAGTTTCGCTCTCATGTTCCCGATATGTTTAAAACATGGCCTTGGTATGGGCGTCGATATGGGCATCGGTAACTTCCACTAAATTATCGATGCTTATACTCATGCTCATACCGATGCCCATACCGATGCTTATACCGGTGGTCATGGCACACCCCAATGATCCATTTTAAACGGTCATATTGATGGCCACTTGACCGTCGGTATCTTTAAGTGGCCTTTTCCAACGTTTATATCGACGCCGAGAGTGATCGTTGGTATTGTTGAGAGTTCCATGCTCCACCCTTTTGTCCAAAGCTAGATTCATTCTCACGCAAGCACATATATCCCACATGCAAGGGAATTCTCCCAAACTCCATGTAAGCAAGGCCTCCCTTCACTCCACACAAGTCATTCCACTCTAGCTCATTGCCAAGAGTGCACTTCCACTCCTTATGGAGTCTCCATGCTCATAGAGCATCTCATGTAAGTCATTTTCATTTTTACTTTAATTCATTCATCATGTTTTGTATCTTTTGTTCCTTCCTCCTTAGCTTGTTTGATGTGTGCATGTGAGTAGAGTAGGAGTAGTCCTTTTTCATTTCAACATGGTATCAGAGCATAGGTTAATTGTTTTTCCTTTTGCGTTGTTATCTCTATTTTCTTCATTATCATACATATCCCTCTTAATCCCTCCCTCCCACCCACATTTATAATACAAGTGGTTTTTAAGCACTATGTTAACTTCTTCATTAAGATTGATTATGTTTTTGCGTATTTGTTCTATTGTGTACTCGTTTCATCATTGCTATATGTAATAGTGGTGCTCCATAGGTCATAGTCTTCCTTTTTGTTCATCGTAATAACAAGTGCTTATAAGCACTCTATAATAATAGTACATAGCTCTGGAGTTTCGTTTGCAAGCTTCAATCTACTATGCAAAATCAGATGGATGTGTCGGTTGTGCCCTAACGAAGCATGGACGTCACACTCACTCACACAATGCTTGCTTGTTGGATGAAACACTCTCAAAGGACACAGAGGAGTTTCCCTTTTTCTTTTTGTATTTTTGATAGGCATTGAACAAACCAACAAGATAGAACTACACCTCTTGAACTCTCTGGATGACTACACACACAACAGGTTTGCAATTTGAAATGAAGACTTCTTCCTCTGCACCACTTCTTAAACCAGCTCTTGTGTGGATGTGAAAGGCTACAACTCTTTCGGTTCTTGATTGTTTGAACTCAACTATGGCATTTGTAGCAAAAAAGGTGGGCATGCATACCAAATGAAAGCCAAAGGTACCTCTGCCGGCAAGAATACTCGAATATCGATGCTCATCATTCGTTTTGTGCATCGAATCTAGTTGACGAAGATGGCGAAGGTGATTGCGATAGCCGTAGCCCTTGTGAATTCAACGAACCTGCTATTCTACGCCCTCCTCCGGCTCCCTCCTTGCCTAAGAATGGCAAGGAGCCTGTAATGCCATACATACTTCTGCTGCCGCATTTGTGGAGGGCGGAATCCAGGACGCATGTGATGATTCCTACAGCATCTGTCTTGAGCCGTTCTGCGAGAGTGATCCTGCCACAGTGACATCATGCAAACATAATTATCATCTTCAGTGTATTCTGGAATGGGCACAGAGAAGCAAGGAATCCCCTATGTGCTGGAGGTTACTCAGTTTTGAAGACCCCAGTAGTCAAGAGCTCTTTGATGCTGTTGAGCAAAAGCGGTGTTGGTGTAGGCACATAGTGGAGCACATGTACATGTTGCACTAAAGGAGAATATTGAATCACTTTCTTGTGCAGATGACACAGATAACTGGATCTCAGCATAGAAGTCATTACCCCCATCATTTCCACACTCAGGACCTCAAGATGTAGCAAATTTGCATTCACGTGCAGATGAAGCAGATAGATGGGCTTCATCCAAAAATAGACAGGCTTCACGTGTGCAGGATAAGAATTACAAAGATCACCTCTCCTACTGTTTCTTCGCCTCCCCCATCCGCTCCCCCAGCTCCAGCTCCAGCTCTACCTCCCACCTCCGCACATGGCTCTTCTCCTGCAGCTTGTCCCCGGCCTTCCTCTGGACCCGGTTCATCACCCGCATGCAGAAAGAGAAACAGAAAGAGAGAGAGTGGCGCTGAAGATGGGCATGGCCTTATCGACATGCCCTTATCAGCATGGCCAACGTCGTTGTGTTATAACCATGGGACTGGCCGACTGGGAATAGCGGTCCCCTCTCATAGATGTAATCTGCTCCAAGTTCACTGAAGATAGAGATTTTAGAGAATGATATTTCTTGCGTTAGTCATTTCTCATGGGCCATTAATCCGCCATCCAATAAGTTGCAGAGCGCGGAGTCTTTGTCAACTATCCATTATTGTAAAAAACTGACCAAGTGCGCAACCTGCCAATTCCTCTAGAGGAGAGAGTGTTCATTGAATGGACTTAGACATTGACATCATCAATTTTGTCATTAGTCTCTATTTGTATCTATACATGTATTTTTAGGTGGTGTATTTGAGGCACATTTTTTTGATGAGTGCACAAACAAATTTTTTTTTATGGATCCTTGTAAAGGATTAGACACTGTCACATTCATAAGTGGTAAGATCTTCCTTTGTACCCCTGGTATATTAGCACTAAGTCTTTCTCTCCATTTTCAGGTGCACATCGAAGGGAGCCACATACTTTCTTAAGCAAGCTTCTCCATTCGAACCCCTACCTCATTCTTGACTATGGACGAAAAGAGCGAGTCCACCTTCAATGGCCAACATTTCCATACTTGTCAAGTCAAAATGCAATACAAGCTCATGAAGAAAGGCCTATGGGGCATTGCTAGTGGCAAGGAGAAGAAACCCGCTACGACAAAAGGTGAAGCTCTTGGAAAATCAAGGACGAGAAAGCACTATCTACCATTGCCCTAGGATTAAGTGATCATTATGTGCATCACATTGATGAGAGGGGCACCGCTTATGATGCTTGGGCAAAGCTTGATCAACTTTTCAGATCTAAAGCTAAATCTTCCAAAATCACCCTCCTTATGAACTTATTTGATCTCAAAATGGAGCCCAACTCCTCTCTGGCCTCCCATCTCAATATCTTCAAGAGTATGTGTACTCAACTTGTTAACATTGACAAAAAGCTTGATGAAGATGTACTCATTGCCTTGCTACTATGAAGCCTTCCCCAAGATTCATATGGCCACATCATCACCACACTTAGGCTTCTTCCACAACCAACCCTTAGCGATGTTGAAGCTTCCCTCCTCGATGAAGAAAAGAATCTTCAAAACCACAGCTCCTCTCAAGAGAAACCTCTCTTTAGCAAGAAGAAACCACCTCATCAAAAGTACAAACCATGTCGCTTCTGCAAAAGAATAAATCATCCTAAAGAGAAATGCTACTACAAACCCAAGAAATATGCCTGTGAAGAAAGAAGTGATGGAGAATCTGATGGGTCACCCAAGGCAACCGTTTGTAAAGAATATCTCTTTTAAAGCATCTCATTTACACCACCTACCCCATGATGTGAACCCTTTATATGTCTAGGGATCCCATATGTCCCTAGATCCCATTAAAAACCACTTGGATCCCATATGTCCAAGATTTGTCTACGGATCCCATATGTCCTTAGATCCTAAAAACCGAATGGACTAAGTGATCCCATATGTCACTAGTCCCCTTGCTAAAAACAAAAGCTTCATCACATGGAGGGGAGGTGTTGATAGTTCCATGCTCCACCCTTTTGTCCAAAGCTACATTCATTCTCATGCAAGCACATATATCCCACATGCAAGGGAACTCTCCCAAACTCCATATAAGCAAGGCCTCCCTTCACTCCACACAAGTCATTCCACTCTAGCTCATTGCCAAGAGTGCACTTCCATTATGGAGTCTCCATGCTCATAGAGCATCTCATGTAAGTCATTTCCATTTCTACTTTAATTCATTCATCATGTTTTGTTATCTTTTGTTCCGTCCTCCTTAGCTTGTTTGATGTGTGCATGTGAGTAGAGTAGGAGTAGTCCTTTTTCATTTCAACAGGTATAGGCAGCGTCGGTATGCCCCTCATATGCTGTAGTGTTAGCACACCTTAAGCACCTTCCACTAGGGTCTATTAGTGATTTCTACTAGTGTTTCTAGTGATCATGGCTTATGTTAAGTCCCTCTAGGTGTAACTTAACTATTGAACCCAAGACCTCCTCGTTCCTATCCTTGAGAATTGAAAACTAGGCTAAGTCTCTTTCTTTTTTAATAGTCCAGAAGTGAATAATCTTATCATAACTCCTAGCCTTGTCTAGAATAATTTATAGCATCACCCTCCCTCTTGAAAAAAATTATTTCCTTAGAAATATGCTTCAAGTTGCAACTATACAATACATTCTTTCCCAAGCCCATGGTCCGAATTCAAGATCATGATTTTCATATTTCTGATTTGCCTCCTTACTTAAAAGGGAACCCTATCTTGAGCTAGGAAAAATCCTCCCAACAACAACATTGAAATACCATGCATGCAACTAGAAATAATGTTTACAACTTTTCTTTACATAAATGCTTCAAATTAAAAGGACCAAATTACAAGAATACAAAAGAGAGGCATAATCCTTTTGTATTGGTTCTTGAATGGAAGATGCTTTTTACAACTTTGAAGTCCTTGGCCTAGGCTGTCTAAGGATTCATATAGGGACCACTCCATCAAGGGTACACCAAAGTTGGCAGCACATCTTTCCTTCTATAATTTCTAGAACTTGGCCTCTTATGGTATTCGAAAAATTGTAGAGCAACAAACACCTTCATTGAGGAGAACTTGCTTCAAATTGACGAGGGGATCTAGTAAGAGAGAGAAACAAATTCTTGCATAATGACCTTGATTGCCTCCTATTGTCTCCCAACAATCTCTTGCATAATTGCTTAGCTTCTCTTCCTTATGATCTTCCTCCTCTTCCTTTGATCCTTCCTCTTGATCTTGATCCATACCTAATGCTTCTTATGGTATTCAATTATTTACATTGAATGTATGAATGTTATTATAATTTCGTGGATCACGCTATTGAGGGGATGGAAAAATGTGTTGTCTTTGGATGATGAGTAGCCCCACAATTAAGTAAACATACAAAGCTTTGTGAATAGAACAAAATTTCAAATACATTAAATGTTGGGATCCAAAGATCTATGATCATCTCTCCTTCTGCAAAAAATTTGCATCTTTTAGAATTTCATGTCTTAATTCATAACATTGTGTGCATTAAACTCGAAAGTCAACTTGAATAGCTATCCACACTTAATCGTTTCTCTTAGGGTTATATGTACAGGTGGAAATACAAGATTACATCCTATGTGTGTCAAGTATGTTTTTAGAAATAGCACGAATTCACATTAGCTATTGTACACTTTGTCTCTATGAAGTACTAACTAAGCCTCTTTATCATTGTGGATGATCCACCATCATTACATTTTAGTTCATATTATGGTAGTTTTATAGTAGGTTTTTCCAGCAAGTATGCTAATTCTTTATCTTTTTTAATACTCGAGAAGTAAGAAATCTTATCATATCCTCGAGCCCTATTCAAACTACATTATAGCATTCCCCCTTTGCCCTTGAAGAATGCTTTCTTTCCTTAGAAATGTGCTTCAGGTTACAACTATACAATACATTCTTCCCCAAGCCGATGGTCCAAATTCAAGAGCATGGTTTTCATATCTCTAATTCACCTCTTTATTTCACTACAACATATGAGGGGCATACTGATGCTGCCTATACCAACGGTCATGCCCAATGTCAGTATAAACTTTGGAAAAATGTAATTAAGCATATCGACGGTCACTTGACTGTCAATATGGCCATTTAAAATGGATCATCGTGATGTTTCGGGATCATCGATATGCGCATCGATATAGGCATCGGTATAAGCATCAGTAATTTCGAGTAAATTATAGATGCTTATACCGATGGCTATACCGATGCCTATACTAAGGCCGTGTTTTAAACATATGGGAACCCAAGAGCAAAAATCAACATTTTGTGCGGGTTTTACATTGAGTAATGCTTGCTTCTATCGAACTTACGCACGTGAACCAAATTGTGACCTCCATTGTCTTGTGTGCACACACACACACAAATCTCTCTCTACACACACTCTCTCTCTAGATCTCGCATCTTGGTGAATGGTGCATGTACTCTTAACCTTTGTCTTTCTCTGAGCTTTATGTTTTATAATTTTTCTTCGCTTTGATTTTGCAAAAGTGTTTTGGCATCAATTCTTTGGAATTTGACAATAGATGACATACATTATGGTTTGACGAAAACGATCCAGAAGAGGGACATACCTGTAATTGATTGTTTTATTCTCTATTGATAGAAAGAGAGAGATAGAGATAGATAGAGAGAGAGAGATAGAGAGAGATAAAGAGACTTGAAAGAGAGGAAGATAGAGAAAGAAATAAAGAGAGATGAAAGAGAGAAAGATAGAGATAGAGATATAGAGAGATGAAAAAGAGAAATATATAGAGAGAGAGATGGTGCAAGTGCCAAGCATACACACTTGGCTAGGCATGAGAAGACTTTATGTGCAAATGATTGAAGACACATGAGAACCATTGCTATGGATTTTTATCTTTAACTAATTGTAAAATTCAATTGACTTGGAAGATTCTTGTAAATCCACTAAAATCATGGAGTTAAATAGATTGAAAAGCTACGACTTCATTTGGAGAAAGTATCTCCTAGATTAGGGGATCACTTTTCTAAAGAGAGCCAAATCTGAATTCAAATTCAAATTTGAAGAAAAGCATTATAAAAACACTTTGAAATCTCGCGGCCATTACAAACCATTAGAGAGCCATTCATTTGATCATTAGTAGGGGTTGAGTAGCACACCTCATTGCTCACTCACCTCACAATCATTTGGCATTATTTATTTGCCAATGGTGTTCTAAATTCAGGTTTCATAATACATATACATCATTAAGTAATCTGTTGGTCTCTCTATCATAGTCACTCAGAACAGTGTTCTTGTCTTGCTCATATCTCAGTCATTACTCGACCATTTTCAATGTTCTATGGCTCATTGGAATCACCGATATGTCTACTACATGCTCACAAATTCTTAAGACCTTCCATCTAGTGGCTTGGGAGAAAAGTGCCCCGAATTGGTCATTGGTCATCCTTTGTAGAGGTCCTAGCAAATCGGGGGTAATCCTACAGTTGCTAAATTGACTGCTCTGTGTATAGTCAATCATTGTAAGTGATTCTAGTTGGAAACATTAGCTCTTGATTCTATATAGATATCTTTAGAAGGACGTTTTCTAATTCCTATTGTGCTCGAAGCATTGAGCTTAACAAGTAGCAGGTGTGTGAACCAAAATAGAAGGTTTTTGATGATTTGTGAATTGTGAAGTTATCCATTTTGGATCAATCGTTACAAGAATCATCTCCAAAGTACATAGGCACTTATTTAGTGTCATTGGAAAGCTTAGAGGGCCAAAAACTCAACTTTGAAGTGAAAGAGGGCTGGTACAAAGTAGGGATTAGTGGTACCAATTCATTTCTTGGAGTGTCCATCCATCTTTCCCAACAAGAGATAAAGAGAGAGAGATATAGAAATACATACACACACACATACACACATGCATATACACACACATATACACACATGCATACACATACATATGCATACATACATACACACATATACACACATGCACACACATGCATACATACACACACATGTAGACACGTGCATACATACACACATGTATACATACAGACACGTATAGACACACACATATACACAAACATACATACACCAAAATATACACACATGCATACATACATAAATATATAGACACAAGCATACATACGCACACACACACATGCATACATACACACGCACATGTATGCATATGCATACATACACACACATGTACACACATGCATACATACACACATATACACACATGCATGCATAAATACACACAAATGTAGACACATGCATACATACACACATGCATACATAAACACACATGCATACATACACACACACACACATGTACACACATGCATGCATACACACACACATATACACACATGCATACATACACACACATATAAATACACACATACATACACAAACATAACCACATATGCATACATACACACACATGTACACACATGCATACATACACACACATATATACACATGCATATTTATACATATGCATACATACATACACACATGCCAATTAAATATATAAAACTAGGATTAGGACTTTTAGGCTCCTTACACATCCATACACCTGCATACATACACACACACATATATACACACATGCATATATACATGCACACACATATACACACATGCATACATACACACACACACACATCACACACATACAGGATTTCAGTATAGATAAATAAATATGAAAATAGCTAGTGTTTTACTTAAATATATATAATTAAATATATAAAATTAGGATTTTAAGGTTTTTTTAACATCAAATATATAAAAAAGGGATTAGGGTTTTTAGGCTATTTACACATGCATACACATATATATACCCATACACATATATATACACATGCATACACACATATCAATGTTTTAGGTCTAGTTCTTTACGATTAGGATTTTAGGGTTTTTACACATGCATAACATACACACACACACACACACACACACACATATATATATATATATATATATATATATATATATATATATATATATACATGCATACACACATATACATATTTTAGGTCTAGCTCTTTAGGATTAGGGTTTTAGGGTTTTTACATACCTACAATTCAATTAAATATATATAATGAAAAAGTAAAAAAATATTCAGAAAGAAATTAGAATATATAAATAAATATATATATAAAATCGGATAATTCTATAGATAAATAAATATGAAAAGAGCGAGTGTTTTAAATAAATAAATTAAATATATATAAGTAAATATATAGAAATAGGATTTTAGGGTTTTTTATCAAATTAAATGTTTATACACATACACATATAAATATATACATATATACACATACACATATATATACACATGCATACACACATACATGTTTTAGGTCTAGGTCTTTACAATTAAGGTTTTAGGCTTTTTACAAATCCATAACATATATGCATACATACACATATAATACATATACATATATACATGTATATGCACATGCATACAGAGATATACATATTTTATGTCTAGGTCTTTAGGATAAGGGTTTTAGGGTTTTTACATACGTATAATTCAATTTAATTTATATAAAGGAAAAAGGAAAAAAAAGAAAAAAAAAGGATAATTCTATATAAAAAAGAGGATAATTCTATAGATAAATAAATATGAAAAGAGATAGTGTTTTAAATAAATAAATTAAATATACGTATTTAAATATATAAAAATAGGACTTTAAGCTTTTTGTTTATAAAATTAAATATTTATACACACAAAACACACACACACACACATATACACATACACATATATAAGGTCTTTAGGATTAGGCTTTTATGGTTTTTACATACATATAATTCAATTAGATTTATATAAGGAGAAAATAAAGAAAAAATTTTATTTATATATATATATATATATATATATATATATATATATATATATATATATATATATATGTATATATATATATATATATATATATATATATATATATATATATATATATATATAGGATAATTTTATAGATAAATAAATATGAAAAGAGCTAGTGTTCTAAATAAATTAACTAAATATATATAATTAAATAAATAAAAATAGGATTTTGAGGTTTTTTATCAAATTAAATATATTACACATACACATACACATATACACCTATAGATCATATACATACGCATATACACATACACATATATATACACATGCATACACACATATACATGTTCTAGGTCTAGGTATTTACGATTAGGGTTTTAGGGGTTCTACACATCCATAACATATATACACACATACACGTATAATACATATACATATATACATATATATAGACATGCATACACACATATACATGTTTTAGGTCTAGGTCTTTATGATTAGGGTTTTAGGGTTTTTACACATGCATAACATATATACACACAAACACATATAATACATATACATATATAAATGTATATACACATGCATGCACACATATACATATTTTAGGTCTAGCTCTTTAGGATTAGGGTTTTAGGGTTTTTCCATACATAAAATTCAATTAAATTTATATGGGGAAAAAATAAAGAAAAAATATCAAAATATATACTAAATATTTGTAAAAAATAGGATAATTGTATAGACAAATAAATATGAAAATCACTAGTGTTTTAATTAAATAAATTAAATATATATAATTAAATATATAAAAATATGATTTTAAGGTGTTATATCAAATTAAATATGTATATTTAATGTATAAAAATAGGATTTTAAGATTTTGTATCAAATTAAATATATATAATTAATTATATAAGAAATAGAGTTTTAGATTAATATTAACATATATACATATATATTTATAAGAATTAAGAAAAAATATAATATATATTCAAATATATATAAAAAATAGGATTAGGGTTTTTAAGTTGTTTATACATGCACACACACATATACACATATATAATATATATGTATATGTATATACATATATATATATATATATATATGTATATATATATATATATATATATATATATATATATATATATATATATATATATATATATATATATATATACATATATATATATATATATATATATATATATATATATATATATATATATATATATATATATATATATATATATATATATATATATATATATATATATATATATATATATGTGTGTGTGTGTGTGTGTGTGTGTGTGTGTGTGTGTATGTGTGTGTGTATGTGTGTGTGTATATATATATAATATCATTAGGGTTTTAGGGTTGTTAGGATTTTTATGATATATAGAAAAGAGGTCTTTAGGAGTTTTAATATATATAAAAAATATGAATTTAGGATTTTAACATATTACAAACACACACACTCACATATGTACATAATTAAATAAATAAATAATAGTTCTAGGTCTTTAGCATTAGGAATTTAGGTTTTTGTTAGTCTTTAGGTCTTTAAAGTTTAGTATGAATAAGAAAAAGAAAATAAAAAAATTAGAATATATAATTAAAATTATATATATTTCAGGTTTAACTCTTTAGGATTATGGTTTTTAGGTTGAATAAAAAAATCAAATTTTCTTAAATGTCCATATTATATCAGATGGCTAGTTTGGATCCGGAGGAGAGAATGGCATGTCCTTGCACTCACTACAAGTATATAATTTATCGAAAACAACGGATTTATACTGCACATGTTAGAGAATACTTTGATAAAATTTGACTACAAAACCTATGCTACCATTCACATGGTCCCTGTGGTGAGTAGGTGAAGCGAAACGACATTGCACCGATAACCTCTTGTGGACAAAAGAGAACAAAAAAGGAGTTAGAAGTACAAGTTACTAATAGCCATACACAGAATGAACACATGGAAGAAATGCTCAAAGCATTTTATGAGATGGACGAACATCATGATGATGGAGAAGATGTTGT
Organism: Ceratopteris richardii; assembly: GCA_020310875.1. NCBI lineage: Eukaryota > Viridiplantae > Streptophyta > Polypodiopsida > Polypodiales > Pteridaceae > Ceratopteris > Ceratopteris richardii. Next base: position 132,974,424 of record CM035425.1, read on the forward strand.
CAGTTTCAAGAACACAACAAAATTTCCATGATCAATAGCCGATGAAAAATACAAACACATGCAAAGATTAGCTTGTTTACCACTATACAATGGAGCAAAGATATTTGTACTATGTGCATCACTCACGATGCTCAATCTGCAATCCATTTATGGATGGTCAGATAGTAGTGTGTGTGAATTATTCAAGGAAGTGGATTTGAAATAAACTTTCATTGCTATATCAAAATAACTTTATATAATAATATCATTCTAATTGCTTATTGCAGGCTTCTTAAAGATCCATTTTTGCCAGAGGGCAATGACATGCCTCTAACATGTGGAGATGAAAAAAAAATTTACAATCCATTGAAATTGACTACATTAAGATTCATGCTTGTCCGTATGATTGCATCTTCTTTCGGAATGAGTATGAGCATCTTCACATATGTCCAGAGTGTGGAGCAAATCGATTTAGAGAAGACCTTGTGGGCAAAGCAATCCCTGAAGGTTCTTACCACTTTCGTATCATTGGACGAATTAAGAGCATGTTTAGATGCAAATCCATAGTTGACTTAATGTCATGGCATGCAAAGAGCACGTCTGTAGACGGTGTAATGCGAGTGCCTGCTGACTCTGATGCTTGGAAACACATAGATAATAAGTGGGGAGAGTTTGCTAATGAGCTTTGCAACGTATGTCTAGGCCTATCTATGGATGGAGTAAATCCATCTGGTTTACGCAGCTCTTCATGGAGCACATGGCCTCTATGTTTGGTCAATTATAGCATCCCACCATGGATGGCCACAAAGAAGGGGCATTTATTATTAGCTCTTATATTGTCAGGTAAGTATAAGGTAAAAAACATGGATGTATACCTTGCACCACTTGTGCAAGAGCTACACAGTTTATGGGATGGGATTACTGTGCGTGACATGTCTCAACCTATAAGAAGACGAGACGTGCCAGTGTAATTCATACTGATGTGGATGATGCATGATTGGCCTGGTTATGGTGAATGTTCATGTTTGTCAATTTTGGGTTACCATGCTTTTCCCTTATGTGGACCACAACTCAAAGCACTTTTTTCCAAAGCACTACTTAAAACTATCTATGAAGGATATCATAGATATTTGCCTCATGGACATGTTCTACGTGAAGAAAAAATTGGTTGACAAACACAACACCAAGTAAAAGCTAGCGATTGGAAACAATTATGAGATTCAGAAACACTAGTTGCTGGCATGAAACAATTGTCGATCTTTCATGAACTCCCTTATTGGAGCGAGTTATTGATCAATCATTTGGTAGACCCGATGCATATTTTTAAGAATGTGGGAGAGATTCTCCAGAAGACTTTGATCGAAAAGAAAGAAAGCAAAGCACAAAGGGAGGTCTTAGAAGAGCAAGGTTGTATGCAAGAGTTGTGGGAAATTACTAAGCCCAACGGAACAGTATCATTAACAAGAGCTTCTTGGGTGCTTCGTAGGATGGAAGAGCAACAAGTGAAGAAGATAACTTTAGAGTTTTGGACACCTACTGGATGCGCGAGGTATCTAAAGGCTGCTTTCACACGAAACACTGATCTTGGAGGGCTCAAATCTCATGATTGGCACAAGTTTTTATAGTTTGTGCTCCCTGTAGCTTTAAAAGATTGTTTTTCAGAGGATGTGCGAACAACCATTATAAAATTAGTTCCTGGGTATGGTGGATTTCTTCTAAAGTGATAAATAAAGATAGCATAGAGAGTGCAAAACTCAATGCTATCGAGTGTGTTTGTATGGTAGAGAAATACTTTCCCACAAGTATTGTTACTATTCAGCTTGATTTAATGGTTCATGTGGTGGATGAAGTTGCAATAGCACGAACGGTCCATACTCAATGGATGTTCTTCTAAGAGTGCTTTATGAAGACATGAAAAGGATTTTTTCGATAGAGAGCATGTCTAGAGGGTAGCACGGCAGAGGGATGGCTCATACAAGAGTCTTTTGTATTCATAACTGAGTTTCTATGTAGATCGGATCCAAAAATACCTTGCTTATGGAGCGATGATGAAGATGTTCGTCTCGTAGCTGATGAAACACAAGGTAAAGGGATGCAAAGAAAAATGGATGCCACTTTCAGAGAGAAGGCAATGAAGTTTTGCATCGTTAACTGTAAGCCTATGCAAAACTGGTTAGAGAAGTATGAGCTTGGCAAGGAGACAAACACAAAGGAAAGAGTTCACTTTCAAGGATTCGTTCCACTCAATTTTTTCCCCTTCCAAAAAGTCTTTGACCTCTTCCATCCTTTCCAATGAGTAGATGGCTAGATACGGTGGTTTCACAAGCAAAGGTAGTGGGCGAAGATATCTCTGAAGAAGAAGAATAACTTGAAAAGGGACATGATTAAGAGTATTCTAAATACGGTGCAGTATGGTCTCATGGACGACACTTTTGTATCGCACAAATCGATAAAAATAGGTCTACTTTTCATAGTGGGGTGATGGTGAACTTTTTGCAAAAAAGCAAAGTAAATGCAAGAGATGATAATGCTCAAGATGGCTAGCTAGATTAGTGTGGAGTGATTCAAGATATCTTGAAGCTATCCTTTAGGAAGTTTCATTACTTTGTTTTTGATATGAAATGGTTCAAAGTAGTCACCTCTAGATGAAATGCAACAGTGAGGCGAGATAAAAGTGGTTTGCTTGAAGTCGACTCCACAAAATTATAGACGGATGAAATAGACACATTTGTACTTCCCGAACACTGTAAGCAAGTTGTTTTTATACCAGGTGAACTAGAGTGGCTATTTGTTTTACAAGTCTCCCCACATAGTAGACAAATTTGTGAGAACATAGATGTAGAAGAAAGTCCATCTATAATGGACTCTGAGATTCATTCGAAAGTGCAGGAGGAAGAGATCATACACAATGAAGCAAGAGATGATGATCAAGAAGAAGCTAGCATACCAAGAGATTTAGAAGTCACCAACATAGAGATAGATATTCTTTGTACATCAGATCTCCAAGAGGATGCTAAATAGAGGAGTTTTGAATCAAACACTTGTACGTACTAATTTTTGTTTGTTTTTTTTGTTTGCTTTCTTCTTTTGTACACTATCATTTCTCTATATTACCTTTATTATCATATTCTAATTATTTGAGTTCTTTTGTTGTAGAGCACAGTGGGAGATGTCCTCTAGTTACTCCACATTCCATGATAGAGGAGTAGTTCTTAGAGTTCATATCTCAAGTACATCCTGCATATATGGCTGGTGTGTCACAATACTGGATCGCTCATGGTAGCACTCCCCCTGCCCTCACTTATGTTGGCCTCACTCGTGATGGCCTCAGTCCTTCCGGCCTAACTCACGCTGGTGTCACTCCTATCGGGGTCACTCCTGCGGGTGGTGCTACTAGCACCGGAGGTATTTCTCCTAGCTTTATGACTCCACCACGACCATCTTCTGAGCCATCCCCTAGTGGCTCTAGTAGTAGGTGTGTGTATTCGACACCTGAGCAGGATACAGGTGCGGGCCCATCTCGTAGGTCGATGTCACACTCTAGAGCAGGAGGTTCTAGGAGTGATCTATAGGTAGCTCTAGAGGAGGCGGCTATTGTGGAGGCAGTGCGATGGATGTTGTGTCGCCCACCTTACTTCTAGAGTAGTACCTCAGATGTAGGTATGCCATGTAGTACACCACATGGAACACCACATACACCTTAGGCTACTCATGACCATGATGATTCCAAGGTGTATAGTATCCGTAACGGAGCTCCGTAATGGATGCGGTCGGGAAGGCCATGCATCAACAAATATGACAGCTTTGCTCCATACATTATCATGTTGAAATGGAGTGAATAAGATAAAGATCGTAAAAATTATATCACAAAGACGATCTATCAGGAGTTCTGGCCAGCACATGGGCATCCTCTTGTTAGTTGAGAGTGGATTTTGCACACCATGCGTGAAGTTATATTCCATCCATTATTCGAGGCTCGTGATGCGGGAGGCTTATGGATATCGTCATGGATTGATTGCACAATTGGAGGACTTGGAGGGATGCGGTGCGGTTGTTTCATGGGAGCATCTGTGATGAGATGATGAATTTAGAAACTTGGTTTTTACTTTTTGTTTGTCAATCTCATGTGAATTTATCTCATTTCATAAATGTTCTCTGTTGCAGGACTTGTGATATGGATGTTTCGATCCTTCTGTGCATGTATATGACAGTGGTGTGCCACAATTTTGTATTTGGCTCATATATGGTAGTGGTGCACCAGAATTTTGTATTTGATTCTTATATGGCAACGCTTTGCCATATTTTGTATTTGCCTCATATATGAGAGTGGTTTGCCACACTATTGTACATGTGTCATTTATGAAAATATATAACTTTTTTTGTACATGGTTGCTGGTTCATGGTTCATTCTAATCATCTCTTTTGTTTCGGACAGTATTTTGCTTTATGAAATCATATTTGGATTGCTATTAGAGTACACATCACATGTACTAGATTTGTTTTTTGGGAAAAGTGTATCATCTTTTGCTAAACAACATCTTGGTAATGTTGCTGTAGCAAAACACAACACACTCTGCACAAAAAAATTTGTAGATATGGTCGTCGGTACTCCCAAGATGGTCATCGGTATGTGCAACGGTATGCCCAATAGTTGCTGGTAAAGGCGTCGATATGAGCGTCGGTATGAGCGTCGATATTTTTGACGCTTATACCGATGCTTATATCGATGCCTATATCATCATTTTGGTTCCAACGCGTATATCGACACTTACACCGGCATCAGGGCAAAAATGCGCCCATTCAATTTCCTTGGTAATAGCCTCGATATATGGCCGATATGTTGTAGTGTTTGAAAGGAAACCCTATACTGAGCTGGCCTTAAAAAGAGGGAAAACCTTGTGTGGTCTCATCCCTACCCAATCGTTCTAAGTACCATCTATCTTGCACTTGACAAGCTAAATTTAGTGCAAAGTATGGATAGAATGATAAGAATCATTAAAACATGTGAAATAGGTGGACTCTAAGTATAGCTCGCCAAATTGATAACTTGCTCTTTAATCGCCATATTTATTTTGGGGTTGACATCTATGACCATCGAGACATCTTATATAGTCTATAGATCTCTCACGAAATGTCTTCCATGCTTTGAAGAATTCTAGATAATTTCCCTATGCGCGTTGCAATTTGAGACCTAAACTAACACATTAATTCCCTTGCATTTAAACTATGCTTGGGTGGCTAGGTATATGATCTTCCATGCAATCCCAGTGTAATAAACTAGGGACTGTGCAGACAAGAGAATGACCCATAAGTCTCTACCCTTTCGGGACTAGCCATGACTTGTAGAGAGTGTTATTAGTGATCATGGCTTATGTTAAGGCACTCTAGGTTGAACTTAACTCTTTCACCCAAGACCTCCTCCTTCGTATCCTGAAGTAACTAATCTTATCATAACTCCAAGCCACGTCCAAACTACTTTATAGCATCACCCCCTTCCCCTTGAAAAATACATTCTTTCCCAAGCCCATGGTCCGAATTCAAGATCATGGTTGTCATATCTCTGATTCGCCTCTTTATTTAAAAGGGAACCCTGTGGTGAGCTGGACAAAATCCTCCGAAGACAGAAATTGAAATGCCATACATAGAACTAGAAACAATGTTTACAACTTGTTTCAACATAAATGCTTTAAATTGGAAGAGGCAAATTCGAAAAATAGGAACGAGAGGCATAATCCTTTTGTCTTGGTTCCATTAGCATATGTCTGATTTTAAGGCTGATTTGCTTTAATATTTGGGTATTCAGTTTACGCAAGTTTAGAGCATTCAAAATGAGGGCACGAGGAAACGAGAACCACCCATGCACTTGATAGAAGAAGAGAAGTACCATTGCCTACTTACGCAAAGAAATGAGAACCACCATTGCCTACTTGTGCGATGGGTATGTTACCTAGTTCTGTGGTGTAAAGTGCCACGAACACAAGTTCTATCATTTGTTGATTCTTTTCATGGGATTTGACTCAGCAAGAAGAGTTCCTCAATGCTACGTCTATCTTGTGCCTCCATAATAATTTGGCTTATGGGCATGCATATATTCTTGTGTGGTTGCTGTGGCTCTTTGTAAAACTGTTCCAATCACACATAGGAATGAATTTGACGAGTCCATCTATTGTAGCAGCATGTATTTGTCTCAACATGAAATGCATTAGTGTTCAATCTCAGAAGAGGAGAGAAGAAGAGAACCAAAAAAAATTAGAGCTGCACTGTGTACGGACTCCAAGGGCTCTATTTACAGCATAGCAAAGGGCACGTGGCAGCAGCCAATGTTATTTTACCGTGAGAAAACTTATTAGCCTCTGAAAATCAACAAGGCTGTTTTAGCGAAATCAATTTTTATTTGTAGTTTTAATATCAAAAGCGTTCAAGGAACGCCGTGATTTGAGTTACACCAGCGATCGTTTCCCGAAAAGCATCAGCCCATGCTTTTCATCAAAGCTGCTTTTCGGGCGATGCTATATAGTAGGACACAGGCGAAGTTCCATTGGAGTTTGTCGACAGCAGCAAGCTTCGACTTCTAGTCATCATTCTGGTGCAAGCTCGCGCCTGATCGCTATCTCCGTGTACAAAAATCAGGCTTCCTTCGTCTTCGTCTGTTGCACCTCGTCGTTCGCAGCACCCAGCAGAGAACATGAACACGTCAGAGGAGGTGAAGGTAAAGCTCAAGTCCGCCGACGATGAGCTCTTTGAGGTGGAAGAAATCGTAGCGCTGGAATCTCGAACCATTAAGGACATCGTCGAGGATATTGGTACAGATTGCGTCATTCCACTCCTCAATGTCTCGTCACAGATCTTGTCCAAGATCATTAAGTATTGTCGCTACCATGCTCTGGAGGTACCCAACAAGGGTGAAGGCGATGGCAAACGCCCCGCCCTTTCCGAAGAGGATGTGACGCATTGGGACGGCAAGTTTCTCGAGGTTGATCAGGCCACACTTTTCGATCTCATCCTGGCTGCTAATTATCTCAACATCCAGTCTCTTCTGGATTTGACTTGTCAGCGTGTTGCAGACATGATCAAAGAAAAAACGCCAGAGGAGATTAGAAGAGCCTTCAATATTGAAAATGATTTTACTCCTGAGGAAGAAGAGGAGGTTAGGCGTGAGCATCAATGGGCCTTTGAATGATTGTACTGTGTATTCTTGAAAACTTTGGGGAGAAATATTGCTCTTCCTGACGTTACCTTTGATTGATTGTACTGTGTACCGAAAAGCTTTGAGGAGAAATGTGGACAATCCATCCAGTTTTGTGAATGGTTTATGGTTCTCGCTCAACTCAAATTGCCTCTGTTCAGTCATTACAGTACAATTCCATCGCCTTTTAGATTTCGAGGAGAAATGCTCTTCTTGGCGTCAATTATGTGAAAGGGGAAATCTAAGTTGAGGAGATTAAGTACTGTCAAACGTTGGATGTAAGTTAAGGTGCATGGCATAAATTGAGGAAACATAACATGAATTGGGGAAGAGGAAGGAGACTGCATAGAGCTTGTGTACAGAGGTATGACCTGCAAGCAGAGTAACCATCTTGGGGTGCAAGCTGAGTGAGGAACCCTATTTTTGACAGAAGTCTTTGTCAAGAAATTTATAGCACTAGAGGCATCATAGATATGCATATGTGGGACCAGGGCAAGATGCCAAAGCTTAGGCCACATATGTATGTCAAACCTCCACTACTCCTTTAGCACCTTCCAATAGAGTCTATTGGTGGAATCTACTAGTGTTAGTTGTGCTCATGGCTATACAATACATTCTTCCCCAAGCCCATGCTCCAAATTAAAGAGCATGGTTGTCATATCTCTCATTTGCCTGTTTATTTGAAAGGGAACTGTGTCCTGAGCTAGATCCCTACCCAAACCATTCTAAGTACCATCTATCTTGCACTTGACACGCTAAATTTAGTGCAAAATATGGAAAGAATGATAAGGATCATTGAAACATGTAAAATAGGTGGACTCTAAGTTTAGCTACCCAAATTGATAACTTTGCTCTTGAACAACCATATTTTTGAAATGGACATCTACGACCATCAGCACATCTTATATGGATCTCTCACAAAGTGTCTCGCATGCCTTGAAGAACTCTAGACAATTTCTCTATGTGCTTTGCAAATTGAAACCTTCTCAATGTGATAGATTAATTCCCTTGCATTTAAAGTATGCTTGGCTACCTAGGTAATGATTTTCCATGTTGTGCCACTATAATAAACTAGGGACCATGTAGGCAAGAGAATGACCCATAACTCTCTACCCCTGTGGGACAAACCATGATCTCTAGAGTTAATTGGACTCCACATATCTATGGCGAACCTTTAGTAACATTGAATCACAATGAAGGAGAACAAAGACATGTTCTGTATTCCTTTTTACCTAAAGACCATGATATCAAGCAATAAAGTGGTCATTTCACAATATCTAGAAAAAATCACTTGTTCTTGCTTGTAAATATTGAGTAGAAGCTTGATCCTATAACCCAAGTAGACAAGATAGATATGTTAAAATGCTTTGTGCCATGAAAACTAGCTGTTCAGCATGATCAAGAATCCCACATCATGAACTTTGACATAAGAGATTAGAGTTAAAGGTCCAAGTGAGAATTGGTAAAACTCCTTCATTACATCTAGGACCTCAAGAGGCACAGATTATAGGTGATTAAAAGCTACTCAAAAATCACAGTACATGTGTTGCAAAAGTCTAACATTTAAACAAGGCAATTAAGATCATCCCTTTGTATAGTTAAGATCCTCATTGAATGTTAGGCCATATTCATAGCATATGAAATGAATATCACAAAATCATTCCCAAGAGAAGATTATAATAAACAAAATTATATTAAGAAACATTCACACATTCATCAGAGAAATGCTCAAGATAAGTATAGCTTTGCACAAAATGGAAGCAGAACTTGGCATTATATTTCTATTAAAATGATGTTTACATTTCATGTATGTTTTACAAGAATAATAAGACTCTACAATAGAAGCTGATCATAGGTTTCCTCAGGCTCATGCATAATGGGATCCTCTAGAACCCTAAAACACATCTCCTTCCTCTCTTGCTCCAAGATTAAAACACATCTCCTTCCTCTCTTGCTCCAAGATTGGCTCTTCAAGGTCAGCCATGTCTCCCGTTTCATCTACAAGTGGGGGAACAGGCTCCCTTGAAGCTGGTTGGAATCTCTCCGTGTCTGCAATGTGCTTCCTTCCAACCTCTTGGTCTTCATCTGGGCATTCATTCAACCCATTGATTCTCATTCTAATGAAGCTTACTTGAGCATCATCCTTCTCCATAGCTATGCAGTGCCTGAACATCTTTAAAGAGCAAGCGAGAGTTGTTCCTGAAATATAAGAAAACTACTTAGAGGCCAATCAACATCATAGCTAATGAGAAATGTTACAATTGAAATTTCCTGTGCCCGAAAAAAGGTCTAGGACCCAGTCATCATCATTGGAGAATAGTTGAATCAATCTCATTATTAGCTTTTGTGGCTTCTGATAGGGGTTAACCAATGTCCTATCCCTAGCTACATGACAAAGTTTCTTGGTAACGGCTGGGAATATAAGCACATTGGAGATCCCATTCTCCTTGCAATGCTCCCTGACTCTCTTTTTGCTTACTTCATCATAATAGCCAATTGTATTGCATTCATTGGAGCTCACAAACCTATGCAAAGGAGTATGATTCACGTTTGTCTTCACCCTGCCAACAAGAACTATAGGTGAGAGAGAGCGTCATTAAAGCCACGAAGATAGAAAGAAGATAACTTACCATGTGAGGCACTCCACAACATGACATCTTGACTTCAGAGCGGTTGAAACAGAGAAAGACTCTCTAATTACTATCCTCCAAAAAGGAGACATAGTTAAATCTGCAAAATTAGTGACCATCTTCTGAATCTGAGGGTGCTTGAAAGGCTCGTCGTCATTCACTAATCCCAACATTCTAAATCCATAGGGTATGTCTGCTATAAGAAGGGAGAAATGCTTTCTAGGCACAACAATACAAATATTATTTACATCACTACTGAATACATTGTAATATACAGGCCTAAGTGGGTCTAGGGGATTGGAGAAATATTTCACATCAGGTTCATGATCAAAATCTATCTCCTTGGCTTTCAGTCTGGATTTTTCATACCTTGCTCTTTGAATGTGAGCCATATATCCTGCCTTTCACTATCTAAGTGGAGGAATTTCTCTCTTACGTGCTTTAGTTTCTTCATTTCTAAATTTTACAAACATTTCAAACCACAACAATGCTTCACAATATCTAATGCAATCTGTCTATCTGAAGTAAGAAATTTAAATCTTTTTTGACTTACTTCACGAGGGCTTCTTTTAAAATGTAGATTGAGTGTACTTTTCCTTTCCTTTGCTCCACATGCACTTGAGGCAAAAGGGAGATCAATGGATAGATCATATAGGAGATAAAGAGGTGCATTTGGTTGAGCAACATTGCACCATGAATTGGATAACTTAAATGACTCAACAAAAACATAGAATCATCACCACATTCTAAACCATGGAGATCATCACTTATGAGGAAAGGGTCAACTGAGAAAAATGAATTTGAAATTGTATCAATATGAGCAGAGGAAGATGATGCCCAATCATCCATTGAAAAGATTGAGCTCATCTTCACTCACTTCAAAGAAGAGTGAAGATGAATTACCTTTTTAAATGAGTAGAAGTCCGAGATCAAGTGAAAATGTCACATCAAATATTACATCAAGTAGATATGAAATCAAAAGTTCATTAAAGTACATTTAAGTGCATTAAACATCAAATTACATTAAAGCCTAACATTAAAGTACTTAATTACTCAAATATACACAATTGATGTTTTCAAACTAATCATTAGGGCGAAAAACGGCCGAAAAGGGGTTGTTTGCTAATGAGAGATTAAGGAAATTGACAAATAGCGTCTTTCCACGTGTACAAGAATATAACATTGTTGTCTCTTTTAACCGTATGGAGAATTTCTTTTTTTAATACAATTTTCTTTCAAAGCGCCACTAAAGTGATGAAGAGTCTCGTATTCAGTGTACAATTTTTCGGTTTGATGCAAAAAAAGATACTTTTGCACACTACACAAAGCATATTCTCGAATTTCCAAGAAGGAATTGATTTTTGAAGATACGAAATATTTTTGGGTTCACAAAATGTCATGATCATTCAACGACAGGGTTAACATCAAATCAAAAGTTTCCACGTGTACAAAGCCTTTTTTTCTATAAATACTGCCAAAATTTGTGAACGTCGGTTTCTCGCTTTGAACATTCTTCTTCTCCTAAGTTCAAATGGCTTCTTCTTCTCGTCGTCCTTCCAATCGCGTAACTTCATGTGAGGTTTACAACAGAAGAGAGGATTCTTTGTGGAAACCTCTTTCTGTGAAAGTAAATGACTGGGTTACTATGCTTCCTAGCTGTAGAGGTGTCCATAAAGTCAAGCGTGCCAAAAGAGACAACACAAGAAACCATTGGAAGGGACGTATTCTCAGTTTCAAATTGAAGAGATGCGGTTGGTTTGCACGAGTACAGCATGTGTACACCGCTAAGGATCTTGTTCTAGAAAATCATCTTCAATTCCCTTCGTACTTTAAGTGAAGTTTGACAATGCTCTTCTATCATTCCAGTTGATTTTGTATAATGAAACATATGTTTTTGTACTGCAGATATCTTTCCTTCCAATATTGTGGAATGGCAACCTGTTGAATGTTTAACAGGAACATTCAGAGTTCTTCATAAGGAATATGCAGAACTCATGTATGCAGAGAAATCTGTTCAATTCTTCAATAGCATAGAGTTATTTGTCCATTATGCAGATTATCAAGTGCCGTCAGGGAGGAGTTCTTATGGAATTCTTGTACACGTACCTAGTCCTTGCATCTCTTCATTAGATTGGGATGCTCCTGATCATTCAACAGTTTCAAGTTTTCTCTGCAAAATTAAATTTGACATCCAGAAGGCAATGTCAGCAGGCCGAATTTCGAGAAGGATAAAGATTCAATGGTTTTTGCCTATTCATGTCTTTGTAGCATGCTTTAAAAACATGTTATTACAGAAAACAAAAACAATGTGGTTGAATAGGAGAGTCCCTATTTCAGAGATTGATGATGTTTTAGGTAGGGAATGGGATAGCAAAGAAGTTCAAAAGCTAGGTGACATTATTTTATGTAAAGTTAGTCCCAATTCTCTTTCAATCTCATATCAGATTTGTCGACAATCTCTGGTTCTAGGATATGACTATAGAAGGTGGAAAAAAAAGCTTGGACTTTGGATCGCCTTGGACTCAGAGGAGAGCTGTCCAGAATTTGAGTTAGAAGTATTGATTCATCCAGATTTTCAATCAAGGAAAATAATTGTCACTGCAAATTGGAATCTCAGAAATGTAAGGGAGCTTCTAGAATACCTTGATGAGGTATCATCTCAGTGTAGATTCTCAATTGATGATGCAATAGTTAACATTAGATAAGAGAAATCATTATCTTGCATAAGCTGCCTGCCACCAAGGGTGATTAAGTTCCAACCTTTAAGATTGTAACAAGTTAACCCTGACATTCTTACATAATGTATCTTCATCTAATAGAAGCTTCTATTGATACTTCCATTGAATTTTCTTGGCAGGATGGTTACAAACAATGTATGTTAAATTATTAATTTTAAATGTCTTAGATATTTTTTAGGTCCTTAATTTCATATTTCCATTGATTTTTTTTTGCAGGAGTGAATTGATGACTAAGAAATAATTATACAGGAACTTGCATAAGTTAATTCTAGATGAAGAAGAGATCTAGAATTGAATATCTAATTTCAATTTAATAATTATAGTCTATCAAAGGTGCACACTAGGCTCAGCTAAATAATTTGATTCTATGCAACTTTTTTTGTCCTCAAGTAATGCAAGAGAAATTATCATGGTACACATAACAAGTAATATAAGAGAGTGTGGAGAACTTGGTGCAAATTCCAATCCAAGGTTTGGTATTTCAATATTAGAAGAGCATGTCTTAAGGCATAAAGCAGAGGAGACGAGATAAGTGAAGACGACCGATGCAAGCGACTAGTGCAATCTGAATTTGTCGGATGGCCCTTATCGCTTACATCGGTCGTGTTAGCAAACTACCGCGAGAGAAATTATCATGGTACAAACGCAAACTACCAAGTAATATAAGAGAGTGTGGAGAACTTGGTGCAAATTCCAATCCAAGGTTTGGTATTTCAATATTAGAAGAGCATGTCTTAAGGCATAAAGCAGAGGAGGCGAGATAAGTGAAGACGACCGATGCAAGCGACTAGGGCAATCTGAAATTGTCGGATGGCCCTTATCGCTTACATCGGTCGTGTTAGCAAACTACCGCGAGAGAAATTATCATGGTACAAATGCAAACTACCAAGTAATATAAGAGAGAGTGGAGAACTTGGTGCAAATTCCAATCCAAGGTTTGGTATTTCAATATTAGAAGAGCATGTCTCAAGGCATAAAGCAGAGAAGACGAGATAAGTGAAGACGACCGATGCAAGCGACTAGTGCAATCTGAAATTGTCGGATGGCCCTTTTCGCTTACATCGGTCGTGTTAGCAAACTACCGCGGGAGACTTCAAGAAGTAACCTTGCGTAAAGATTTGACTCACGAGTATAAAAACTAGCAGCAGCGATGAAATGGATAATACGACCGATGCAAGCGATAGGGGCAATCCAAGATTCTCCGATTCCCCGTATCGCTTGTATCGGTCGTGTCCTCTTAATTCTTTATGTCCTTCTGTAACTTCTCGAATTTAAACACTTTCCAACAAGAATGAAGTAAAAAACCCACAATGCATTCATAATTGTGACATAAATAAATTTAATTGGACCATCCAGTGAACTTTTGTCAAACTCTCAAGAGGTTCAATACAAATGTGACCATCTTCCAGATGAAGATTGGCATAACTACATACAATTTGTTAAAAAATAAATATTCCAACCTCGGTTGGCTTTACAATTGATTTCAATCTACGACTCAAAAATTGATTTAACCCTTTCTATCCTTTTTAGAGCCTTGCTTTCTCTGTTGCTTCTATCCCTTTTTGGAGGTTTCAGCTTGACTCTTTATGTTGTTCATATGCTTTAGTGGTGAGTGAAGAGGAAGCCCTTTCTTTTTATCTTCAGACTGTTTTCTATCAGGTGGAGGGGGTGGAGGTGAGTCTGGATCATGTGGGCAGATTGCATGTTTCATGATACTATTTATTGCTCTCTCTCTGATCAAGATGATCCATGCATCTGGGTAGTCTGATAAATTCAATCCAGGACTGTAGAACCTTCTTTCCAAGAATCTTACAGCATTTGCAATCACTCTCCAGCCACATGATGTTGAGTCTCTCTGCAATGGCACATGAATTTGGTTGTATCCAAATTGCTTTTGTTCATTCATTTTAGCTATTCCTGGAAAATTCTGATCAATATGCATCTTGAGAAGCTTTGCAGCACTGCATTGTAAAGTGAAAATCAAAACGGGGCATGGCTTTAAAATAGAGAACAACAAAATGTATAGTAACTTACACTTTGCAATTCCCATGCTGTGATGGAAGAGAATTTAGGAAAAGAGCTTGATATGCATTGAAGTCCACAATAATCAAACTCCAATGGCCCCTGTCAATGAGTTGCATGTAAATATACTTTCTTAAATGAAACAAATATGTTTCCAAAATGAAGATGAATACTTACTTTTCAATGTATGGGTAAATTACACATTCTACTTCTTCTGTAAAACCCCGTAGAAAGGACTTGGCATCTCCATGTTTATGTAAAAAACATTGTGTCACCAGAGGATCTAAAATAAATACTTTTCTTTGAATCTTTTCCTCACATTGTTGAAGAAGAACCCTACAAATCAAGAAATAAAAATGCAGTTAAGGAACTAGAAAATTATGCAAAACAAAAGCATTTTAAGGCCTCTAGATATACCTGAGTGAAATGTTGACCACACTATCTGATATTTCAAGATGAAGCTCCCTCAACATTTTGTTATCTTCAGGTCTAATGTCAAGAAACAATTCACCTTGCCATGGCATTGCAACATTAACTATAACCTGCCCATCTCCTTTCTTGAGGAGCTCTTTATTTGCTTTCTGTAACTTTTGAATCTGGGTTAAGATGGCACTTTCCTCTGTAAATAATCCCTGCTTTTTCCTCTCCTCCTCACTATTTGCTGCAGCTCTAGTCTCATGATCATGAGTGACTTGAGCGTTGATCTCTTCAATGACAACTGTTGTTTTAGGTGCTCGAGCTGGAGGTATATTTAAAATATCGAAGAATTTTTTGTCGTGGTGATCAATAGGAACCAGAGCTTTATCAAACTTATATCTTATTCTTGAAACAATAACATAATCCTTCGCCATTAAAGTTACCCTATGAGAATGAGCAGCACATAAGTAGGCATCATTCATGAAATCAATAGCAAAGTCCTCTGCAGCTTCTTGCAGGCATAGCAGTGCTTGAGTTTGCCACCTCACATTGACAAAGGATGAGGTCTTCATCAAAGAACAGAGGTTGGATGAGATCTGCTTGACAACTCTCATAAATGGAAGTCTTGGGATCAACAATCCCACAGACTTTTGGGCTCTTCTTATTTCCCTCAAAGACTTAACATGGTAGTTGACCCTTTTTTTTGAAGGCTGCTCTGGCACTTTGGCTTGAACCTTCTGGGAATTTTGCTCCTCGACATTTTCCCCTTGGGCATTCTTGTCCTGACCCTCAGGGTACAACTTCCTTGCTGTCTTTTTGGTTCTAGCCATACTCTGCAAAAAATCAATCTTTAGGCAAGGAATTAGGAAAAGTGGAATATTCCACTGTCAAAACTTACTCTCTAAAAGCTATGATCAATGACTCTTTCCACTATCAGAGGCACGACCGATGCAAGCGATAACAGTCATCCGGAAATGCCCGGATGTCCCTGATCGCTTGCATCGGTCGTCTTTAAATTAATCATCAAATATCAATAAATAATATCTGACAATGCAAAACACTCAATTATCACTAAGATAAAGATAATTGGAAAACTATAATCAATGACTCTTTCCACTAT
Source organism: Ceratopteris richardii (assembly GCA_020310875.1). Classification (NCBI taxonomy): domain Eukaryota; kingdom Viridiplantae; phylum Streptophyta; class Polypodiopsida; order Polypodiales; family Pteridaceae; genus Ceratopteris; species Ceratopteris richardii. The sequence continues at coordinate 132,990,516 of CM035425.1, forward strand.
CAGAGGCACGAGATGAAAAGGAACGTCCGAGATATGGAAACCAAGACATTAAAGATGCTACCTTGCTTACTATAAAGAAAAATTTGAACAGCCAGACAGAAGAGTCAGCTTCTCAAATCCTCTACTAGCAGAACCCGCTTCCTCCTTTTTGATGGAGACCTCCCACACCTATATCTCACGAAACCCCCCACTGGTGTCCTGCTCCTCGAAAAAGATCCCCACATGCATGTCAAGGATTTGAGAAGCTGACTCTTCTGTCTGGCTGTTCAAATTAAGCAAGGCAGCATCTTTAATGTCTTGGTTTCCATATCTCGGACGTTCCTTTTCATCATAGCAAAGGAAACCAAAATTTGCAAGCTATGATCAAGGACTCGATGATATTAAAAAACATGACCGATCCAAGCGATTAGGGTTATCCAAAAATCTCGGATGTCCCTAATCGCTTGCATCGGTCGTGTCCACATTACCTTACATAGAGAGCGCTCTCTATAGAAATTGTGAAGTAGGCTAAAAACGTGGTGGCAATGGAACCTCGACGCTTGGCAAGTGTTGACAGAAAAAAATGAAGGAAATGAATAGGAGGAAGCTTAAATAGGTCCCAAAACTGAGTTGATCATTGTGCCACGTGGCATGCTCCGATTGGTCCAAGTCAGATACCGGTTGCGAATTCCAACGTCTTTTGCCACGTGGCATGATCTGATTGATCCACGTCATCAATCCGTTGCATCGAGGAACGTACACTTTACCACGTGGCACTCTATGATTGCTCCACCTCATTCGACCGTTTCTTCCCTCCTCACTAGAGACACGACCGATCCAAGCGATAAGAGTCATCCGTAAATGCCCGGATGTCACTCATCGCTTGCATCGGTCGTCCCTGAATTCATCATCATATTTCAATAAATAGAAGTTAAAATAAAGGTAACAATGCGTTATACTCAAGCAACACAAAAGAAACCAAAATTTGCAAGGTATGATCAAGGACGATGCTATTTAAAAAACATGACCGATCCAAGCGATTCGGGTTATCCAAAAATCTCGGATGTCCCTAATCGCTTGCATCGGTCGTGTCCACATTACCTTATGGAGAGAGCGCTCTCTATAGAAATTGTGAAGTAGCCAAAAAACTTGGTGGCAATGGAACCTCCACGCTTGGCAAGTGTTGACAAAAAAAAAAAAGCAAATGAATAGGGAAGCTTAAATAGGTCCCAAAACTGAGTTGACCGTTGTGCCACGTGGCATGCCCCGATTGGTCCACGTCAGATAGCCGTTGCGAATTCCAACGTCTTTTGCCACGTGGCATGATTTGATTGATCCACGTCATCTATCCGTTGCATCGGGCAACGTACACGTTGCCACGTGGCACTCTGTGATTGGTCCACCTCATTCGACCGTTTGTTCCCTCCTCGCCTATAAATACCTATTTCTTCACAAACTCAAATTTTCAACCTTCAGAGAATTTCTCACCTACATTTGTATTTTTCTTTCGTCGCCGACACGACCGATACAAGCGATTTTCGCCATTTGACCTACGTTGATTCGCTCTAGTCGCTTGCATCGGTTGTGTTCTCCTAATAGACATACAAGAGAAGCTGCAGCTTAGATGGAGGTAATGAATGAGATCCTTAGTGTCTCTCCATCAGAGAAACTTCTTGATTTCATGGTTCAAGAGGGTTTAAGTGTAGATTATTTTCCTGATGCAATGACCATATTCAACCCCGAAATTGATTTTGAAAAACTCTTAGAGAACTCGAAAAGTTTTCTTAAGGATGAGTGGGAGATTTTCTTGGGGTTGGTCGATGGGAGGATCCTTTCTATTTCTCAGAAAACCTATGTCCATCCTCACATCTTTGGGAAGGATCCAACAGATAGGGCTAAAATCACAAGAAAATGCAGAAGGATATCCCCTTTGCCAGGGAAGCTTGATTTTTGCCCAGAGCATGAAAAGGACTGTTGCTTGCTCCCTTTAAACATTGCTTTCTTGATATGGCTTGATCATATCTTAGTTGAAAGGGAGGAAAATGTTCATGATGAAGACGAGCCTTGCTTAGAGCTGGCACTTGAGGCTAGCTCAAAAACTATGAAAGGTGTCATGGAGATTGTTGAGGAGATCAATCTGCAAGCAGAAGAAGAGCAGGTCAAAGATTTTGATGTGGCCACTTTTAAAGCAGAGACTGCAATAAGGGAGCCAAGTGAAGAAGTTCAAGTGTCTGAGAAGTCCCTACTTCTCCCAAATCTACCTTTTTACTTTATCTCTGGGAAAGAGTTCATACCTCTATTTTACATTCAGGAACTTTTCAATCTAAGGGAGGACTACTGTCTTGCAGCTATAGCTGAGGCAGAAGAAGTTGCAAGGAGATTCATCAATAAGAAAGGAGAAAGAAGAGAGGAATTTTTGCGTCTTGATTTGGATTTGTCTAATGAAGAATTCAAAGATTCATCACAAGCTCTTTCAAAATGCTTTGAGAAAGCTATCTCAGAGAAGCCAAAACTTGCTGATGAAGAGTTTGATGAGCATCAGAAGCAACTTGGAATATACTCGTTTGGACGTGGCTATTCATTCTTGGATGTCGCTGAGGACAAAGGAACAATTTGTATTGACTCAAAAGAGCTCATTGAGGAGGAAGATGAGGTCAAGGTATGTTGTTTGATATATTCTATCAATTAAATTTTTGTCCGAGATCTCTATTTTTTTAAGTGAGAAAATGACCACGACCGATGCAAGCGATACAACCTAACGGATAATCTCCGTTGGGCCTTATCGCTTGCATCGGTCGTGTTCGGACTTGAAGAGGAAGATGAGGTCAAGTATGTAGTAAAATATATTCTCATGATTTAAAGGAAAAGGAGATGAGATGGGCTTGATGCAAAATCTCTATCTTGTGTCAGTTTGTCCAAGTTCTCCATTAGAAGTGTCAGAAGTCGATCACGACCGATGCAAGCGACAAGGCCCATCAGATATTTTCCGTCGGTCCTCATCGCTTGCATCGGTCGTGTTTGGACTTTAGGAAGATGACGTCAAGGTATGCAGTTAACTATATTCTCAAGAACTGTTGGTTAAGGATTTGAGATGGGAACAATGCAAAATCTCTTTCTTGTATCAGATTTGTCAAAGTTCTCCATTCGAAGTGTCAGAAATGGATCACGACCGATGCAAGCGATTATGCCCATCGGATATTTTCCGCTGGGCCTCATCGCTTGCATCGGTCGTGTTTGGACTTTAGGAAGATGACGTCAGGGTATACAGTTAACTATGTTCTCAAGAACTTTAGGTTAAGGATATGCGATGGGACCAATGCAAAATCTCTTTCTTGTATCAGATTTGTCCAAGTTCTCCATTCGAAGTGTCAGAAATGGATCACGACCGATGCAAGCGATTAGGCCCATCGGATATTTTCCGTTGGGCCTCATCGCTTGCATCGGTCGTGTTTGGACTTTAGGAAGATGACATCAAGGTATACAGTTAACTATGTTCTCAAGATCTTTAGGTTAAGGATATGAGATGGGACCAATGCAAAATCTCTTTCTTGTATCAGATTTGTCCAAGTTCTCCATTCCAAGTGTCAGAAATGGATCACGACCGATGCAAGCGATTAGGCCCATCGGATATTTTCCGCTGGGCCTTATCGCTTGCATCAGTCGTGTCTCTTGCTTTTCTTTCTAATAGTTTCAAGTTACTTCACATGTTTCCTTAAGTGTGCTTGCACTTCATCTAACCATGTTTTTCATTTTTATCACAGTTAACTTTATTGGATGAAGACAATTACCTTGGCAGGGGCAAGGGAACAAGAAAAGCCTTAGAAGAGAAAGGAAAAGCAAAGGTGGATATTCATTCTATTATCCACTATCTTCCAAAGTTGGACCCAGCCACTTTTTGTGTTATTCACAAGCACTATAGTGAGGAGCCAGACTTTGGATTATTCTGCTTGAGGACTCTATCAAAATACATGGGTTTTACTCCAATACCCTTTAATGCTTTCAAAGTTTTACTGCTTGAAAGAGCAACTGCATTCAGAATTTTTGGATATGCCCCTGGACTCAATGCTTCAAGGGCAGGGTACTTTCTTTGTTATTCAAGCTATGCAATGGCTGCAGGGGTGTCAAATTTAAAAAGCATTGCTGGATACAGGAGAAAAGAGTTCCTGAGATATAGAGGTGATTTGCCAGAGCCAAGCTCTTTCAAAAGGCTCAAGGAATGACTTGATTTTTTCAAATTCTATACTCAACAAATGTACATATACAGAAATTGCCCAATGTGATATAAGACATTGCAAATTGATACATGATTTGATTCAGTTTGTGATATTGATACATGATTTGTCTGGAGATAGCCATATCCTTCTGATTATATTTGGCATGAGGTCCTTTGTAATTGTCTTCTAAAGAGCTTGAAGGTCTGCAACTTGAGTGATGCTTAACTACTTCATGTACCAGAGCATCCAAGGAGATATCTGCACAAGGTAGTTCTGGAGGAGAAGACTCCTGCATATGGTGAGCTAAAGAGAATATGTGAAACTCAGATTGGTGAAGTTACACGATGTTGCTTGCCAAGGAATATAAAGCAATTCAATTCTCAGTATTTCCTGAATGGAACAGTAGCACTGGTGAATGGTCTATGTCAATCAGCATGGTAATCTCTTAGGAACCGGCACGTGTCCAATATTCCTCTGAGTGTCAATATAGGGAAGTGCACGTGCATGAGCCCAAGCTCAAAAATGCACATTGTTAGTGACAAATGTTGCTTTGAAAAGAGGAGAGGTCCTTTGTAATTGTCTTCTAAAGAACCAATCAAAAAGCTCTCTGAAGGCATTGCTCTTTGTTACTCCTCCTCCTTTCCTTGTACACCTAAAGAAGCTTGTCCTTGCTTGATAATGAGATTTTTCCATGCCTTGGGTGTTCCACATGGCAAGTGGTTCTTTTTCTGCAAAGAATGCACCATGCACAAGAAGAATATGCTGGAAAGCAGAAGAATTTCATTAGATCTTTATTTCAATTAAAAATAAATAAATTGAATAAAATATCTTTGGAGCTCACCAAGTAGTATGTTATGTCTTTGGCACCCCATGCCTCTATGATGGTTTCTATAAGCTCTGTGGTCGCCTTTCTGAAATCTATCACATAACTTTTTGATGTTACGTGCTGCCTCATGATCTTTAAAAGATTATCTAGTTTGACCCACACCTCCATTCTCTTTTTTGCTATTTCTGGTTTGCTTTTTACATTAGTCGTGACCTCACAAAATGTTTTCCATGAATTCCACATGGCATTAAGTTGTTTGCCATCATGGTTGCTGAAGAATCTCCTTGCTTTTGCACCTCCCATTGAGACATCCTGTAAAACATCACCTGTATTTTGTGAAAGCTTTGGATCTTTTCTTAGATGAACATCACCACCATGAAACCCCATTTCTGAAAGAAGACATTCACATTTTTTTATGCATTCATCTGCAAGAGTTGTAGGCTTGATAGAATATGCATAATCCAAGTGAAGACGGACCAACTTGTCAATGATTCTTAACTCTGCATGTAGTGTACATATGTGTACATTTGTCAATGCTATTGGAAGTATGGGATCCCAAATCATTGAAGAAGATGAGTAGTTATGAAGAATAACATTTTGTCTAGAAGGAGCCTCTTCACCCTCAGCTCTAGTAATCCATCCATTTGTGCCTGGGCTTTGCATGCAGTACAAGCAAGGGTATTTAGAATTTGCTCCCCCACTTATACCAAACATGCATTTGAGTGTCTTTAGGTCTCCACTCAAATGCCACTCAACTTGAAAGTTTCCGTAGTCTTTGACATTCAACAATTCTCCTGCATGATGCCCTTGGATAACATTTGGAATGTTTGTCTGTGAGAATAACCATTTAAGTGTTTTATGGCTCTCAGATGGAACTTGAGCACAGCCAACCCACCATAACTCCATTTCTGATTGTACTTTGAGAGATGGAGTATCCAATTTCCCAAGGCTATAGTCCAAAGCTTTGTTCATCAGTGCAATGCTTATTCTCTCCATCTTTTGATGTTTTTTAAGCTCAGCTTCATCAAGTTTGATTACAAATTTCAATAGACCAGAACATTCATGCTCTTTTATATTATAGAACTGAACCATGTATGTTTGAAGTTTTATAACATCTATCCATATGTTGTTAAATGCATTGTAAGTGAAATGTAACTTTTGTTTTCCTACTTCGTAAGGCATGTTACCGTGAATATGTTTATATTCACCAAATACTGATGTGATCTTCTTATTCAAGCAGAGCCGAAACTTTCCTACATGATGGGGTCTAGGCAATCCAAAACTTCTAACTTTGTTAAATTTTAAAAATTCACACCAAACTTTTGAAATTGCTCTATAACCTTTCCTACTCACTCCGACACTATCACAAATATTTTGAATTTGAGATGGTTCTAGTAAAAGATTCATTTCTGTCATGAGTTTTTGAAAAACAAAGCGTTTCAAGCATGTATTTTCATTTAGTTTCAATAGTTTTAAAACATCATTTTGACTCAAAATTTCATTACAGAAATGTATGCGCTCAAAACTGCTCGACATATTGAAACCTAGCACATTTGTCACATGATCTCTAACAATTTTCATTCTTTTCTTTTTCTAGCCAGATTTTTCAGTCAAATCTAAAAAAGGTTTTACTCGTTTTGACCGCATTCTCAAACCTATAGGAGTTTCTTTCATTTTTTTAAAAGACTCTAACTGAGAAGATAAAGTGGATAATTTGTTTTCTAGCTCCCTCATATGTAAATTCTTCTGGTGTAGTGTGTTTTGTAAATAGTTTATGTATTGTACATAATTCCTTGAAATATCCCAGAGCCTTGAACAATAGCCTCGTAAACCATCCTCACCATCTCCCACAAATCTAATCAGATCATGAAGATTATGAAAAGGGGGGTACCTTCCAGTTTGTGGATCAATTGGATAAACAGATCCATCTGTCCATATGTCGATATGTTTCTTGCCTTCCTTTCGCAATCCATCTACTTCAAGAGGATGAAGAGCCCTTCGAAATACGTTTCTTGTCGTCGCATACTCCTGACTAACTGCAATGTTGATATGGAACTTTTTACAATGATTTCGAATGTTTGAAAGCTCAGGGAGAGTATTTGGGTTAACGTTCTCCATGGTCTGCTATGAAAAATGACCAGCAAGTGTCTAAAATGACGTGAAAGGGAGAAACAGGCTTGCTATGAAAAGTAGAGAAAAAGAGCGCAAAACGTGATCAGCACACATTATATAGGTCCGTGAACAAGAGGAAAATTCAACTTTTGAGGCGTAAGATATCACACAAACTTCGAGGCGTAAGATATCACACAAACTTTTCATGATTATATGATACGAGTTTCTCTCTCTTCAAAATTTGCATAAGATACGTTTTAAATGAACTTACACGGAATTTCGTAAAGGATTTGACAACTTTAATCCTGATTAAGCACAACTAATTGAAATCCTTACACGGCCCTTTTTGGGCCGTTTTTCGCCCTAATGTAAGGGAACCAAAGATTTGATTCACTTTTGAAAGATGAGATACACAGTTGATTTCAAACTAATAAGGGAACCAAAGATGAGATACACAGTTACGAAGTGTGTCCACATCAAGTAATGTGTTTGTTGATGCTCATAAGATTGGCAGGAAAGAGCACACAACGCTTTTGACAAAACATTGACTTCTACGTGGTTGGCTTCAAGGAAAAAAGGGTATATTCGATTATCTGAATTACTCTAAACTTCAAATTGATTGCATTTTGACTTTTTCAAGCATAGAAATCTCAAAATTTGATGAGCAAGATGATATTTTTAGAATTTTATATATCAATATGTAGATGTCATCCAAGGAGTTCATATATCAATATCCAGAATTGATCGAATTGTCATCGAAGGGCATGTTAAAGTATGCTTTAGCCAATGTGTAGATGTCCTTTCCACAATACAGTAAAGGGCATCAGTGAACAACAACCAAAACAAAGAAAAGTAAAAAAATGTGATGTCACTAGGCTGTATGCAAGTGTCTTTAGATTTGTGAATGGGATGGGAATTCATCAGATGGCATATGTGATCATTCCATATGTGAACATGGAGGATAAGTGAACATTTCATATGAATATGTATGAGCTATGATAATTTGGAGGGTTTATTAACATTACAACAAAAGGAGTCATGCAATTATTATGTTTGTGGTGGAAACTGTGCTTTTCTGTCATCGTCTTGTTACAAGAATAATGGAGAAATGCAACTATTTTGGAACTAAATGGGAACTTACCACATGGATCTCATTTCATGGGTTGGGAAATGAGAGTTGATCTACCAGATCTTGAAAAAAAGATTAAAATGATGAAGTGATGGATCCTGGTTAGATTAGTTGAGTGATCTAGTTAGAAATTGGATTCATTCAGCTACATCGAGTTAGTCTCTAGTTCAAGTAACCGAAGTGTCTATAAATAGCAGAGGAGGAGATCATTCTCATTTCCAAAATTTGCGAGCAAGAGAGAGCAATAGAACACAGACAACAAAGGTGCACAAAGCTCAGCAAACCAGCAAGGCAACTCTGATGGAGAAGAAGAATGTTGGCAAGAGTACCCAGAGGTAGGCAAAATCACACCACAAAAAAAGATTCCTAAAAAATTCTTTTTTATGTTTTAGGAAATAGTATGTCTTCTAGCGATTTTATTTTTCTAAGCTCATGAAGTCTGGATCCACTGAGGGTGCAAGTCCATGACACGCATCGGCTTTTAGGTGCAAGTCGATGTCAGGCATCGACTTTAGGCTGCAAAGTAAATGCCTGGCATCGACATGCACCTAAAAGTCGATGCCTAGCATCGACTTACACCCTCAAGTTGATGCCTGGCATCGACTACACCCTCAAGTCGATGCCTGGCATCGACTTGCACCTGAAAGTCGATGCGTGGCATCGACTTGCACCTAAAAGTCGATGCCTGGCATCAACTTACACCCTCAAGTCGATGCTTAGCATCGACTTCCACCCCAAAGTCGATGTCAGGCATCAACCTGGAAGGTCGATGTGAGGTATCGAATGTGGCCTGAAAGTGGATGCCGGGCATCGACTTGAGGGTGTAAGTCGATGCCAGACATCAACTTTTAGGTGCAAGTTGATGCTAGGCATGGACTTGAGGGTGTAAGTCGATGCTAGGCATCAACTTGCACCTAAAAGTTGATGCCAAGAATCGACTTGAGGGTGTAAGTCGATGCCAAGCATCGACTTAAGCCTGAAAAACAATCCTAGGCATTGACTTTATGTGCAATTCGATGGGTGGCATCGACTTGCACACAAAGTCAATGCCTGGCATCGACTTGCACCCTCAAGTCAATTCTAGGCATCAACTGTAGGGTGCAATTGGATGCCTGGCATCGATATTGCACCCTAAAGTCGATGCATGGCATCGACACTTCAGCTTGAAAAACACATTAATGTAAGAGCTAATGCTTCTAAGGCCATTTTAGGGATGCTCAGTTAAAAGGTGAGAGGTCTGTCTAGAAGCTCAAAGTCACAGTGAGCTCTGTGGATCAACATCATGACAGAGGCATTGATCACCAAACAAAATCCAAGAAAAACATTGCATCCTTATCCTCTAAAAAGGCTAGCAATCCAGTTGGCATGTCATCTGGTGAACAAAGTAGCATCAAAATAGCTGAGGATGATGCAATTAGGAAGGAGAGGTCGAAAGACATAGAGGTCTTAAGGAAAGATTGTCCACTCCGAGACATGAAAAACCTAGAGTGGTGCCTTCAATATGTTGAAGAAACGAATGCAGTCCTTCTTGTGTTTGCAAGGGCGTACGGGAGAGGCAAGATCACGACAACAAAGGCTTTTCAGTATGGCCTTTTGTTCAAACTGGACTATGAAGATGAGGATTCTGACAACCTCCTTTTCCTAGTAGAGACATCGAAGGGGTTAAGAAAGGTAATATGCAAGATGGATTTCTTGTGCCTTGAGTGTTGTGTGCCACAGAGGCTTGCAGAGATATGCACGGACTCAATGAATCTAATTAGAGACTTGATGCCATGGATCTAGGGCAACATTATGCCAACACAACAGAAGATGACAACCCCTGTAAAGGCAAAGGGTAATCACTGCGTGCAGAAGAACCTATTGAAGAAAAAGAAGAGAATGGTTGATGAGGAGTCTTCTAAGTCAAGCTCTAGCTCTAAGGATATTATTGTTGCACCTGGTGGGGAGCTTGCTTTGGGTATTCTTGGTATTGAGCAGAACAATATGACGGAGGACATAGCTTGGAGAAAACTTGTGAAGAAGGGGTAGTTGTTCCACCTACCAATCAATATCATCCATAGGCCACCAATCGATCTAGTCAGAGGCAGGAGGCCCCTTGAGATAAGGGAGCCACATAATTTGCACGTGCAGAATCTTAAGAAGAAAATGAAGACAAATCCTCACGCTACTGTTGTGCCATTCCTTGTCATGGTGGATCCGAATGAGTGCAAATCTGTGGAGGATTTCAATGAGGGCCTGTTTGAAGATTATACATATTATGTGATTGGTGGTTCACACTCTACAGAGGCCCGCAGACAACTAGTGAAGGAGCACCCCACCACATTCTTCTTTAGGTATGCAGAGTTGTTCTTACAACTGAGGAAGCCAAGCTTCTTGCTTGGGATCACAACAATGATAATGACTACAGGCAGAAGATGTCCTCCATAGAGAGAATTCGGTTCTTCGACCATGAATACGAAGATTGTCTCCTGAAGGAGGCTGGCAGAATACATCCCAATCTATGAAAGCAATGCCTTATTGAGGTTGGCATTGCACTGGATGAAAATAGAAAGTCTGATGCTTTGAGAAAATATGATCCATGGTTTCAGCTTGCATTCAGAACAGATGAGATATGGGATCTACAGGATAAGATTTTTTCACAATGTGGGAGAACAAGGAGTTCAAGGGCCTGAAGCAACGGAAATTGAGGCCAGACCCTTAGGTTGATTTGAAGGGAAAGGGAAGGAAAGTTGACCTTTCGATTGAAGAGGGTCTTGAGGACATGAAGCTGACACCATGGAGAGCCCTTGAAGGAATCAAAGATGATACGTTGATTATATCAACTTATTCAAAGGTAATCTCCAAGGAGTTAAGCCTGGAGGAGATTGTGACTGAGCTAAATAAGTATGTATGTTATTTAAGATCCTTTTTCCCTCCTCCCACGTTTCTGGTCTAACCTAGTCTCCCTTTCATTTTTGAACTGTAGTCATAAAGTATACATGAAGATTCAGGAGGTGATGATGAAGAGGCTAGGTTGCTTTTCTTGGACAGAGGTCCAAGCAGAGTATCCAACGACCTCATCATACAAAGCTTTATCAGAGTATTTTATCATGTTTCGTGATTGGGTAGGTTCTTTTTTGAGAGAGGATGCCTGATTTGCTATCTGACTCGATGCCTGGATTCAACCTACCACTAATTCGATGCCAGGCATCGACTTTTAGTAGCAACTCGATGCCTGGCATTGACTTACTGTTGAATGTCGATGTTTGGCATCCATTTACTATCGAAAGTCGATGCTTGGCATCGACTTGGTGGCATAAGTTGATGCCACGCATCGACTTATGTGAGAGATCGATGCCAAGCATCGACTTTTAGCATAAAGTGAATGCCTGGCATCAACCCAGACAAGAAATCAATGCTAGGCATCGATTCCTCATGTTTCCACTTGTTTATTAAAGAGCTCACCTGATTGTCTTTCCACTTGTTTCTACAAAAACCAAGGAAAAGTAAGTCTGCAAAGGTATTAGATGATTTCTCACATGCAAATGATTGAGGATAACATGTCAGTAACACGTGTTGCTTTTGAATATTTATTTACTCAAGGGATGCGATGTTGTAGGGCTTTATTTAAAATTGCAATGGGTGTGGGAAATTTTAGAATACATAGGGTTCAATAGAGGCTTATGAATGGGGATCTCATTTTGGATATGTTCCATGTTGGGACCAAAGGATCTGTTGGACATCATGCAATGAATTGGATGATGAACTATTTTAGCTTGCATTGTGAGGTTATGCCTACAACTAGAAGGTTGCACTCGTCAGATAACTTTACTCACCGAGAGGTATTTCAAATATATAGAGAACACATGGAAAATAGAAATGAGAAGTATGTGTTGTATTTTACTCATTATGGAAGCAAGAGTTTAACAATGTGTCTATTCCTCGTAAAGTTAGAATGGGCAAATGTTCAGTTTGTGCCACTTTGAAGAACATGGCAAAGGGGGCTACAACACCACAAGAAAAATATAATTTTAAAAACCTTCTAAACAACCATCGTGAGAGTCAAGCTTTAGAGAGAAAGAAAGAAATTCATCATCGAAGTAAAGCTCTCAAAAATCTGGAGCATTATATGTGTTTGTTGAGTGATGGTATGGATAAAAAAATAACTTGTTTGCAACATTCTTATGGCATCCCTAAGGACATTGCAGATGAAGTCCTTGTGCAAATGCATTTGGTTGGTGCTTTGGTATACAATGGAACTATAATGCACAAGGTTTTCTTCACATATTTGAATGTGCATAATGATCCAAACCTTACAGTTAGTGTCATTCATCCAGTTTTGCAATCATGGAAGGGACTTTTGCCACCAACTCTATATTTGGAACTTGATAATAGTGCAAGAGAGAATAAAAATTGTACATTCTTTGGATATTTATGCATGCTTGTTGATAAACAGGTATTTCAGAAGGTTAAGGTAAATTTCCTTTTGGTTGGGCACACTCATGATCAAATTGATCAAATGTTTAGTATGTTCTCTAAGAAGTTGGCACGTAACAATGCTTTTAGTCTTCCGATTTTATCTGAGCTCATTTCAGAAGCATATACTCCAAAACCAGAAGTTCAACACCTCACACAAATTTATAACTTTAAGAACTTTTGCTCAATGGGCCTTGATAACAGTGCTAAGGTTTTGGCTCCATTGCACAATATTAGCTTCAACCATGTATTCTTCATGAGGAGGGTTGATGAAATAACCCTTTTATTTGCAAAGCAGTATTCATCTTCTCCTGGGTGAGAGCCTAAAGAGGGATGTAGATTCTTATTGTAGGTGCCTAATTTGTCTGTGTATGGTGCAGAACAATCACCATATGAAGATAAAAACAATACAGAAAGATGTGGAAATGTGGTTGATCAAAGCAAAAGCTCGATGCATGGACTCATTGAAAAGAAGAGACATATTGAGCGTGCAAAAAAATATGTTGGAGATCAAGATGTATCTTGGTGGGATGACTTTTTAAATCATCCAGAAGAGATTATACAGTATACGATTGCAGGTCATTGGCCAGTTGATGTTCCATTCACATGGGATTTTTGTACACAAAGATTAGTGAATGTGGCCCAAGCATGTAATGCAGATGCACTTCAAAGTTTTATACATCCACCAGAAAGAAATATTTATGTAGGCCCAAGGGTGAAAAAACAGGCAGAAGCAAGATGGCAAGGAAATTTAATAGAGATAAATGTTGGAACACTTATTGCAGTACTTAGTGATGGTGATGAGGCTACCAGACCATTTTGGATTGCAAAGGTTTTAGAGATCACTAAAGATATTGATCAGAGAAGAATAGAGGCTTTGATAGTGCATTGGTATTACACTAAAAGTAGTAATCCATTCATAGGTAAATATAACTTAGAAATGGTGTGTGATACTACACGAACAGGCTCAAAAAAGAAAAAGAATATTCGACGCACATCCACTCTTAAAATGGATTATGTAGATATTCTTGTTTATGATTTTTCCTTGACAAAAACAGGTCACTTGAGGAAAGCAACCATCAATATGAGAAAACAAAAGCTTCCAGATGTATTTGGTACAACAAATCATAGGCAAACAAGAAGATTTGTGCATGATCCTACAGAATTCGGTATGTACGTGGATGAAGATAGAGCTCTTGTGGATATAGAAGAAGAAGAAGAGGGATCTCAACAGTATGAGACTCAGTCAAGTGCATCAGATGATGAGGGTGTAGACATAGATTGACATAGTTGTGAGTTGGATTGAAACTCTGTAACATTTTTAGTGTTTATGTAAATGCCTCAAAGTAGTTTGCTTAACAAAACTATGTTTCATAGCAAGTTTGAATAACAATAGGATATCCACCCATTGAAAATATGTCTTAAATGTTATTTCTGTATAAGAATTATTCAGTTTTACATTGATTATATAGATTTTAGACATGTCAATGTCTTATCATATAGATTTTGGACATGCCAATGTCTTATCATATAGATTTTGGACATGTCAATGTATCATTAGGAAAAAAGGTGAGCCCTGCATGGGCCTTGTAAGGATCCCTAATTTTTAGGGATTAAGAAGCTTAGTCAAGAGGTTTGAAGGGACTTCGAAAACAGCTCGTGGTTTTCGTCAGTAAAATAATTTATGATGGAATTTTTTATGTGAGTTTTAAAAATGAGAGTTTCTTGGCCTTTGGATTCTTAAATCGAATGGATGAAATTAAAAGCAATCTACAACTAGAGAGAGAGAGAGTATTAAATGCGTGAAATCGAGCGCAGTCTGAAGGAAGTTTTTTTTTCACTCTCTCTGCAGAAATTTTGGCGCTTGGATTGGGACTAATCGGACGCCGTTCCGCGATTGGGGCTGAGCCACATACTGCAGTTAATCCAAGCCATAGGATTTGGCCTCCATCGAACGGACGGCCGCATGTCAAGCTGATCAAATATTCCCTCTCATCCGTATCCACACGATGAGGCTTGGATCCGACGGTGCCTATCGAAAGGCGCCTTTTGGTCATCTAAGTACATCCTCTGCCATTCGATGAAATGGAGATCCAATGGAGGAGATTTTAGGCGCTCATGTCAGTCTCATTTGAAACAAAACCGTCTGATGGAGCTTATATCTAAGGGCCAATATTAGGTGGCGCATTTTTTATGAGGGACTACATCTCAACCATTGAAGATCATTGAAATCCAAGGGCTATAATTGGTTCCTTGCTTCTAAAAACCACTCACAAAAGAAAAACCAGAAAATGTGGCTAGGTTCTTGCCTTTTGACCACTCAAAAACAAGGGAAGCCTATGCCTAGCCTATCCTAGACTATGGCCACCACCCTCTCCTGATTGGTCCATCACTAATCACTCCTTCAGCTAAAAGGCCCATGCAGGGTTCACCTTTTTTCCTAATGTTATCTAGTGAAATTTTGACTACATTTTGAGCTCTTTTTTATGAAAAATGACAAAAAATGTTAAAGAATCACATGTTTTCACTTCATTTTTGAAATATATGTATACTAGTATAAAGGAATCTCAAACATAATTTGCAATTTGCTTGATTTTGAAGAGGGTGTTCTCTTTTTATGACATAGTTCTCGTTTGTTATGACTCGCTATTTAGTACACCTTAAGCACATTCCACTAGACTCTATTAGTGAATTCTACTAGTGTTACTAGTGACCATGGATTATGTTAAGGTCCTCTAGGTGTAACTTAACTCTTGAACCCAAGAACTCCTCGTTCCTATCCTTGAGAATTGAAAACTAGGCTAAGTCCCTTTCTTTTTTAATAGTAAAGAATTGAATAATCTTATCATAACTCCTAGCCTTTTCTAGACTAATTTATAGCATCATCCTCCCGCTTGAAAAACGTTATTTCCTTAGAAATATGCTTCAAGTTGCAACTGTACAATACATTCTTTCCCAAGCCCATGGTCCGAATTCAAGATGATGATTTTCATATTTCTGATTTGCCTCCTTATTTAAAAGGGAACCCTATCTTGAGCTGGACAAAATCCTCCTAACAACATTGAAATACCATGCATGCAACTA
The DNA here is from genome assembly GCA_020310875.1 of Ceratopteris richardii. Lineage (NCBI taxonomy): Eukaryota > Viridiplantae > Streptophyta > Polypodiopsida > Polypodiales > Pteridaceae > Ceratopteris > Ceratopteris richardii. Next base: position 133,006,315 of record CM035425.1, read on the forward strand.
CAAATAATGTTTACAACTTTTCTTTACATAAATGCTTTAAATTAAAAGGACCAAAATTACAAGAATGCAAAAGAGAGGCATAATCCTTTTGTATTGGTTCTTGAATGGAGGATGCTTTTTACAACTTTGAAATCCTTGGCCTAGGCTATCTTAGGATTCATATAGGGACCACTCCATCAAGGGTACACCAAAGTTGGTAGCACATCCTTCCTTCTATAATTTCTGGAACTTGGCCTATGGTATTCGAGAAATTGTAGAGCAACAAACACCTTCATTGAGTAGCACTGGCTTCAAATTGACCGGGGGATCTAGTAAGAGAGAGAAACAAAGTCTTGCATAATGACCTTGATTGCCTCCTCCTGTCTCCCAACAGTCTCTTGCATAATGGCTTAGCTTCTCTTCCTTATGATCTTCCTCCTCTTCCTTTGCTCCTTCCTCTTGATCTTGATCCATACCTATTGCTTATAATTGTATTCGATTATTTACATTGAATGTTTGAATGTTATTATAATTTCATGGATCACCCTATTGAGGGGATGGAAAAATGTGTTGTCTTTGGATGATGAGTAGCCCCACAATTAAGTAAACATAGAAAGCTTTGTGAGTAGAATAAAATTTCAAATACATTAAATGTTGGGATCCAAAGATCTATGATCATCTCTCCTTCTGCAAAACATTTGCATCTTTTAGAATTGCATGTCTTAATTCATGACATTGTGTGCATTAAACTGGGAAGTCAACTTGAATAGCTATCCACACTTAATCGTTTGTCCTATGGTTATATTAGATGTGGATATACAAGATTACATCCTATGTGTCTGAAGTATGCTTTTAGAAATAGCGCAAATTCACATTAGCCTCTATGTCATTGCATTTTTGTTTCATTTTTGAAGTACTAACTAAACCACTTTATCAGTGTGGATGTCCACCATCATCACATTTTAGTTCATATTATGGTAGTTTTATAGTAGGTTTTTCCAGCAACTATGCTAAGTCTCTATCTTTTTTAATACTCGAGAAGTAAGAAATCTTATCATATCATCGAGCCCTCTTCATACTACATTATAGCATTCCCCCTTTGCACTTGAAGAATGCGTTCTTTCCTTAGAAATGTGCTTCAGGTTACAACTATACAATACAGACGCTCATACCGATGGCTATACCAATGCCTATACTAAGGCTGTGTTTTAAACATACCGGGAACCCAAGAGCAAAACTGAACATTTTGTGTGTGTTTTACACTGAGTACTGCTTGCTTGTATCGAACTTGCGCGCGTGAACCAAATTGTGACCTGCATTGTCTTGTGTGCACACACACAGATCTCTCTCTCTTCACACAGTCTCTCTCTCTCTAGATCTTGCATTTTGGTAAATCGTGCATGTACTCTTACCCTTTGTCTTTCTCTAAGCTTTATGTTTTATAATTTTTTTTCACTTTGATTTTGCAAAAGTGTTTTAGCGTCAATTCGTTGGAATTTGGCAATAGACGACATACATTATGGTTTGATGACAACGATCCAAAAGAGGGACATACTTGTAAGTGATTGTTTTATTCTCTATTGATAGGAAGAGAGAGATAAAGAGAGAGAGAGAGAGAGAGAGAGAGAGAAAGACAGAGAGAGATAGAGAAAGAAATAAAGAAAGATGAAAGAAAGAAATAAAGAAAGATGAAATAAAGAAAGATGAAAGAAAGATAGAGAAAGAAATAAAGAAAGATGAAAGAGAGAAAGATAGAGAGAGAGATAAAGAGATATGAAAAAGAGAAAGATAGAGAGAGAGAGAGATGTTGGTGCAAGTGCCAAGCCTACACACTTGGCTAAGCATGAGAAGACTTTATGTGCAAATGATTGAAGACACATGAGAACCACTGCTATGGATTTTTATCTTTAACCAATTGTAAAAGTCAATTGACTTGGAAGATTCTTGTAAGTCCACTAAAATCTTGGAGTTAAATAGAATGAAAAGCTATGACTTCATTTGGAGAAAGTATCTTCTAGCTT
>CM035425.1:133013314-133085814 GCA_020310875.1 Ceratopteris richardii
GTTGTTTTTATACCAGATTTGAAAGAACCAGAGTGGCTATTTGTTTTAGAAGTCTCCCCACGTAGTAGACAAATTTGTGAGAACATAGATGTAGAAGAAAGTCCATCTGTAGTGGACTCTGAGATTCATTCGATAGTCGAGGAGGAAGAGATCATTGTTCGAGAAGAAGAGGTTCTTGAAGAAGACGAGATACACGATGAAGCAAGAGATGATGATCAAGAAGAAGCAAGTATACCAAGAGATTTAGAAGTGACCAATATAGAAATAGATATTCTGTGTACATCAGATCTCTAAGAGGATGTTTAATAGAGGAGTTTTGAATCAAACACTTGTACGTACTATTTTTTGTTTGCTTTCTTCTTTTCTACACTACCATTTCTCTATATTACCTTTATTATCATATTCTAATTATTTGAGTTCTTTTGGTATAGAGAAGGATGGGAGATAGTCCTCGAGTCACTCCACATTCCATGACGGAGGAGCAGTTCTTAGAGTTCATATCTCAGGTACATCCCGCATATATGTCTGGTGCATCACAGTAGTTGATCGCTCATGGTAGGACTACCCCCGCGCTCACTTATATTGGCCTCAGTCTTGCTCGGCTCACTCGTGCTGGCCTCAGTCCTTCCGGCCTCACTCGCGCTGGTGTCACTCCTGTTGGGAAAGATGGATGGACACTCCAAGTGATGAGTAGGTACTGCCAAATGTTGCTTAGTACCAGCCCTTTGTGACTTCAGAGTTGATATGTGGGCCCTCTTAGCTTTCCAATAATACCATAAAAGTGCCTATGTACTTTGGAAATGATGTATGAAAAGATTAAATCAAAATAGACTTTCTAAATAGAAGGGTCAATAAAAACCTTATATTTTTTATCATACACATGCTGCTTGTAATGCTCAGTGCTACTAATTTAATACGAATTGGAAAAATTCCTTTTAGAGGTATCTAACTAGCTTAGTAAGCTAATGATTCCAAGTGAAATCACTTGAAATGATCAACTATGCATAGAGCAATCAATTTAACAAATTAATCATTACCCTCGATTTTTGAGGACCTCTGCAGAGTTTGACCAGTGAGTGCTTCGACATGCTTTTCTCCAAATTTACTAAATGGATTTGCTTCAAGCTTTTTTTGCATGTAGATATCGTGGAGCTGATTCCATGAAACTATAGATGATTGAATTTGGCGGAGTAATGAGTGAGATATGACCAACACAAGTTGACAGTTAGAAATGACGATAACATAGATATCATAGATGAACAATGTAGATGTAATGTATTAATGAAAAATGTTGTACAAGATCATAGGCTTGGTAATCATAGCCTTATGATGGAGAATAGTGTAGGCTACAATGTAGGGCTTACACACATACAAAATGGTAATGGAGAGCTCGGGAAATGACTACACTCACCGTGACTTTTTCAAGTGACTTTTTATAAGTGTTCCATTCAAATTTGAATTTGAATTAACTTTTGGCTCTCTCTAAAAGTGATCCTTCATTTTAGGAAATATTTCCTCAATGAAGTAGATACTTTTCTAACTAACAATTCCACGTTCTTTCTTGGTAGGTGATTACAAATATTCTCAAGTCAAAGATATGACCTTTATGTATATACGCCTATTGCCCTAATGGGCTAATCACCTTTGTACATTCTCTAGTAATACATTCAGTATTGTGTGTTTGTGCTCCAAGCTTCTTCTTCTTCCTTGTGCTGTTCGCGTGCTTCAGCAGACGTCTAACTCCAACAATTGGTATCAGAGCAGGTCGTCACTTCATCTAGGGCGCCGTCGACACTCCTCCGTTTGCAGTCTCAGAAGCGCACGAATTTTGGTAAGCATACTCAGCGTGTTTCCTAGATAAGAACGTCTTCGCTCTGTGGTGCCAAAATCGCGATCTGAGCTCGTTTCGGCCTCGGAACGCACTATCGTAGTGCTTGCATAAGCTATTTCGTCTTTTTGTGCCAAAGGTATATACCAGTTTTTGTTCGCCAGTTTAAGCATCTCGAAGTCTGCTACACGTCTAGCAGAAATTATTTAGGCAGTTTTGTTCAACTTTTTGAGATACAGTCAATTTTTTGCATCAAGGTATTTTAGTCACTAGCCATGGCTGAAAGCAGTGATGTATTCCGTATGTTGGCTGTTGAGGATAAGTTGGATGGTACCAACTACCCATTGTGGGCTTATATGATGCGACATGTATTGGTTGCAAAAGGATTATGGAACATTGTGCAGGGTGTTGAGAGACGTCTTGTTACACCTGTGACTACAGGTATTGCAAATACAGGTGCTAGGGCTGATGAAGATGGTGTCGAAGATGATATTCCGCAGATTCTTGTCCGTGCTGCTATTTTTGTTGCACCTATTGCAGAGCAGATTCGTTGCGATGGCAGAGATGCCCAAGCACATGCATTGATAGCTTTGTCTGTCAAACGTGCCATTATTCCTCATATTCGCTCTTGCAGAACAGCTAAGGATGCTTGGGATACACTTACTACATTGTACCAGGCTAGGAATGAGGCTCGTGTTGCTTACCTCCGAAAACAATTGGAGAGTGAGCACATGAATGAAGGTGATTCTATGGACAGTTTCCTAACAAAGATCAAAGACTTGAAGAAATAGTTGATTTCTGCTGATGAGGTTATTCCAGATAGCTCACTTGTGCAGACCGTTTTGAATGGTCTTCCTGATTCATATTAGAGTTTCGCTTCTACTTGTCGGTTGATGATGAAAGGCAATCCAAATGCCTTATCATTTGAGGAGTTAGTCTCTATTCTGTTGCAGGAAGATCAGTCTAGGAAAAATAGGTCCATTATGCGAGTTGCAGATCAAGCTTTCCTGGCTAGTCAGAAGGGCAAAGGAAAATGTAGCTCTTCAACTAGTAAGCAGAAATCTGCTAATTCTGCATATTTGAAGAAGGAAGATAAAGATGAGAAGAAATCAGAAAAGCAGAAAATGTTTTGTAAGTACTGTAAAGGGAATGATCATATCATAAAAAACTGTCCAAAACTGGCTGCAAAAGAGGCAAAGAAGAAAGAGGCTAGAATGGTTGTTGCAGAAGCCTCTACACCAAAAACGTAGTCTACTAATCTTATGCAGGAAGAAGAATGGGTGTTCACTACTGTTTGTAGTTTTGACCCATCTTCTCATGAGCAGTGCATGTCTGTAGTAGACTCAGATATTTGGTACTTTGACAGTGGGGCGACCAAACATATTACCTCGCAACGTAGTTTCTTCTCTTCACTCGCGCCTGCCCCTATAGGGAATATTGTAACATGTGCCAACGTGCTTTATTTGTGCCAGGGATCAAGAAGAATTTGTTATCAGTTTCTGCATTAGCCAAGATTGGCTTGGTTGTGAAATTTGTTGATGACAGGTGTACAGTTCATGATCTGTCAAATGGCGATGTGATTATTGCTTCTGGCATTTTATGTCATGGGCTGTATAAGCTCATAGACTATGAAAGATTTGAAAATGATTTGGCATGTGCAGTAAATGATTCTCAGGCTATGTCAGATGCAAAGCTTTGGCATGCACGCTTTGGTCATCTGAATTTTGCTAGTCTGCTATGCCTACAAAAATTTGAAATGGTGTCCTCTTTGCCCAAACTTGAGGCACCTGGAAAACATGTTTGTGAAGGCTGTATTTCGGCCAAAATGCAACATTCCTCCTTTCCAAAAGATGGTTCAGTTCGGGCTACATAGAAATTGCAGCTTGTACATAGTGATGTCTGTGGTCCTATGTAGACACCCTCTTTTGGAAATTACCTTTACTTCGTGACTTTCATTGATGATTTTTCCAGGCATGCATGGGTATATCCACTCAAAGCAAAGTCCAAAGTGTTCATGTGCTTTAAACAATTTTTGGTTTTGGTTGAAAATCTGTCAGCATGTAAAATGGGCACCCTCCGTTCTGATCAAGGGGGGGGAATATATGTCTTCTGATTTTAATGCATTTCTGGCTAAACGTGGGATAAAACACTAGTGTACAGTGCCGTATACACCTCAACAGAATGGAGTTGCTGAACGGAAGAACAGGTCTCTCATGGAGATGGCAAGGTGTATGGCCAAGAGTCAGGCTTTACCTCATAGTTTCTGGCTGGAGGCTATCATGTGTGCAGCATATGTACTGAACAGGTGTCCCACTAAAGCACTGCAGTCTATCACTCCATATGAGGCTTGGCATGACCGCAAGCCATCTGTTGCTCATTTGCGTGTTTTTGGTTGTTTGGCATATGCACTAGTGCCTGAACAACATCACAGAAAATTGGATCATAAGGTAGTAAAATGTATTTTTGTTGGGTACAGTTATGAAAGTAAAGGCTATGTCTTTGTGGAAGATGCTATTCAGCCATTGCTTTCATGTACTAAGGAGACATATGTTAGCTCCAAACACATGTATGATACTTTGATGCCTTTTTTACATGTGGACAGTCTAGTGCTGGTCCTAATGAGGCAACTTCTCAGCCTTTGCAAGTTTCATATGAGGATGCAGATCATTCCATTTCTCATGCAGATTTACATGATGCACTTGTTGATGAGAGAGCTGATATTGAGCAGGCAAAAACTATGCCAAAATGGCTTGTGCAAACTTTTCGTGATAGCAAACTGGATGCACCTTTTTCTCGTTTCCTCGTGCCCTCATTTTGAATGCTCTAAACTTGCGTAAACTGAATGCCCAAAGATTAAAGCAAATCAGCCTTAAAATCACACATATGCTAATGGAACCAAGACAAAAGGATTATGCCTCTCGTTCCTATTTTTCGAATTTGCCTCTTCCAATTTAAAGCATTTATGTTGAAACAAGTTGTAAACATTGTTTCTAGTTGCATGTATGGCATTTCAATTTCTGTCTTCGGAGGATTTTGACAAGCTCACCACATGGTTCCCTTTTAAATAAAGAGGCGAATCAGAGATATGACAACCATGATCTTGAATTCGGACCATGGGCTTGGGAAAGAATGTATTTTTCAAGGGGAAGGAGTTATGATAAGATTAGTTACTTCAGGAGTATTTAAAAAAAAAAAGAGACTAAGCCTAGTTGTCAAGTCTCAAGGATAGGAAGGAGGAGGTCTTGGGTGAAAGAGTTAAGTTCAACCTAGAGTGCCTTAACATAAGCCATGATCACTAATAACACTCTCTACAGGTCATGGCTAGTCCCGAAAGGGTAGAGACTTATGGGTCATTCTCTTGTCTGCATAGTCCCTAGTTTATTACAGTGGGATTGCATGGAAGATCATATACCTAGCCACCCAAGCATAGTTTAAATGCAAGGGAATTAATTTGTTACTTTAGGGCTCAAATTGCAACGTGCATAGGGAAATTGTCTAGAATTCTTCAAAGCATGCAAGACATTCGTGAGAGATCTATAGACTATATAAGATGTCTCGATGGTCATAGATGTCAACCCCAAAATATGGTGATTAAAGAGCAAGTTATCAATTTGGCGAGCTATACTTAGAGTCCACCTATTTCACATGTTTTAATGATCCTTATCATTCTATCCATACTTTGCACTAAATTTAGCTTGTCAAGTGCAAGATAGATGGTACTTAGAACGATTGGGTAGGGATGAGACCACACAAGGTTTTCCCTCTTTTTAAGCCCAGCTCAGTATAGGGTTTCCTTTCAAACACTACAACATATCGGCCATATACCGAGGCTTTTACCAAGGAAATTGAATGGGCACATTTTTTCCCTGACGCTGGTGTAAGTGTCGATATAGGCATCGGAACCAAAATGATGATATAGGCATCGATATAAGCATCGGTATAAGCGTCAAACATATCGACGCTCATACCAACGCTCATATCGACGCCTTTACCAGTAACTATTGGGCATACCGTTGCACATACCGATAACCATCCAAGGAGTAACGACGATCATATCTACAAATTGTTTTTGTGTAGAGTGTGTTGTCTTTTGCTACAACAACATTACCATGATGTTGTTTAGCAAAAGATGATACACTTTGCCCAAAAAAAAAATCTAGTACATGTGATGTGTACTCTAATAGCAATCCAAATACGATTTCATAAAGCAAAATACTATCCGAAACAAATGAGATGATTAGAATGAACCATGAACCATGAACCATGAATCAGGAACCATGTACAAAAAAAGTTATATATTTTCATAAATGACACATGTACAAGAGTGTGGCAAACCACTGTCATATATGAGGCAAATACAAAATGTGGCAAAGCCTTGCCATATAAGAATCAAATACAAAAGTCTAGTGCACCATTGCCATATCTAAGCCAAATACAAAATTGTGGCACACCACTATCATATACATGCACAAAAGGATCAAAACATCCATATCACAAGTCCTGCAACAGAGAACATTTATGAAATGAGATAAATTCACATGAGATTTACAAACAGCAAGTAAAAACTAAGTTTCTAAATTCATCATCTTATCACAGATGCTCCCATGAAACAACCACACCGCATCCCTCCAAGACGTCCAATTGTGCAATCAATCCATGATGATATCCATAAGCTGCCCGCATCACGAGCCTCAAATCATCGATGGAATATAACTTCACGCATGGTGTGCAAAATCCACTCTCATCTAACAAGAGGATGCCCATGTGCTGGCCATAACTCCTGATAGATCGTCTTTGTGATATAATTTTTTACGATCTTTATCTTATTCACTCCATTTCAACATGATAAAGTATGGAGCAAAGCTGTCATATTTGTTGATGCATGGCCTTCCCGACCGCATCCATTACGGAGCTCCATTACAGATACTATACACCTTGGAATCATCATGGTCATGAGCAGCCCAAGGTGTACGTGGTGTTCCATGTGGTGTACCACATGGCATACCTACATCTGAGGTACTGCTCATATCAACGCCTTTACCAGCAACTGGTGGGCATACCATTGCACATAACGATGACCATCCTCGGAGTACCGACGACCATATCTACAAAATGTTTTTGTGCAGAGTGTGTTGTCTTTTGCTACAAAAACATTACCATGATGTTGTTTAGCAAAAGATGATACACTCTGCCCAAAAAAAAATCGAGTACATGTGATGTGTACTATAATAGCAACCGAAATATGATAAAGCAGAATACTATCCGACACAAAAGAGATGATCAGAATGAACCATGAACCATGTACAAAAAGAGTTATATATTTTCATAAATGAAGCATGTACAAGAGTGTGGCAAACCACTGTCATGTTGGAGTTAGACATCTGGGAGAGCACGCGAACAGCACAAGGAAGAAGAAGAAGCTTGGAGCACAACACACAATATTGAATGTATTACTAGAGAATGTACAAATATAAGTAGCCCTTTAGGGCAATAGGCATATATACAAGCCGGGGGAAAAAACCTCCTATAGAGGGGAAAAAGTGCGTTGGCGATCCTAGAGTCTTCACACACATCACTACCTAAATATATCAACAAATCCCCCCTGGGAGTGATGCGGTGAACAAGTAGCTGGCACTCATGTATAAGGAAGTGCCAAGCTATGTGGAAATCACTCCACAAAAGGAAGTAAGTCCAAAGCTTTGCGGAAAGCTTCAAATTTCTCCCTAGGCAGAGCCTTTGTGAAAAGGTCTGCAATGTTCTCCTACGTGGGCACATATGCCAAGCTGATCTCCCCAGAAGAGAACCTCTCCCTGACATAATGATAATGCACCTTAATGTGCTTAGTGAGAGCATATCTGTTATAACCTCATCAACAGAAATCAATTGTTCCTTCAAGTCTTTGATCTTTGTTAGGAAACTGTCCATAGAATCACCTTCATTCATGTGCTCACTCTCCAACTATTTTCGGAGGTAAGCAACACGAGCCTCATTCCTAGCTTGGTACAATGTGGTAAGTGTATCCAGAGCATCCTTAGCTGTTCTGCAAGAGCAAATATGAGGAATAATGGAACGTTTGATAGACAAAGCTATCAATGCATGTGCGTGGGCATCTCTGCCATCCCAACAAATCTACTCTGCAGTAGGTGCAGCAGAAATAACAGCACGAATAGGAATCTGCATTATATCATCTTCGACACCATCTCCATCAGCTCCAGCACCTGTATTTGCAGTACCTGTTGTTACACGTGTAACAAGACGTCTTTCAACACCCTGCACAATGTTCCACAATCCTTTTGCAACCAATACATGTTGCATCATATAAGCCCATAAGGGGTAGTTGGTACCATCCAACTTCTCCTCAACAGCCAACATACATAATACATCACTGCTTTCAGCCATGGCCGGTGACTAAAATACCTTGATGCTGAAAATTAATTGTCTCTAAGAAAGTTGAGCAAAATTGCCTAGACAAATTCTGCTAGACCTGTAGAAGACTTCGACACACTTATAATGGCAAACAAAAACTGGTATATACCTTTGCCACAAAAAGATAAATTAGTCTGCACAAGCATTGCGATAGTGCGTTCGGACGCGAAACGAGCTCAAAATCCGTGCGATTCTAAAACTACAAACGGAGGGGTGTCGACGGTGCCCTAGATGAAGCGACGACCTGCTCTGATACCAATTGTTGGAGTTAGACGTCTGTGAGAGCACGCGAACAGCACAAGGAAGAAGAAGGACCTTGAGGCACAAGACACAATATTGAATGTATTACTAGAGAATGTACAAAGATAAATAGCCCATTAGGGCAATAGGCGTATATACAAGTCGGGGGAAAAAAACCTCCTAAAGAGGGACAAAAGTGCCTCGGCGATTCTAGAGTGTTCACACACATCACTACCTAAATATATCAACATGTCATATATGACAAAAATACAAAATGTGTCAAAATGTTTCAAAATGTGTCAAAGCCTTTACCAGCAATTGCTCGGCGTACCATTGTACATAGTGACGACCATCCTAGGAGTACCGACAACCATCCTGGGAGTACCGACAACCATATCTACAAAATGCTACAGCAACATTAGCATGATGTTGTCTTTTGCTACAACAACATTACCATGATGTTGTTTAGCTAAAGATGATACACTCTACCCAAAAAATTGGAGTACATGTTTTGTGTACTCTAATAGCAACCAAAATATGATTTCATGAAGCAAAATACAATCCGACACAAAAGAGATGATCAGAATGAACCATGAACCATGAACCATAAACAACATACAAAAAAAGTAATATATTTTCATAAATGACACATGTACAAGAGTGTGGCAAACCACTGTCATATATGAGGCAAATACAAAATGTGGCAAAGCATTGTCATATAAGAATCAAATACAAAACTCTGGTGCACCAGTGCCATATATGAGCCAAATACAAAATTATGACACATCACTGTCATACACATGCACAGAAGGATCGAAACATCCATATCAGCAGTCCTGCAATAGAGAACATTTATGAAATGAGATAAATTCACATGAGATTTACAAACAACAAGTAAAAACCGAGTTTCTAAATTCATCACCTCATCATAGATGCTCCCATGAAATGACCACACTACGTCCCTCCAAGTCCTCCAATAGTGCAATTAATCCATGACGATATCCATAAGCCTCCCGCATCACGATCCTCGAATTGTCGATGGGACATAACTTCACATGTGGTGTGCAGAATCCACTCTGAACTAACAAGAGGATGCCCAAGTGCTGGCCGGAACTCGTAATAGATCGTCTCTGTGATATATTTTTTACAATCTTTATCTTGTTCACTCCATTTCAACAGAGAGAGAGAGAGTATTGAGCATGTCTAAAAGTGGGGATGCAATAACCACTCAAGAAGAGAATAAGGATGGAGTTGAAACGAAACTAGTTTATGCCAATACAACCCCCGCCACCTACCATTATGGAGAATAGAGCAATATTGGAGTGAACATCATTGTGCATGACAAGTAAGAGAGAGAGAAAGAGAGAGAGAGAGAGAGAGACTTATATGGTAGAGGAAGATCAATAATTAGGAACAAGTTGAAGAAGATACCAATGGCAAGAGTTAGACCTCAAGGAGGTCTTGGAATTTTTATCAGAAGAATAGTTATGAGATTTATCTAATCACTTTCAAATAGATATCATTGTAATGAGGCATTCATCCTCTAGATGATGACAAATTCTCGGACCCTTACCCACCTTCATACGTGCTTTTTCATAATAATAGATGTGGAGGAAGATGAAATAACCCAATTTTCACGCAGCAACAATGCTAACTTATTAATCCATCATATAAGATTGTCTTAACTATCGAAAGCTTGCTATAGCATGACTTCTTGGGTGATGAGCAAGGCGTATATGTTTCTTAAGCACAATGACAGAAGTCTTTGTCAAAAAATTCATAGGTCTAGGGGCATCATAGATATGCATATGTGGGACCAAGGCATGATGTCAAAGCTTAGGCCTTAATAATCATATCTACGTCGAACATATAAATGCTACTACTCATGAACAACCATATTTTGGGGATGGAAAAAAGTGTAAACATGAAAGGATTTGTGGGTAGAACAAAATTTCAAGTACATTAGAAGTGGAGACCATAGTCGAATTCACATGATCTAATGCACATGCTTGCTTCGACTAAGGACTTTGCAAATTGAACCCTTCTCAATGTAACATACTAATTTCCTTGCATTTAAAGTATGCTTGGCTGGCTAGGTAATGATCTGCCATGTAGTACCACTATAATAAAATAGGGACTATGCAGGTAAGAGAATGACCTGTAACTCTCTACCACTTGGGTACTAGCCATGAACTCTAGAGCTAATTGGAGTCCACATATGTATGTCCAACCTCCACTACTCCTTTAGCACCTTCCTCTAGAATCTATTAGTGGATTCTGTTAGTGTTACTAGTGCTCACGACTTATTTTAAGACCCTCTAGATCCAACTTAACTCTTCAACTCAAGACCTCCTCCTTCCTTGAAGATCACTTCTTTTCCTCATAAATATGCTTCAAGTTACAACTATACAATACGTTCTTCCCCAAGCCCATGGTAGAATTTAAGAGCATGGATGTCTGATTTGCCTCTTTATTTGAAAGGGAACCCATCCTAAGCTGGATCTAAAAAGGGGGGAAACCATGTCTCCTCTCATCCCTAACCAAATCATTCTAAGTACCATCTATCTTGCACTTGATAAGTTGAATGTATTGCAAAGTATGGATAGAGTGAGAGGGATCGATAAAACATGTGAAATAGGTGGACTCTAAGTATATCTAGCCAAATTGATAACTTGGTCTTCAATGAACATATTATGGGGATGGATATCTACGACCATCAGGACATCTTATATAGTTTACACATCTCTCACAAAGTGTCTTGTGTGCTTTGAAGAATTCTGGACGATCTCTCTAAGCGTTTTTCAAATTGAATCCTTCTCAATGTAACAAAACTAATTCCCTTCCATTGAAAGTATGTTTAGTTGGCTCGCCAATGACCTTCCATGCAATCCCACTATAATAAACCAACGACTTTGAAGGTAAGAGAATGAACCATAACTTTATACGATATTGGAACTAGCATGACCTCTAGAGTTAATTGGAGTCCACATATGTATGTCAAACCTCCACTACTCCTTTAGGACCTTCCAATAGAGTCTATTAGTGGATTCTACTAGTGTTAGTGGTGCTCATGGCTATACAATACATTGTTCCCCAAGCCCATGGTCCAAATTAAAGAGCATGGTTGTCATATCTCTCATTCGCCTGTTTATTTGAAAGGGAACCATATCATGAGCTAGATCCCTACCAAAATCATTCTAAGTACCATTTACCTTGCACTTGATAGGCTAAATTTAGTGCAAAGTATGGAAAGAATGATGAGGATCGTTAAAACATGTAAAATAGGTGGATTCTAAGTATAGCTACCCAAATTGAAAACTTTTCTCTTGAACAACCATATTTTGGAAATAGACATCTACGACCATCAGCACATCTTATATGGATCTCTCACAAAGTGTCTCGTATGCTTTGAAGAACTCTAGACAACTTCTCTACGTGCTTTGCAAATTGAAACCTTCTCAGAGATTTACAAACAAAAAGTAAAAACCAAGTTTATAAATTAATCACCTCTTCGCAAATGCCGTCATGAAACGAGCGCACCACGTCCCTCCAAGTCCTCCAATAGTGCAGACAATCCATGACGATATCCATAAGCCTTCTCCGTTCGTATTGGAGGACGACCCATTGCTAGCTCCTGCAACAAATATACAAAACATTAGAGGAACGTGCATGAGAAACTTAACACAAAAAAATTCAATAAATCAAATGGTACTTATAAACTCGTGAGGCATCGTATCATATCCGATGCTACCCAAATGTGACGGTTCAACCGTATCTAAACATGTGGCTACGACATCTTGTGGCCGGTAATATTGGTCAGGAGTCTACTGCTACTCGTCCCGAATCATATCCCACTCCTCAGCATCTAACCATACAGGCTTTGGCAAGCCTGCTCTAAAAGCATCACGAGCCTCGGATGGTCGATGGGACATAACTTCACGTGCAGTGTGCAGAAGCCACTCTGAACTGACAAGAGACTATCCATCGGCTGGTTGAAACTCCTCATAAATAGTCTGTGTGATATAATTATTTCGATCTTTATCTTGTTCACTCCATTGCAACATGATAAAGTGTCTAAACTGTATGGAGCAAAGCTGTCGTATATGTGCACGCATTGCTTTGCCAGTCGCATCCATCACCGGAGCTCCATCTCGGATACTATATACCTTGGAGTCATCATGGTCATGAGCACCCCAAGGTGTATGTGGTGTTGCACGTGGTGTATCCCATGACGTACCTACATTTGAGGTACTTGTCTTAGGAGTAGAAGCGTGCGGGACAACATTCATCGCCCTACCTCCACAACAGCCGCCTACTCCAGACCTACCTGTAGATCCACTCCTAGTACCTCCTGCTCCAGAGCGTGACCTCGACCTATGAGATGGGCCTGAACCTATATCGCGTTGAGGTGTCGAATGCACATGTCTATTACTAGAGCTAGTAGGGGATGGCTGAAAAGATGGACGTGGTGAAGTCATAAAGCTAGGAGACATACCTCCTACGGGAGTAGCACCACCCACAAGAGTCACACCGGCAAGAGTGACACCAGCGGGAGTGACACTGCTGGGAGTGAGGCTGGTAGGAGTGAGGCCAGTAGGAGTGAGGCCGAGAGGAGTGCTACCACGAGCGATCCAATACTATGATGCAGTGGCCATATATGCGGGAGGTACCTGAGAGATGAACTCTGAAAAGTGCTCCTCTGTCATGGAATGTGGAGTGACTGGAGGACTTTCTCCCATCGTGCTCAGTAACAAAAGAACTCAAATAATTAGCATGTGATAATAAAGGTAATATAGAGAAATGATAGTGTACAGAAACTAGCAAAAAAATAAACAAAAATTAGTACGTACAAGTGTTTGATTAAAACTTCCTCTAGTCTAGCATCCTCTTGGAGATCCGATGCACCGAGAATATCTATCTCTATATTGATGACTTCTAAATGCTGGTTTCTTCCTGATCATCATCTATTGCTTTGTCTTCTCGAACAATGACCTCTTCTTCTTGAACAATGATCTCTTCCTCTTCAATTATCAAATGAATCTCTGAGTCCACTATAGATGGACTTTCTTCTACATCTATGTTCTCACAAATTTGTATACTACATGGGGTGACATGTAAAACAAATAGCCACTCTATTTCTTTTGAATCTGGTATAAAAAAAACTTGCTCACAGTGTTCGGGAAGTACAAACGTATCCCTTTCATCGTCCATAATTTTGTGGACTTGACTTGAAGCAAATCACTTTTATCCTGCCTCACTATTGCGTTTCTTCCAGAGGTGCCTACTTTGAACCATTTCACATAAAAAAGAAAGTTATCAAACTTCCTAAAAGATAGTTTCAAGATATCTTGAACCACACCACAATAATCTAGCTGGCCTTCTTGAGCATTATCATCTCTTGCACTTGCTCTACTTTTTTGCAAAAAGTTCAGCATCATCCCACTATCAAAAGTAGATCTATTTTTATCAATTTGTGCGATCCGAAAATGTCGTCCATGAGACCATAGTGGACCGTATTTAGTATAGTCCCAATCACATCCCTTTGCAAGTTCTTCTTCTTCTTTAGAGATATCTTCACCCGCTGCCTTTGCTTGTGAAATCGCTGTATCTAACAATCTGCTTGTTGGAAAAGGTGGAAGAGGTTGAAGACTTTCTGGAAGAGGCGAAAATCGAGTGGAACGATTCCTTCAAAACTGAGCTCTTTCCTTTGCGTTGGTTTCCTTGGCAAGCTCATACTTTTCTAACCACTTCTGCATAGGCTCAGAGTTAACTACGCAAAACTTCATTGCCTTCTCTTTGAAAGTTGCATCCATTTTTCTTTGCAATCCTTTACCTTGTGGTTCATCGCCTACGAGACGAACATCTTCATCATCGCTCCATAAGCGAGGCATTTCGGAATTTGACATACGTAGAAACTCAATTATGAATACAAGAGACTCTTGTACAAGCCATCCCTCTGCCATGCTACCCTTTGGACGTGCTCTATATCGAACAAACCCTGTTAATGTCTTCATAAAGTGCTCCAAGAAAAACATCCATCGACTATGGACAGTTCCTGCTATTGCAACTTCATCTACCACATGAACCAATAAATGAAGTTGAATAGTGAGAATACTTGTGGGAAAGTATTTCTCTACCATACAAACAACCTCGATAGCATTGATTTTTGCACTCTCTATGCTATATTTATTTATCTCTTTAGAAGAGATCCATTGTACTAAAGAACTAATTTTATAAATGATTCTTTGTACATCCCCCAAAGACAATCTTTTAAGGCTATAGGGAGCACAAACTATAAAAACTTGTGCCAATCATGAGACTTGAGCCCTCCAAGATTGTCATTTCGTATGAAAGCAGTCTTTAAACACCTCATGCATCCAGTAGGTGTCCGAAACTTTGAAATAGTTTTGTTCACTTGTTGCTCTTCCGTCCTGTGAAGCACCCAAGGAGCTCTTGGTAATGATATTGTTCCATTGGGCTTAGTAATTGCCCACAACTCTCACATATGACCTCGCTCTTCTAATTCCTCCCTTTGTGCTTTGCTGTCTTTCTTTCCGATCAAAGTCTTCCAAAGAATCGCTCCCACATTCTTAAAAATATGCATCGGGTCTACCAAATGATTGATCATAATTCACTCCAATAAGGGATTTCATGAAAAATGGACAACCGTTCATGCCAACAATTGTATTTTCTGAATCCCACAGTTGTTTCCAATTTCTAGCTTTCATTTGGCATTGTGCTTGTCGACCAATTTGTCCTTCATGTAAAACATGTCCATCAGGCTCTTCCACAAGTGGTGCAAGATATACATTCATGTTTTTTATCTTATACTTACCTGGTACAATAAGAGCTAATAATAAATGACCTTTCTTTGTGGCGAGCCATGGTGGGATGTTATAATTGACCAAACATACAGGCCATGTGCTCCATGAAGAACTGCGTAAACCAAATGGATTCACTCCATCCATAGCTAGGCTTAGACATATGGATCGAGGCTCACTAGCAAACTTTGGCCACTTACTATCTATGTGCTTCCAAGCATTAGAGTCAGCATGCACTCGCATTACACCATCTATAAACCTGCTCTTTGTATGCCATGACATTAACTCAGCTATAGATTTGCATCTAAACATGTTCTTAATTCATCGAATGATAGGAAAGTGGTGAAGAACCTTTGCGGGGATTGCTTTGCCTACAAGGTCCTCTCTAAATCTATTTGCTACACACTTTGGAAAGAGGATGCAATCATTCAGACAAGCATGAATCTTAGTATAATCCATTCCAATGGACTCTAAAAGTTTTTTTGCATCTCCACATATTGGAGGCATGTCATTGCCCTCTGGCAAAAATTGATCTTTAAGAAGCCTGCAATAAGCAATTAAAACGATATTAGTAAATAAAGTTATTTTGATACAACAATGAAAGTTTATTTCAAATCCACTTACCTGAACAATTCAGTGATACTACTATCTGACCATCCATAAATGGATTGCAAATTGACCATCGCGAGTGACGCACATAGTACAAATATCTTTGCTCCATTGTAAAGTGGTAAACGAGCTAGTCTTCACATGTTTCAATATTTTGCATCGACTTCTGATTGTGGAAATTATGTTGTGTCCATGAAACTCTCGACATCTTCTCCACCATCATGATCTTCGTCCATCTCATAAAATGCTTTAAGCATCTCTTCCATATGTTCATTCCATGTAATGCTATTAGTACTTGCTTGTATATCTAAGAACTTTTTTGTTCTCTTTTGTCCACGAGAGGTTACTAGTGCAATGTCTTTTGGGTCCATCTGCTCACTTGGGGGACCATGCGAATGGTAGCATAGGTTTTCTAGTCGACTTTTATCAAAGGATCCATAATCTCTAACATGTGCAGTACAAATCCGTCGTTTCTGATAAATTTGATACTTGCACTGAGTGCAAGGACATGCCATTCTCTCCTCCGGATCCAAACTAGCCATCTGATATAATATGGACATTTTAGAACATTTTTTTTTATTAAACCTAAAAATCATACTCCTAAAGACTTAAACCTGAAATACTAAAACCTAGATACTTAAACACCTAAAAAAACCTAAAACCCTAATCTTAAAACCCTAATCTATATAATTATCCTATTTTATATATTTATTTACTTATATATTCATATTCTTTTCTTAATTAATCCTATTTTTATATATTTAATTATATATATTTAATTAAATATATTTAATTAAATTATTTAAAACACTAGTTCTTTTTATATTTATTTATCTATATAATTATCCTATTTTATATATATATTTATCTATATATTCAGATTTTTTCCTTAATTTTTTTCTATATTTTCTCTTTATATAAATTTAATTGAGTTATATGTATGCCTAAACTCTAAAACAATAATCTTAAAGTTCTATACCTAAAATATGTATATTTTTGTATGCATGTGTATATATGTTATGTAGGCGTTAAAACCTTAAAACCCTAATCAGAAAGACCTAGATCTAAAACATGTATATATGTGTATGCATGTGTATATATATGTGTATGTGTATGTGTATGTATATTTACTATGATTAAAATGATTAAAATTAAACCTACTTTTATAGATTTAATCTTATATATTTAATTTATTTATTTAAAACACTAGTTCTTATCATATTTTTTTATCTATATAATTATCATATATATATATATATATATATATATATATATATATATATATATATATATATATATATATATATATATATATATATATATATATATATATATATATATATATATATATATATATATATATATATATATATATATATATATTCATATTCTTTTCTTAATTAATCCTATTTTTATATATTTAATTATACATCTTTAATTAAATTATTCAAAACACTAGTTCTTTTTATATTTATTTATCTACATAATTATCCTATTTTATATATATCTTTATTTATTTATATATTTAGATTTTTTCCTTAATTTTTTTCTATATTTTCTCTTTATATAAATTTAATTGAGTTATTTATTTAAAACACCAGTTCTAAACATATTTATTTATCTATATAATTATCCTATTTTATATGTGTATTCATTTATATATTCAAATTTTTTTCTTAATTAATCCTATTTTTATATTTTTAATTATATATATTTAATTAAATTATTTAAAACACTAGTTCTTTTTATATTTATTTATCTATATAATTATCCTATTTTCTATATATACTTATTTATATATTCAAATTTTTTCCTTAATTGTTTTCTATATTTTCTCTTTATATAAATTTAATTGAGTTGTATGTATACCTAAACCCTAAAACCCTAATCTTAAAGATCTAGACCTAAAATATGTATATTTCTGTATGCATGTGTATATACATGTATATATGTATTATATATGTATGTGTATGTGGGTATATATGTTATGTAGGTGTTAAAACCCTAAAACCCTAATCAGAGAGACTTAGACTTAAACCTGAAATACTAAAGCCTAAAGACTTAAAACATAAAATACTAAAACCTAAATACTTAAACACCTAAAAAAACCTAAACCCCTAATCCTTAAACCCTAATCCTATTTTATATATATGTTTATTTATATATTCAGACTTTTCTCTTATTTTTTTCTATACTTTTTCTTTATATAAATGTAATTGAATTATGTGTATGCCTAAACCCTAAAACCCTAATCTTAAATATCTAGACCTAAAATATGTATATTTCTATATGCATGTGTATATACATGTATATATGTATTATATTTGTATGTGCATGTGTGCATATATATGTTATGCATGTGTAAAAATCCTAAAACCCTAATCGCAAAGACCTAGACCTAAAACATGTGTGTATGTGTATGCATGTGTATATATATGTGTATAAGTATATGTGTATAAGTATATGTGTATGTATGTGTTAATAGCCTAAAAACCCTAATCCTAATTTTATATATTTGATGTAAAAGAAAACTTTAAAATCAAAATTTTATATATTTAGTTATATATATATAATTAAAACACTAGCTTATGCGTGTGTATATGTGTCCATGTGTGTATGTATGTGTGTGTGTGATTGTATGCATGTGTGTATATGTGTATGTGTGTCTATGTATGCATGTGTGAGTATATGTGTATGTGTGTGTATGTATGCATGTGTGTGTATGCATTCATGTGTGTGTGCATGCATGTGTGTATGTATGTGCTTGCGTGTGCATGTGAGTGTATGCATGCATGTGTGTATATGTGTGTGTATGTATGCATGCATGTGTCTATATGTGTGTATGTATGCATGTGTGTACATATGTGTGTGTATGCATGCATGTGTGTATATGTGTGTGTGTATGTATGCATGTGTGTATGTATGCATGCATGTGTGTATATGTGTATGTGTGTGTATGCATGCATGCATGTGTGTATATGTGTGTATGTATGTGTGTATGCATATGTGTATATGTGTGTGTATGTATGTGTGTATGCATGTGTGTGTATGTATGCATGTGTGTATATGTGTATATGTGTGTATGCATGCATGTGTGTATATGTGTGTGTATGTATGCATGCATGTGTGTATATGTGTGTATGTATGTGTGTGTGTATGTATGTGTGTATGCATGTGTGTGTGTATGTGTATATATGCATATGTGTATATATGTGTGTGTATGTATGTGTGTATGCATGTGTGTATGTATGTATGCATGTGTGTATATTTGTATGTGTGTATATGCATGCATGTGTGTATATGTGTGTGTATGTAAACATGCATGTGTGTACATGTATGTGTGTATGTATGCATGTGTATATGTGTAGATGTGTGTGTGTGTATGTATGCTCTATCTTCCTATCTCTATCTTCCTCTCTTTTATCTCTCTTTATCTCTCACTCTCTCTCTCTTTATCTCTCTATCTCTCTCTCTTTCTCTCTCTATCAATAGAGAATAAAACAATCACTTACAAGTATGTCCCTCTTTTGGATCGTTGTCGTCAAAGCATAATGTATGTCGTCTATTGTCGAATTTTAAAGAATCAACGCCAAAGAAGTTATGCAAAATCAAAGAGAAGAGAAATTATAAGACCTAAAGCATACAGAAAGACAAAGGCTAAGTGTATGTGCACCACTTACAAAGATGTGAGATCTAAACAGAGAGAGAGAGAGAGAGAGTGTGTGTGTGTGTGTAAAGAGAGAGATCTGTGTGTGTGTAAAGAGAGAGATCTATGTGTGTGTGTATGCACAAGACAATGTAGGTCGCAACTCGGTTCGTGCACGCAAGTTCAACAGAAGACAACCAATACTCAAACATGCAAAAAAATGTTCAGTTTCGCTCTCATGTTCCCGATATGTTTAAAACATGGCCTTGGTATGGGCATCGATATGGGCATCGGTAACTTCCAGTAAATTACCGATGCTTATACTCATGCTCATACCGATGCCCATACCGATGCTTATACCGGTGGTCGCGGCACACCCCAATGATCCATTTTAAACGGTCATATTGACGGCCACTTGACCGTCGGTATCTTTAAGTGGCCTTTTCCAACGTTTATATCGACGCCAAGAGTGCACTTCCACTCCTTATGGAGTCTCCATGCTCATAGAGCATCTCATGTAAGTCATTTCCATTTTTACTTCTTTTGTTCCTTCCTCCTTAGCTTGTTTGATGTGTGCATGTGAGTAGAGTAGGAGTAGTCCTTTTTCATTTCAACATGGTATCAGAGCATAGGTTAATTGTTTTTCCTTTTGCGTTGTTATCTCTATTTTCTTCATTATCATACATATCCCTCTTAATCCCTCCCTCCCACCCACATTTATAATACAAGTGGTTTTTAAGCACTATGTTAACTTCTTCATTAAGATTGATTATGTTTTTGCGTATTTGTTCTATTGTGTACTCGTTTCATCATTGCTATATGTAATAGTGGTGCTCCATAGGTCATAGTCTTCCTTTTTGTTCATCGTAATAACAAGTGCTTATAAGCACTCTATAATAATAGTACATAGCTCTGGAGTTTCGTTTGCAAGCTTCAATCTACTATGCAAAATCAGATGGATGTGTCGGTTGTGCCCTAACAAAGCATGGACGTCACACTCACTCACACAATGCTTGCTTGTTGGATGAAACACTCTCAAAGGACACAGAGGAGTTTCCCTTTTTCTTTTTGTATTTCTGATAGGCATTGAACAAAGCAACAAGATAGAACTACACCTCTTGAACTCTCTGGATGACTACACACACAACAGGTTTGCAATTTGAAATGAAGACTTCTTCCTCTCCACCACTTCTTAAACCAGCTCTTGTGTGGATGTGAAAGGCTACAACTCTTTCGGTTCTTGATTGTTTGAACTCAACTATGGCATTTGTAGCAACAAAGGTGGGCATGCATACCAAATGAAAGCCAAAGGTACCTCTGCCGGCAAGAATACTCGAATATCGATGCTCATCATTCGTTTTGTGCATCGAATCTAGTTGACGAAGATGGTGAAGGTGATTGCGATAGCCGTAGCCCTTGTGAATTCAACGAACCTGCTATTCTACGCCCTCCTCCGGCTTCCTCCTTGCCTAAGAATGGCAAGGAGCCTATAATGCCATACATACTTCTGCTGCCGCATTTGTGGAGGGCGGAATCCAGGACGCATGTGATGATTCCTGCAGCATCTGTCTTGAGCCGTTCTGCGAGAGTGATCCTGCCACAGTGACCTCATGCAAACATAATTATCATCTTCAGTGTATTCTGGAATGGGCAAAGAGAAGGAAGGAATCCCCTATGTGCTGGAGGTTACTCAGTTTTGAGGACCCCAGTAGTCAAGAGCTCTTTGATGCTGTTGAGCAAAACCGGTGTTGGTGCAGGCACACAGTGGAGGACATGTACATGTTGCGCTAAAGGAGAATATTGAATCACTTTCTTGTGCAGATGACACGGATAACTGGATCTCAGCATAGAATTCATTACCCCGACCATTTCCACACTCAGGACCTCAAGATGTAGCGAATTTGCATTCACGTGCAGATGAAGCAGATAGATGGGCTTCATCCAAAAATAGACAAGCTTCACGTGTGCAGGATAAGAATTACAAAGATCACCTCTCCTACTGTTTCTTCGCCTCCCCCCTTCGCTACCCCAGCTCCAGCTCCAGCTCTACCTCCCACCTCCGCACATGGCTCTTCTCTTGCAGCTTGTCCATGGCCTTCCTCTGGACCCGCTTCATCACCCGCATGCAGAAAGAGAAACAGAAAGAGAGAGAGTGGCACTGAAGATGGGCATGGCCTTATCGACATGCCCTTATCAGCATGGCCAACGTCGTTGTGTTATAACCATGGGACTGGCCAACTGGGAATAGCGGTCCCCTCTCATAGATGTAATCTGCTCCAAATTCACTAAAGATATAGATTTTAGAGGATGATTTTTTTTGCGTTAGTCATTTCTCATGGGCCATTTATCCGCCATCCAATAAGTTGCAGAACGCGAAGTCTTTGTCAACTATCCATTATTGTCAAAAACTGACCAAGTGCGCAGCCTGCCAATTCCTCTAGAGGAGAGAGTGTTCATTGAATGGACTTAGACATTGACATCATCAATTTTGTCATTAGTCTCTATTTGTATCTATACATGTATTTTTAGGTGGTGTATTTGAGGCACATTTTTTTGATGAGTGCACAAACAAAAGTTTTTTTATGGATCCTTGTAAAGGATTAGACATTGTCACATTCATAAGTGGTAAGATCTTCCTTTGTACCCCTGGTATATTAGCACTAAGTCTTTCTCTCCATTTTCAGGTGCACATCGAAGGGAGCCACATACTTTCTTAAGCAAGCTTCTCCATTCGAACCCCTACCTCATTCTTGACTATGGACGAAAAGAGTGAGTCCACCTTCAATGGCCAACATTTCCATACTTGTCAAGTCAAAATGCAATACAAGCTCATGAAGAAAGGCCTATGGGGCATTGCTAGTGGCAAGGAGAAGAAACCCGCTACGACAAAAGGTGAAGCTCTTGGAAAATCAAGGACGAGAAAGCACTATCTACCATTGCCCTAGGATTAAGTGGTCATTATGTGCATCACATTGATGAGAGGGGCACCGCTTATGATGCTTGGGCAAAGCTTGATCAACTTTTCGGATCTAAAGCTAAATCTTCCAAAATCACCCTCCTTATGAACTTATTTGATCTCAAAATGGAGCCCAACTCCTCTCTGGCCTCCCATCTCAATATCTTCAAGAGTATGTGTACTCAACTTGTTGACATTGACAAAAAGCTTGATGAAGATGTACTCATTGCCTTGCTACTATGAAGCCTTCCCCAAGATTCATATGGCCACATCATCACCACACTTAGGCTTCTTCCACAACCAACCCTTAGCGATGTTGAAGCTGCCCTCCTCGATGAAGAAAAGAATCTTCAAAACCACAGCTCCTCTCAAGAGAAAGCTCTCTTTAGCAAGAAGAAACCACCTCATCAAAAGTACAAACCATGTCGCTTCTACAAAAGAATAAATCATCCTAAAGAGAAATGCTACTACAAACCCAAGAAATATGCCAACATTAGTGAAGAAAGAAGTGATGGAGAGTCTGATGGGTCACCCAAGGCAACCGTTTGTAAAGAATATCTCTTTTAAAGCATCTCATTTACACCACCTACCCCATGATGTGAACCCTTTATATGTCTAGGGATCCCATATGTCCCTAGATCCCATTAAAAACCACTTGGATCCCATATGTCCAAGATTTGTCTACGGATCCCATATGTCCTTAGATCCTAAAAACCGAATGGACTAAGTGATCCCATATGTCACTAGTCCCCTTGCTAAAAACAAAAGCTTCATCACATGGAGGGGAGGTGTTGAGAGTTCCATGCTCCACCCTTTTGTCCAAAGCTACATTCATTCTCATGCAAGCACATATATCCCACATGCAAGGGGATTCTCCCAAACTCCATATAAGCAAGGCCTCCCTTCACTCCACACAAGTCATTCCACTCTAGCTCATTGCCAAGAGTGCACTTCCATTATGGAGTCTCCATGCTCATAGAGCATCTCATGTAAGTCATTTCCATTTCTACTTTAATTCATTCATCATGTTTTGTTATCTTTTGTTCCTTCCTCCTTAGCTTGTTTTATGTGTGCATGTGAGTAGAGTAGGAGTAGTCCTTTTTCATTTCAACAGGTATAGGCAGCGTCGATATGCCCCTCATATGTTGTAGTGTTAGTACACCTTAAGCACCTTCCACTAGGGTCTATTAGTGAATTCTACTAGTGTTTCTAGTGATCATGGCTTATGTTAAGTCCCTCTAGGTGTAACTTAACTCTTGAACCCAAGACCTCCTCCTTCCTATCCTTGAGAATTGAAAACTAGGCTAAGTCTCTTTCTTTTTTAATAGTCCAGAAGTGAATAATGTTATCATAACTCCTAGCCTTGTCTAGACTAATTTATAGCATCACCCTCCCTCTTGAGAAACATTATTTCCTTAGAAATATGCTTCAAGTTGCAACTATACAATACATTCTTTCCCAAGCCCATGGTCCGAATTCAAGATCATGATTTTCATATTTCTGATTTGCCTCCTTACTTAAAAGGGAACCCTATCTTGAGCTAGGCAAAATCCTCCCAACAACAACATTGAAATACCATGCATGCAACTAGAAACAATGTTTACAACTTTTCTTTACATAAATGCTTCAAATTAAAAGGACCAAATTACAAGAATACAAAAGAGAGGCATAATCCTTTTGTATTGGTTCTTGAATGGAGGATGCTTTTTACAACTTTGAATTCCTTGGCCTAGGCTATCTAAGGATCCATATAGGGACCACTCCATCAAGGGTACACCAAAGTTGGCAGCACATCCTTCCTTCTATAATTTCTAGAACTTGGCCTCTTATGGTATTCGAAAAATTGTAGAGCAACAAACACCTTCATCGAGGAGAACTTGCTTCAAATTGACTAGGGGATCTAGTAAGAGAGAGAAACAAATTCTTGCATAATGACCTTGATTGCCTCCTACTGTCTCCCAACAATCTCTTGCATAATGGCTTAGCTTCTCTTCCTTATGATCTTCGTCCTCTTCCTTTGATCCTTCCTCTTGAACTTGATCCATACCTAATGCTTCTAATGGTATTCAATTATTTACATTGAATGTATGAATGTTATTATAATTTCATGGATCACCCTATTGAGGGGATGGAAAAATGTGTTGTCATTAGATGATGAGTAGCCCCACAATTAAGTAAACATACAGAGCTTTGTGAATAGAACAAAAGTTCAAATACATTAAATGTTGGGATCCAAAGATCTATGATCATCTCTCCTTCTGCAAAACATTTGCATCTTATAGAATTTCATGTCTTAATTCATAACATTGTGTGCATTAAACTCGAAAGTCATCTTGAATAGCTATCCACACTTAATCGTTTCTCTTAGGGTTATATGTACATGTGGAAATACAAGATTACATCCTATGTGTGTCAAGTATGTTTTTAGAAATAGCACAAATTCACATTAGCTATTGTACACTTTGTCTCTATGAAGTACTAACTAAGCCTCTTTATCATTGTGGATGATCCACCATCATTACATTTTAGTTCATATTATGGTAGTTTTATAGTAGGTTTTTCCAGCAACTATGCTAAGTCTTTATCTTTTTTAATACTCGAGAAGTAAGAAATCTTATCATATCATCGAGCCCTATTCAAACTACATTATAGCATTCCCCCTTTGCCCTTGAAGAATGCTTTCTTTCCTTAGAAATGTGCTTCAGGTTAGAACTATACAATACATTCTTCCCCAAGCCCATGGTCCAAATTCAAGAGCATGGTTTTCATATCTCTAATTCACCTCTTTATTACACTACAACATATGAGGGGCATACCGATGCTGCCTATACCAACGATCATGCCCAATGTCAGTATAAACTTTGGAAAAATGTGATTAAGCATATCGACGGTCACTTGACTGTCAATATGGCCATTTAAAACGGATCATCGTGATGTTTTGCGATCATCGATATGCACATCGATATAGGCATCGGTATAAGCATCAGTAATTTCGAGTAAATTATAGATGCTTATACCGATGGCTATACCGATGCCTATACTAAGGCCGTGTTTTAAACATACGGGAACCCAAGAGCAAAAAATCAACATTTTGTGCGTGTTTTACATTGAGTAATGCTTGCTTCTATCGAACTTGCGCACGTGAACCAAATTGTGACCTGCATTGTCTTGTGTGCACACACACACATAGATCTCTCTCTACACACACTCTCTCTCTAGATCTCGCATCTTGGTGAATGGTGCATGTACTCTTACCCTTTGTCTTTCTCTGAGCTTTATGTTTTATAATTTTTCTTCGCTTTGATTTTGCAAAAGTGCTTTGGCATCAATTCTTTGGAATTTGACAATAGACGACATACATTATGGTTTGACGACAACAATCCAGAAGAGGGACATACCTGTAATTGATTGTTTTATTCTCTATTGATAGAAAGAGAGAGATAGATAGATAGAGAGAGAGATAGAGAGAGATAAAGAGACTTGAAAGAGAGGAAGATAGAGAAAGAAATAAAGAGAGATGAAAGAGAGAAAGATAGAGATAGAGATATAGAGAGATGAAAAAGAGAAATAGAGAGAGAGAGAGATGGTGCAAGTGCCAAGCCTACGCACTTGGCTAGGCATGAGAAGATTTTATGTGCAAATGATTGAAGACACATGAGAACCATTGCTATGGATTTTTATCTTTAACTAATTGTAAAATTCAATTGACTTGGAAGATTCTTGTAAATCCACTAAAATCATGGAGTTAAATAGATTGAAAAGCTACGACTTCATTTGGAGAAAGTATCTCCTAGATTAGGGGATCACTTTTCTAAAGAGATCCAAATTTGAATTCAAATTCAAATTTGAAGAAAAGCATTATAAAAACACTTTGAAATCTCGCGGCCATTAGAGACCATTAGAGAGCCATTCATTTGATCATTAGTAGAGGTTGAGTAGCACACCTCATTGCTCACTCACCTCACAATCATTTGGCATTATTTATTTGCCAATGGTGTTCTAAATTCAGGTTTCATAATACATATACATCATTAAGTAATCTGTTGGTATAGAGATAAAGAGAGAGAGATATAGAAATACATACACACACACATACACACATGCATATACACACACATATACACACATGCATACACATACATATGCATACATACATACACACATATACACACATGCATGCATACATACACACACATGCACACACATGCATACATACACACACATGTAGACACGTGCATACATACACACATGTATACATACAGACACGTATACACACACACATATACACAAACATACATACACCAAAATATACACACATGCATACATACAGAAATATATAGATACAAGCATACATACGCGCACACACACATGCATACATACACACGCACATGTATGCATATGCATACATACACACACATGTACACACATGCATACATACACACATATACACACATGCATGCATAAATACACACAAATGTAGACACATGCATACATACACACATGCATACATAAACACACATGCATACATACACACACACACACATGTACACACATGCATGCATACACACACACATATACACACATGCATACATACACACACATATAAATACACACATACATACACAAACATAACCACACATGCATACATACACACACATGTACACACATGCATACATACACACACATATATACACATGCATATTTATACATATGCATACATACATACACACATGCCAATTAAATATATAAAACTAGGATTAGGAGTTTTAGGCTCCTTACACATCCATACACCTGCATACATACACACACACATATATACACACATGCATATATACATGCACACACATATACACACATGCATACATACACACACACACATCACACACATACAGGATTTCAGTATAGATAAATAAATATGAAAATAGCTAGTGTTTTACTTAAATATATATAATTAAATATATAAAATTAGGATTTTAAGGTTTTTTTAACATCAAATATATAAAAAAGGGATTAGGGTTTTTGGGCTATTTACACATGCATACACATATATATACCCATACACATATATATACACATGCATACACACATATCAATGTTTTAGGTCTAGTTCTTTATGATTAGGATTTTAGGGTTTTTACACATGCATAACATACATACACATATACACACACACATATATATATATATAATTCCCTTGCATTTAAAGTATGCTTGGCTACCTAGGTAATGATTTTCCATGTTGTGCCACTATAATAAACTAGGGACCATGTAGGCAAGAGAATGACCCATAATTCTCTACCCCTGTGGGACAAACCATGATCTCTAGAGTTAATTGGACTCCACATATCTATGGCGAACCTTTAGTAACATTGAATCACAATGAAGGAGAACAAAGACATGTTCTCTATTCCTTTTTACCTAAAGACCATGATATCAAGCAATAAAGTGGTCATTTCACAATATCTAGAAAGAATCACTTGTTCTTGCTTGTAAATATTGAGTAGAAGCTTGATCCTATAACCCAAGTAGTCAAGATAGATATGTTAAAATGCTTTGTGCCATGAAAACTAGTTGTTCAGCATGATCAAGAATCCCACATCATGAACTTTGACATAAGAGATTAGAGTTAAAGGTCCAAGTGAGAATTGGTAAAACTCCTTCATTACATCTAGGACCTCAAGAAGCACAGATTATAGGTGATTAAAAGCTACTCAAAAATCACAGTACATGTGTTGCAAAAGTCCAACATTTAAACAAGGCAATTAAGATCATCCCTTTGTATAGTTAAGATCCTCATTGAATGTTAGGCCATATTCATAGCATATGAAATGAATATCACAAAATCACTCCCAAGAGAAGATTATAATAAACAAAATTATATTAAGAAACATTCACACATTCATCAGAGAAATGCTCAAGATAAGTATAGCTTTGCACAAAATGGAAGCAGAACTTGGCATTCTATTTCTATTAAAATGATGTTTACATTTCATGTATGTTTTACAAGAATAATAAGACTCTACAATAGAAGCTGATCATAGGTTTCCTCAGGCTCATGCATAATGGGATCGTCTAGAACCCTAAAACACATCTCCTTCCTCTCTTGCTCCAAGATTGGCTCTTCAAGGTCAGCCATGTCTCTCGTTTCATCTACAAGTGGGGGAACAGGCTCCCTTGAAGCTGGTTGGAATCTCTCCGTGTCTGCAATGTGCTTCCTTCCAACCTCTTGGTCTTCATCCGGGCATTCATTCAACCCATTGATTCTCATTCTAATGAAGCTCACTTGAGCATCATCCTTCTCCATAGCTATGTAGTGCCTGAACATCTTTAAAGAGCAAGCGAGAGTTGTTCCTAAAATATAAGAAAACTACTTAGAGGCCAATCAACATCATAGCTAATGAGAAATGTTACAATTGAAATTTCCTGTGCCCGAAAAAAGGTCTAGGACCCAGTCATCGTCATTGGAGAATAGTTGAATCAATCTCATTATTAGCTTTTGTGGCTTCTGATAGGGGTTAACCAATGTCCTATCCCTAGCTACATGACAAAGTTTCTTGGTAACGGCTGGGAATATAAGCACATTGGAGATCCCATTCTCCTTGCAATGCTCCCTGACTCTCTTTTTGCTTACTTCATCATAATAGCCAACTGTAATGCATTCATTGGAGCTCACAAACCTATGCAAAGGAGTATGATTCACGTTTGTCTTCACCCTGCCAACAAGAACTATAGGTGAGAGAGAGCGTCATTAAAGCCACGAAGATAGAAAGAAGATAACTTACCATGTGAGGCACTCCACAACATGACATCTTGACTTCAGAGCGGTTGAAACAGAGAAAGACTGGTCTCTAATTACTATCCTCCAAAGAGGAGACATAGTTAAATTTGCAAAATTAGTGACCATCTTCTCAATCTGAGGGTGCTTGAAAGGCTCATCGTCATTCACTGATCCCAACATTCTAAATCCATAGGGTATGTCTGCTATAAGAAGGGAGAAATGCTTTCTAGGCACAACAATACAAATATTATTCACATCACTACTGAATACATTGTAATATACAGGCCTAAGTGGGTCTAGGGGATTGGAGAAACATTTCAGATCAGGTTCATGATCAAAATCTATCTCCTTGGCTTTCAGTCTGGATTTTTCATGCCTTGCTCTTTGAATGTGAGCCATATATCCTGCCTTTCACTATCTAAGTGGAGGAATTTCTCTCTGAGGTGCTTTAGTTTCTTCATTTCTAAATTTTACAAACATTTCAAACCACAACAATGCTTCACAATATCTAATGCAATCTGTCTATCTGAAGTAAGAAATTTAAATCTTTTTTGACTTACTTCACGAGGCCTTCTTTTAAAATGTAGATTGAGTGTGCTTTTCCTTTCCTTTGCTCCACATGCACTTGAGGCAAAAGGGAGATCAATGGATAGATCATATGGGAGATCAAGAGGTGCATTTGGTTGAGCAGCATTGCACCATGAATTGGATAACTTAAATGACTCAACAGAAAACATAGAATCATCACCACATTCTAAACCATGGAGATCATCACTTATGAGGAAAGGGTCAACTGAGAAAAATGAATTCGAAATTGTATCAATATGAGCAGAGGAAGCTGATGCCCAATCATCCACTGAAAAGATTGAGCTCATCTTCACTCACTTCAAAGAAGCGTGAATATGAATTACCTTTTTAAATGAGTAGAAGTCCGAGATCAAGTGAAAATGTCACATCAAATATCACATCAAGTAGATATGAAATCAAAAGTTCATTAAAGTACATTAAAGTGCATTAAACATCAAATTACATTAAAGCCTAACATTAAAGTACTTAATTACTCAAATATACACAATTGATGTTTTCAAACTAATAAGGGAACCAAAGATTTGATTCACTTTTGAAAGATGAGATACACAGTTGATTTCAAACTAATAAGGGAACCAAAGATGAGATACACAGTTAGGAAGTGTTTCCACATCAAGTAATGTGTTTGTTGATGCTCATAAGATTGGCAGGAAAGAGCACACAACGCTTTTGACAAAACAGTGACTTCTACGTGGTTGGCTTCAAGGAAAAAAGGGTATATTCGATTATCTGAATTACTCTAAACTTCAAATTGATTGCATTTTGACTTTTTCAAGCATAGAAATCTCAAAATTTGATGAGCAAGATGATATTTAGAATTTTATATATCAATATGTAGATGTCATCCAAGGAGTTCATATATCAATATCCAGAATTGATCGAATTGTCATCGAAGGGCATGTTAAAGTATGCTTTAGCCAATGTGTAGATGTCCTTTCCACAATACAATAAAGGGCATCAGTGAACAACAACCAAAACAAAGAAAAGTAAAAAAATGTGATGTCACTAGGCTATATGCAAGTGTCTTTAGATTTGTGAATGGGATGGGAATTCATCAAATGGCATATGTGATCATTCCATATGTGAACATGGAGGATAAGTGAACATTTCATATGAATATGTATGAGCTATGATAATTTGGAGGGTTTATTAACATTACAACGAAAGGAGTCATGCAATTATTATGTTTGTGGTGGAAACTATGCTTTTCTCTCATCATTTTGTTACAAGAATAATGGAGAAATGCAACTATTTTGGAACTAAATGGGAACTTACCACATGGATCTCATTTCATGGGTTGGGAAATGAGAGTTGATCTACGAGATCTTGAAAAAAAGATTAAAATGATGAAGTGATGGATCCTGGTTAGATCAGTTGAGTGATCTAGTTAGAAACTGGATCCATTCAGTTACATCGAGTTAGTCTCTAGTTCAAGTAACCGAAGTGTCTATAAATAGCAAAGGAGGAGATCATTCTCA
Organism: Ceratopteris richardii; assembly: GCA_020310875.1. Lineage (NCBI taxonomy): Eukaryota > Viridiplantae > Streptophyta > Polypodiopsida > Polypodiales > Pteridaceae > Ceratopteris > Ceratopteris richardii. The sequence goes on from CM035425.1 coordinate 133,044,685, forward strand.
TTTCCAAAATTTACGAGCAAGAGAGAGCAATAGAACACAGACAACAAAGGTGCACAAAGCTCAGCAAACCAGCAAGGCAACTCTGATGGAGAAGAAGAATGTTGGCAAGAGTACCCAGAGGTAGACAAAATCACACCACAAAAAAAGATTCCTAAAAGATTCTTTTTTATGTTTTAGGAAATAGTATGTCTTCTAGCGATTTTATTTTTCTAAGCTCATGAAGTCTGGATCCAATGAGGGTGCAAGTCCATGACACGCATCGGCTTTTAGGTGCAAGTCGATTTCAGGCATCGACTTTAGGCTGCAAAGTAAATGCCTGGCATCGACATGCACCTAAAAGTCGATGCCTATCATCGACTTACACCCTCAAGTTGATGCCTGGCATCGACTACACCCTCAAGTCGATGCCTGGCATCAACTTGCACCTAAAAGTTGATGCCTGGCATCGACTTGCACCTAAAAGTCGATGCCTGGCATCAACTTGCACCCTCAAGTCGATGCTTAGCATCGACTTCCACCCCAAAGTCGATGTCAGGCATCAACCTGGAAGGTCGATGTGAGGTATCGAATGTGGCCTGAAAGTCGATGCCGGGCATCGACTTGAGGGTGTAAGTCGATGCCACACATCGACTTTTAGGTGCAAGTTGATGCTAGGCATCGACTTGAGGGTGTAAGTCGATGCTAGGCATCAACTTGCACCTAAACGTTGATGCCAAGAATCGACTTGAGGGTGTAAGTCGATGCCAAGCATCGACTTAAGCCTGCAAAATCGATATTGCACCCTAAAGTCGATGCATGGCATCGACACTTCAGCTTGAAAAACACATTAATGTAAGAGGTAATGCTTCTAAGGCCATTTTAGGGATGCTTAGTTAAAAGGTGAGAGGTCTGTCTAGAAGCTCAAAGTCACAGTGAGCTCTGTGGATCAACATCATGACAGAGGCATTGATCACCAAACAAAATCCAAGAAAAACATTGCATCCTTATCCTCTAAAAAGGCTAGCAATCCAGTTGGCATGTCATCTGGTGAACAAAGTAGCATCAAAATAGCTGAGGATGATGCAATTAGGAAGGAGAGGTCGAAAGACATAGAGGTCTTAAGGAATGATTGTCCACTCTGAGACATGAAAAACCTAGAGTGGTGCCTTCAATATGTTGAAGAAACGAATGCAGTCCTTCTTGTGTTTGCAAGGGTGTACGGGAGAGGCAAGATCACGACAACAAAGGCTTTTCAGTATGGCCTTTTGTTCAAACTGGGCTATGAAGATGAGGATTCTGACAACCTCCTTTTCCTAGTAGAGACATCGAAGGGGTTAAGAAAGGTAATATGCAAGATGGATTTCTTGTGCCTTGAGTGTTGTGTGCCAGAAAGGCTTGCAGAGATATGCACGAACTCAATGAATCTAATTAGAGACTTGATGCCATGGATCTAGGGCAACATTATGCCAACACAACAGAAGATGACAACCCCTGTAAAGGCAAAGGGTAAGCACTGCATGCAGAAGAACCTTTTGAAGAAAAAGAAGAGAATGGTTGATGAGGAGTCTTCGAAGTCAAGCTCTAGCTCTAATATTATTGTTGCAGCTGGTGGGGAGCTTGCTTTGGGTATTCTTGGTATTGAGCAGAACAAGATGAGGGAGGACATAGCTTGGAGAAAACTTGTGAAGAAGGGGTAGTTGTTCCACCTACGAATCAAAATCATCCATAGGCCACCAATCGATCTAGTCAGAGGCAGGAGGCCCCTTGAGATAAGGGAGCCACATAATTTGCACGTGCAGAATCTTAAGAAGAAAATGAAGACAAATCCTCACGCTACTGTTGTGCCATTCCTTGTCATGGTGGATCGGAATGAGTGCAACTCTCTGGAGGATTTCAATGAGGGCCTGTTTGAAGATTATACATACTATGTGATTGGTGGTTCACACTCTACAGAGGCCCGCACACAGCTAGTGAAGGAGCACCCCACCACATTCTTCTTTAGGTATGCAGAGTGCAAAATCTATGTTGTTCTTACAACTGAGGAAGCCAAGCTTCTTGCTTGGGATCACAACAATGATAATGACTACAGGCAGAAGATGTCCTCCATAGAGAGAATTCGGTTCTTCGACCATGAATACGAAGATTGTCTCCTGAAGGAGGCTGGCAGAATACATCCCAATCTATGAAAGCAATGCCTTATTGAGGTTGGCATTGCACTGTATGAAAATAGAAAGTCTGATGCTTTGAGAAAATATGATCCATGGTTTCAGCTTGCATTCAGAAGAGATGAGATATGGGATCTACAGGATAAGATTTTTTCACAATGTGGGAGAACAAGGAGGTCAAGGGCCAGAAGCAACGGAAATCAAGGCCAGACCCTCAGGTTGATTTGAAGGGAAAGGGAAGGAAAGTTGACCTTTCGATTGAAGAGAGTCTTGAGGACATGAAGCTGACACCATGGAGAGCCCTTGAAGGAACCAAAGATGATACGTTGATTATATCAACTTATTCAAGGGTAATCTCCAAGGAGTTAAGCCTGGAGGAGATTGTGACTGAGCTAAATAAGTATGTATGTTATTTAAGATCCTTTTTCCCTCCTCCCACGTTTCTGGTCTAATCTAGTCTCCCTTTCATTTTTGAACTGTAGTCATAAAGTATACATGAAGATTCAGGAGGTGATGATGAAGAGGCTAGGTTGCTTTTCTTGGACAGAGGTCCAAGCAGAGTATCCAACGACCTCATCGTACAAAGCTTTATCAGAGTATTTTATCCTGTTTCGTGATTGGGTAGGTTCTTTTTTGAGAGAGGATGCCTGATTTGCTATCAGACTCGATGCCTGGATTCAACCTACCACTAATTCGATGCCAGTCATCGACTTTTAGTAGCAACTCGATGCCTGGCATTGACTTACTGCTGAATGTCGATGCCTGGCATCGATTTACTATCAAAAGTCGATGCTTGGCATCGACTTGGTGGCATAAGTTGATGCCACACATCGACTTATGTGAGAGATCGATGCAAAGCATCGACTTTTAGCAGAAAGCCAATGTCTGGCATCAACCCAGACAAGAAATCAATGCCAGGCATCGATTCCTCATGTTTCCACTTGTTTATTAAAGAGCTCATTTAATTGTCTTTCCACTTGTTTCTACAGAAACCAAGGAGAAGTAAGTCTGCAAAGGTATTAGATGATTTCTCACATGCAAATGATTGAGGATAACATGTCAGTAACACGTGTTGCTTTTGAATATATATTTACTCAAGGGATGCGATGTTGTAGGGCTTTATTTAAAATTGCAATGGGTGTGGGAAATTTTAGAATACATAGGGTTCAACAGGGGCTTATGAATGGGGATCTCATTTTGGATACGTTCCATGTTGGGACCAAAGGATCTGTTGGACATCATGCAATGAATTGGATGATGAACTATTTTAGCTTGCATTGTGAGGTTATGCCTACAACTAGAAGGTTGCACTTCTCAGATAACTTTACTCACCGAGAGGTATTTCAAATATATAGAGAACACATGGAAAATAGAAATGAGAAGTATGTGTTGTATTTTACTCATTATGGAAGCAAGAGTTTAACAATGTGTCTATTCCTCGTAAAGTTAGAATGGGCGAATGTTCAGTTTGCGCCACTTTGAAAAACATGGCAAAGGGGGCTACAACACCACAAGAAAAATATAATTTTAAAAACCTTCTAAACAACCATCGTGAGAGTCAAGCTTTAGAGAGAAAGAAAGCAATTCATTAGCGAAGTAAAGCACTCAAAAATCTGGAGCATTATATGTGTTTGTTGAGTGATGGTATGGATAAAAAAAAACCTTGTTTGCAACATTTTTATGGCATCCCTAAGGACGTTGCAGATGAAGTCCTTGTGCAAATGCATTTGGTTGGTGCTTTGGTATACAATGGAACTATAATGCACAAGGTTTTCTTCACATATCTGAATGTGCATAATGATCCAAACCTTACAGTTAGTGTCATTCATCGAGTTTTGCAATCATGGAAGGGACTTTTCCCACCAACTCTATATTTGCAACTTGATAATAGTGCAAGAGAGAATAAAAATTGTACATTCTTTGGATATTTATGCATGCTTGTTGATAAACAGGTATTTCAGAAGGTTAAGGTAAATTTCCTTTTGGTTGGGCACACGCATGATCAAATTGATCAAATGTTCAGTATGTTCTCTAAGAAGTTGGCACGTAACAATCCTTTTACTCTTCCGATTTTATCTGAGCTCATTTCAGAAGCATATACTCCAAAACCAGAAGTTCAACACCTCACACAAATTTATAACTTTAAGCACTTTTGCTCAATGGGCCTTGATAACAGTGCTAAGGTTTTGGCTCCATTGCACAATATTAGTTTCAACCATGTATTCTTCATGAGGAGGGTTGATGAAATAACCCTTTTATTTGCAAAGCAGTATTCATCTTCTCCGGGGTGAGAGCCTAAAGAGGGATGTATATTCTTATTGTAGGTGCCTAATTTGTCTGTGTATGGTGCAGAACAATCACCATATGAAGATAAAAACAATACAGAAAGATGTGGAAATGTGGTTGATCAAAGCAAAAGCTCGATACATGGACTCATTGAAAAGAAGAGACAGATTGAGCGTGCAAAAAAATATGTTGGAGATCAAGATGTATCTTGGTGGGATGACTTTTTAAATCATCAAGAAGAGATTATACAGTATACGATTGCAGGTCATTGGCCAGTTGATGCTCCATTCACATGGGATTTTTGTACACAAAGATTAGTGAATGTGGCCCAAGCATGTAATGCAGATGCACTTCAAAGTTTTATACATCCACCAGAAAGAAATATTTATGTAGGCCCAAGGGTGAAAAAACAGGCAGAAGCAAGATGGCAAGGAAATTTAATAGAGATAAATGTTGGAACACTTATTGCAGTACTTAGTGATGGTGATGAGGCTACCATACCATTTTGGATTGCAAAGGTTTTAGAGATCACTAAAGATATTCATCAGAGAAGAATAGAGGCTTTGATAGTGCATTGGTATTACACTAAAAGTAGTAATGCATTCATAGGTAAATATAACTTAGAAATGGTGTGTGATACTAAACAAACAGGCTCAAAAAAGAAAAAGAATATTCGACGCACATCCACTCTTAAAATGGATTATGTAGATATTCTTGTTTATGATTTTTCCTTGACAAAAACAGGTCACTTGAGGAAAGCAACCATCAATATGATAAAGCAAAAGCTTCCAAATGTATGTGGTACAACAAATCATAGGCAAGCAAGAAGATTTGTGCATGATCCTACAGGATTCGGTATCTACGTGGATGAAGATAGAGCTCTTGTGGATATAGAAGAAGAAGAAGAGGGCTCTTAATAGTATGAGACTCAGTCAACTGCATCAGATGATGAGGGTGTAGACATAGATTGACACAGTTGTGAGTTGCATTGAAACTCTGTAACATTTTTAGTGCCTCTGTAAATGCCTCAAAGTAGTTTGCTTAACAAAACTATGTTTCATAGCAAGTTTGAATAACAATAGGATATCCACCCATTGAAAATATGTCTTAAATGTTATTTCTGTATAAGAATTATTCAGTTTTACATTCATTATATAGATTTTAGACATGTCAATGTCTTATCATATAGATTTTGGACATGCCAATGTCTTATCATATAGATTTTGGACATGTCAATGTATTATCTAGTGAAATTTTTACTACATTTTGAGCTTTTTTTTATGAAAAAGGACAAAAAATGTCAAAAAATCACATGTTTTCACTTCATTTTTGAAATATATGTATACTAGTATAAAGGAATCTCAAAGATAAGTTGCAATTTGCTTGATTTTGAAGAGGGTGTTCTCTTTTTATGACATAGTTCTCGTTTGTTATGACTCGCTATTTAGTACACCTTAAGCACATTCCACTAGAGTCTATTAGTGAATTCTACTAGTGTTACTAGTGACCATGGATTATGTTAAGGTCCTCTAGGTGTAACTTAACTCTTGAACCCAAGAACTCCTTGTTCCTATCCTTGAGAATTGAAAACTAGGCTAAGTCCCTTTCTTTTTTAATAGTCAAGAATTGAATAATCTTATCATAACTCCTAGCCTTTTCTAGACTAATTTATAGCATCACCCTCCCCCTTGAAAAACGTTATTTCCTTAGAAATATGCTTCAAGTTGCAACTGTACAATACATTCTTTCCCAAGCCTTTGGTCCGAATTCAAGATGATGATTTTCATATTTCTGATTTGCCTCCTTATTTAAAAGGGAACCCTATCTTGAGCTGGACAAAATCCTCCTAACAACAACATTGAAATACCATGCATGCAACTACAAATAATGTTTACAACTTTTCTTTACATAAATGCTTTAAATTAAAAGGACCAAAATTACAAGAATGCAAAAGAGAGGCATAATCCTTTTGTATTGGTTCTTGAATGGAGGATGCTTTTTACAACTTTGAAATCCTTGGCCTAGGCTATCTTAGGATTCATATAGGGACCACTCCATCAAGGGTACACCAAAGTTGGTAGCACATCCTTCCTTCTATAATTTCTAGAACGTGGCCTATGGTATTCGAGAAATTGTAGAGCAACAAACACCTTCATTGAGTAGCACTGGCTTCAAATTGACCGGGGGATCTAGTAAGAGAGAGAAACAAAGTCTTGCATAATGACCTTGATTGCCTCCTCTTGTCTCCCAACAGTCTCTTGCATAATGGCTTAGCTTCTCTTCCTTATGATCTTCCTCCTCTTCCTTTGCTCCTTCCTCTTGATCTTGATCCATACCTATTGCTTCTAATTGTATTCAATTATTTACATTGAATGTTTGAATGTTATTATAATTTCATGGATCACCCTATTGAGCGGATGGAAAAATGTGTTGTCTTTGGATGATGAGTAGCCCCACAATTAAGTAAACATACAAAGCTTTGTGAGTAGAATAAAATTTCAAAGATATTAAATGTTGGGATCCAAAGATCTATGATCATCTCTCCTTGTGTAAAACATTTGCATCTTTTAGAATTTCATGTCTTAATTCATGACATTGTGTGCATTAAACTGGGAAGTCAACTTGAATAGCTATCCACACTTAATCGTTTGTCCTATGGTTATATGTAGATGTGGATATACAAGATTACATCCTATGTGTGTGAAGTATGCTTTTAGAAACAGCGCAAATTCACATTAGCCTCTATGTCATTGCATTTTTGTTTCATTTTTGAAGTACTAACTAAACCACTTTATCATTGTGGATGTCCACCATCATCACATTTTAGTTCATATTATGGTAGTTTTATAGTAGGTTTTTCCAGCAACTATGCTAAGTCTCTATCTTTTTTAATACTCAAGAAGTAAGAAATCTTATCATATCATCGAGCCCTGTTCATACTACATTATAGCATTCCCCCTTTGCACTTGAAGAATGCGTTCTTTCCTTAGAAATGTGCTTCAGGTTACAACTATACAATACACACGCTCATACCGATGGCTATACTAATGCCTATACTAAGGCTCTGTTTTAAACATACCGGGAACCCAAGAGCAAAACTCAACATTTTGTGTGTGTTTTACACTGAGTACTCCTTGCTTCTATCGAACTTGCACGCGTGAACCAAATTGTGACCTGCATTGTCTTGTGTGCACACATAGAGATCTCTCTCTCTCCACACACTCTCTCTCTCTAGATCTTGCATTTTGGTAAATCGTGCATGTACTCTTACCCTTTGTCTTTCTCTAAGCTTTATGTTTTATAATTTTTCTTCACTTTGATTTTGCAAAAGTGTCTTAGCGTCAATTCTTTGGAATTTGGCAATAGACGACATACATTATGGTTTGATGACAACAATCCAAAAGAGGGACATACTTGTAAGTGATTGTTTTATTCTCTATTGATAGGAAGAGAGAGATAAAGAGAGAGAGAGAGAGAGAGAGAGAGAGAGAGAGAGAGAGACAAAGAGAGATAAACAAAGAAGAAAGAGAGGAAGATGGAGAAAGAAATAAAGAAAGATGAAAGAGAGAAAGATAGAGAGAGAGATAAAGAGATATGAAAAAGAGAAAGATAGAGAGAGAGAGAGAGATGTTGGTGCAAGTGCCAAGCCTACACACTTGGCTAAGCATGAGAAGACTTTATGTGCAAATGATTGAAGACACATGAGAACCATTGCTATGGATTTTTATCTTTAACCAATTGTAAAAGTCAATTGACTTGGAAGATTCTTGTAAATCCACTAAAATCTTGGAGTTAAATAGAATGAAAAGCTATGACTTCATTTGGAGAAAGTATCTTCTAGCTTAGGGGTTCACTTTTCTAGAGAGAGCCAAATGTGAATTCAAATTCAAATTTGAGGAAAAGCATTATAAAAACACTTTGAAATCTCGTGACCATTACAGTCCATTAGAGAGCCATTCATTTGATCATTAGTAGAGGTTGAGTAGCACACCTCATTGCTCACTCACCTCACAATCATTTGGCATTATTCCTTTGCCAATAGGGTGGTAAATCCATGTTTCATAATACATATACATCATTAAGTAATTTGTTTGTCTCTCTGTCATAGTCACTCTGAACTGTGCTCTTGTCTTGCTCATATCTCACTCATTACTCCACCATTTTCAATGTTCTATGGCTCATTGGAATCACCACTAAGTCTACTACATGCAGTTAAAGTTTTACGACCTTCCATTTAGCGCGTTGGGAGAAAAGCGCCTCCAAGTGGTCATTGTTCATTCTCTATAGAGGTCCTAAAAAATCAGGGGTAGTGCTAAACTTGCTAAATTGACTGCTCTGTGTATAGTCAATCATTGTAAGTGATTCTAGTTGGAAACATTAGCTCTTGAATCTAATTAGCTATCTTTACAAGTAAGTTTTCTAATTCCTACTATGGTGGAAGCATTGAGCTTAACAAGCAGCAAGTGTGTGAACCAGAATAGAAGGTTTTTGATGATTTGTGAATTGCAAAGTTATCTATTTTGGATCAATCATAACAAGGATCATCTCCAAAGTATGTAGGCGCCTTTTTAGTGTCATTGGAAAGCTAAAAGGGCCTACAACTCAACTCTGAAGTGAAAGAGGGCTGGTACAATGCAGGGATTAGTAGTACCAACTCATTTCTTGGAGTGTCCATCCATCTTTCCCAACAAGAGATAAAGAGATAGACATATAGAAATACATACACACACATACACACATGCTTATACACACACACATATACACACATGCATACACATACATATGCATACATACATACACACATATACACACATGCATGCATACACACACACACATGCACACACATGCATACATAGACACACATGTAGACACGTGCATACATACACACATGTATACATACAGATACATACACACACACACACACACATATACACAAACATACATACATACAAATATACACACATGCATACATACATAAATATATAGACACATGCATACATACACACACATGTACACACATGCATACATACACACCCACATGTATGACATGCATACATACACACACATGTACACACATGCATACACACACGCACATACACACATGCATGCATAAATACACACATACATACACAAACATAACCACACATGCATACATACACACACATACACATATACACACATGCATACACACACATGCATACACACACATGTACATACATGCATACATACACACACACACATGCACACACATGCATACATACACACACACATATACACACATGCATACATACACATATGCATAAATACATACACACATATACACACATGTAAATTAAATATATAAAAATAGGATTAGGGTTTTTAGGCTGCTTACACATCCATACACCTGCATATATATACACACACACACACACATACACACACATGGATATAAGCACACATGCATATATACACACACACATATACACACATCCATACATACACACACACACATCACACACATATACGATTTCAGTATAGATAAATAAATAGGAAAATAGCTAGTGTTTTACTTAAATATATATATATAATTAAATATATAAATTAGGATTTTAAGGTGTTTTTTACATCAAATATATAAAAAAGGGATAAGGGTTTTTGGGCTATTTACACATGCATATACATATACTTATACACATATATAGAGACACATATACACATACATATATATAGACCCATACACATATATATACACATGCACACACACATATAAATGTTTTAGGTCTAGGTCTTTATGATTAGGATTTTAGGGTTTTTACACATGCATAACATATATACACATATACACATATAATACACACACACATACACACACACACACACACACACACACATATATATATATATATATAGAGATATATATATATATATATATACATACATACATACATACATACATACATACATACATATACACATGTATATACACATGCATACACACATATACATATTTTAGGTCTATCTCTTTAGGATTAGGGTTTTAGGGTTTTTACATACATATAATTCAATTAAATTTATATAAGGAAAAAGTAAAGAAAATATGAAGAAAAAAATCAGAATATATAAATATAGATATATATATATATATATAAAATAGGTTAATTGTATAGATAAATAAATATGAAAAGAGCGAGTGTCTTAAATAAATAAGTTAAATATATATAATTAAATATATAAGAATAGGATTTTAAGGTTTTTTATCAAATTAAATATATATACACATACACATACACATATAAATATATACATATATGTACATATATACACATACACATATATATACACACGCATACACACATATACATGTTTTAGGTCTTACAAGGAAGGTTTTAGGATTTTTACACATGCAAAACATCTAGACACACATAAACATATAATACATATACATATATACATGTATATACTCATGCATACAGAGATATACATAGTTTAGGTATAGGTCTTTAGGATAAGGGTTTTAGGGTTTTTACATACATATAATTCAATTAAATTTATAGAAAGGAAAAAATAAAGAAAAAATTAAGAAAAAATGCAATATTTAAATAAATATATATAAAAAGTAGGATAATTCTATAGATAAATAAAAATGAAAAGAGATAGTGTTTTAAATAAATAAATTATATTATTAAATATATAAAAAAAGGATTTTAAGGTTTTTTATAAAATTAAATATCTATACACGTACACATACACATATACATGTTTTAGGTCTAGGTCTTTAGGATTAGGGTTTTAGGGTTTTCACACATGTATAACATATATACACACATACACATATAATACATATAAATATATACATATATATACATGTGCATACACAATAGGTCTAGGTCTTTAAGATTAGGGTTTTAGGATTTTTGCATACATATAATTCAATTAAATTTATATAAGGAGAAAATAAAGAAAAAAATAAAAAGAAATGGAGTATATATATATATATATATATATATATATATATATATATATATATATATATATATATATATATATATATATATATATATATATATATATATATATATATATATATATATATATATATATATATATATATATATATATATATATATTCGAATAATTTTATGGATAAATAAATATGAGCTAGTGTTTTAAATAAATAAATGAAATATATATAATTAAATATATAAAAAAAGGATTTTGAGGTTTTTTATCAAATTAAATATATATACACATACACATACACATATACACCTATACATACACATATACACATACACATATATATACACATGCATACACATATATACATGTTCTAGGTTTAGGTCTTTATGCTTAGGGTTTTAGGGCTTTTACACATGGATAACATATATACACACATACACATATAATACATATACATATATACATGTATATAGACATGCATACACACATATACATGTTTTAGGTCTATGTCTTTATGTTTATGGTTTTAGGGTTTTTACACATGCATAACATTTATACACACAAACACATATAATACATATACATATATAAATGTATATACACATGCATGCACACATATACATATTTTAGGTCTGGCTCTTTAGGATTAGGGTTTTAGGGTTTTTACATACATATAATACAATTAAATTTATATAGGGATAAAATAAAAAAAAACTAAAGAAAAAATTAAGTAAAACTTATAAAAAAAATATCAAAATATATAAGGAAATATGTGTAAAACATAGGATAATTGTATATATAAATAAATATGAAAAGCACTAGTGTTTTAATTAAATAAATTAAATGTATATAATTAAATATACAAAAATAGGATTTTAAGGTTTTTTATGAAATTAAATATGTATAACTAATGTATAAAAATAGGATTTTAAGGTTTTGTATCAACTTATATATATATAATTAATTATATAAAAAATAGAGTTTTAGATTAATATTTATTTAAAAAAATAAATATACACACATACATATATATATATATATATATATATATATATATATATATATATATATATATATATATATATATATATATATATATATATATATATATATATATATATATATATACATATACATATACATACACACACACACACACATATATATATATATATATATATATATATATATATATATATATATATATATATATATATATATATATATATATATATATATATATATATACATATATATATATATATATATATATATATATATATATATATATATATATATATATATATATATATATATATATATATATACATGTGTGTATATATATATATATATATACATGTGTGTGTGTGTATACATATATTTGTGTGTGTGTATATAATATCATTAGGGTTTTAGGGTTGTTAGGAGTTTTATGATATATAGAAAATAGGTCTTTAAGATTTTTAATATATATAAAAGATATGAATTTAGGATTTAGAAAAGAAAATAAGAAAATTAGAATATATAATTAAATGTATATATATTTCAGGTTAAGTATGTAGGATTATGGTTTTTAGGTTGAATAAAAAAATCAAATGTTCTAAAATGTCCATATTGTATCAGATGGCTAGCTTGGATCCAGAGGAGAGAATGGAATGTCCTTGCACTTAGTGCAAGTATCAGATTTATTGGAAACGACAGATTTGTACTGCACATGTTAGAGAGTACTTTGATAAAATTCGACTACAAAACCTATGCTACCATTCACAGGGTCCCTGTGGTGAGAAGGTGGAGCCAAACGACATTGCACTGATAAGCTCTCGCAGACAAAAGAGAACAAAAAAGAAGTTAGAAAGACAAGTTAGTAATTTCCATACATAGAAAGAACGCATGGAAGAAATGCTATAAGCATTTTATGAGATGGGCAAAGATCATGATGGTGGAGAAGATGTTGTTAGTTTCATTGACACAACAAAATTTCCACGATCAATAGCCGATGAAGAATACCAAAACATGCAAAGACTAGCTTGTTTACCACTGTACAATGGAGCAAATATATTTGTACTATGTGCATCACTCATGATGCTCAATATGCTATCCATTTATGAATGGTCAGATAGTAGTGTCTCAGAATTATTCAAGTAAGTGGATTTAAAATAAACTTTGATTGTTGTATCAAAATAACTTTATTTAATAATATCATTCTAATTGCTTATTTCATGCTTCTTAAAGGTCAATTTTTGCTAGAGGGCAATGACATGCCTCCAACATGTGGAGATGCAAAAAGAAATTTACAATCCATTGAAATTGACTACATTAAGATTCATGCTTGTCTGTATGATTGCATCTTCTTTGGGAATGAGTATGGGCATCTTCACATATGTCCAAAGTGTGGAGCAAATAGATTTAAAGAAGACCTTGTGGACAAAGCAATCCTTGCAAAGGTTCTTGCCCTTTTTGTATCATTGGACGAATTAAGAGCATGTTTAGATGCGATTCCATAGTTGAGCTAATGTCATGGCATGCAAAGAGCACGTCTACAAATGGTGTGATGCAATGCCTGCTGACTCTAATGCTTGGAAACACATAGATAATAAGTGGCCAGAGTTTGCTAATGAGCCTTGCAACGTATGTCTAGGCCTAGCTATGGATGGAGTAAAGCCATTTGGTTTACGCAGCTCTTCATGGAGCACATGGTATCTATGTTTGGTCAATTATAACATCCCACCATGGCTAACCATAAAGAAGGGGCATTTATTATTAGCTCTTGTATTGCCACGTAAGTATAAGGTAAAAATCATGGACGTATACCTTGCACCACTTGTGGAAGAGCTACACATTTTATGGGATGGGATTACTGTGCATCACATGTCTCAACCTATAAGAAGACGAGACGTGCGAGTGCAATTGAAACTTATGTGGACAATGCATGATTGGCCTGGTTATGGTGAATGTTCATGTTTGTGGATTTTGGGTTACCATGCTTGTCCCTTATGCGGACTACAACTCGAAGCACGCTATTCCAAAGCACTGCTTAAAACTATCTATGGACATCATAGATATTTGCCTGATGGACATGTTTTACGTGATGGATAAATTGGTCGACAAGCGCAACGCCAAGTGAAAGCTAGTGATTGGAAACAACTGTGAGATTCAGAAAAGACCAGTTGTTGGCATGAAACGATTGTCGATCTTTCACGAACTTTCTTAGTGAAGTGAGTTATTGATCAATCATTTGGTAGACCCGATGCATATTTTTGAGAATGTGGGAGAGATTCTCAAGAAGACTTTGATCAAAAAGAAAGAAAGCAAAGCACAAAGGGAGGTCTTAGAAGAGCAAGGTCGTATGCAAGAGTTCAGGGCAATTACTAAGTCCAACAGAATAGTATCGTTACCAATAGCTTCTTGGGTGCTTCGTAGGATAGAAGAGCAACAAGTGAAGAAGATAATTTCAAAGTTTTGGACACCTTCTGGATGCACGAGGTATCCAAAGGCTTCTTTCACATGAAATGACGACCTTAGAGGGCTCAAATCAAGGGTGTTTGTATGGTAGAGAAATACTTCCCCACAATTATTCTTACTATTTAGCTTCTAAATATAGTGCAGTATGGTCTCATGGACGACACTTTTGGATCGCACAAATCAATAAAAATAGGTCTACTTTTGATAGTGGGGTGATGATGAACTTTTTCCAAAAAAGTAGAGCGAGTTCAAGAGACCATAATGATCAAGACGGCTATCTAGATTAGTGTGGAGTGATTCAAGATATCTTAAAGCTATCCTTTAGGAAGTTTGATTACTTTGTGTTTGATGTGAAATGGTTCAAAGTAGTCACCTCTGGAAGAAATGCTATAGTTAGGCGGGATAAAAGTGGTTTGCTTGAAGTGGACTCCACAAAATTATAGACGGATGAAAGAGATACATTTGTTCTTCCAGAACATTGTAAGCAAGTTGTTTTTATACCAGATTTGAAAGAACCAGAGTGGCTATTTGTTTTACAAGTCTCCCCACGTAGTAGACAAATTTGTGAGAACATAGATGTAGAAGAAAGTCCATCTGTAGTGGACTCTGAGATTCATTCGATAGTCGAGGAGGAAGAGATCATTGTTGGAGAAGAAGAGGTTCTTGAAGAAGACGAGATACACGATGAAGCAAGAGATGATGATCAAGAAGAAGCTAGCATACCAAGAGATTTAGAAGTCACCAATATAGAGATAGATATTCTGTGTACATCAGATCTCCAAGAGGATGTTTAATAGAGGAGTTTTGAATCAAACACTTGTACGTACTAATTTTTGTTTGCTTTCTTCTTTTCTACACTACCATTTCTCTATATTACCTTTATTATCATATTCTAATTATTTGAGTTCTTTTGGTATAGAGAAGGATGGGAGATAGTCCTCTAGTCACTCCACATTCCATGATGGAGGAGCAGTTCTTAGAGTTCATATCTAAGGTACATCCCGCATATATGTCCGGTGCATCACAGTAGTTGATCGCTCATGGTAGGACTACCCCCGCGCTCACTTATATTGGCCTCACTCTTGCTGGGCTCACTCGTGCTGGCCTCAGTCCTTCCGGCCTCACTTGCGCTGGTGTCACTCCTGTTGGGAAAGATGGATGGACACTCCAAGTGATGAGTAGGTACTGCCAAATGTTGCTTAGTAACAGCCCTTTGTGACTTCAGAGTTGATATGTGGGCCCTCTTAGCTTTCCAATGATACCATAAAAGTGCCTATGTACTTTGGAAATGATGTATGAAAAGATTAAATCAAAATAGACTTTCTAAATAGAAGGGTCAATAAAAACCTTCTATTTTTTATCATACACATGTTGCTTGTAATGCTCAGTGCTACCAATTTAATACAAATTGGAAAAATTCCTTTTAGAGGTATCTAATTAGCTTAGTAAGCTAATGATTCCACGTAAAATCACTTGAAATGATCAACTATGCATAGAGCAATCAATTTAACAAATTAATCATTACCCTCAATTTTTTAGGACCTCTGCAGAGTTTGACCAGTGAGTGCTTCGACATGCTTTTCTCCAAATTTACTAAATGGATTTGCTTCAAGCTTTTTTTGCATGTAGATATCATGGAGCTGATTCCATGAAACTATAGATGATTGAATTTGGCAGAGTAATGAGTGAGATATGACCAGCACAAGTTGATAGTTAGAAATGACTATAACATAGATATCATAGATGAACAATGTAGATGTAATGTATTAATGAAAAATGTTGTACAAGATCATAGGCTTGGTAATCATAGCCTTATGATGGAGAATAGTGTAGGAGACAATGTAGGGCTTACACACATACAAAATGGTAATGGAGAGCTCGGGAAATGACTACACTCACCGTGACTTTTTCAAGTGACTTTTTATAAGTGTTCCATTCAAATTTGAATTTGAATTAACTTTTGGCTCTCTCTAAAAGTGATCCTTCATTTTAGGAAATATTCCCTCAATGAAGTAGATACTTTTCTAACTAACAATTCCACGTTCTTTCTTGGTAAGTGATTACAAATATTCTCAAGTCAAAGAAATGATCTTTATGTATATACACCTATTGCCCTAATGGGCTAATCACCTTTGTACATTCTCTAGTAATACATTCAGTATTGTGTGTTTGTGCTCCAAGCTTCTTCTTCTTCCTTGTGCTGTTCGCGTGCTTCAGCAGATACGCCATCGACACTCCTTCGTTTGCAGTCTCAGAAGCGCACGAATTTTGGTGAGCATACTCAGCGTGTTTCCCAGATAAGAACGTCTTCGCTCTATGGTGCCGAAATCACGATCTGAGCTCGTTGCGGCCTCCGAAGGCACTATCGTAGTGCTTGCATAAGCTATCTCGTCTTTCTGTGCCAAAGGTATATACCAGTTTTTGTTCGGGTCTTGAAGTCTGCTACAGGTCTAGCAGAAACTATTTAGGTACTTCTGTTCAACTTTTTGAGATACAATCAATTTTTTGCATCAAGGTATTTTAGTCATCGGCCATGGCTGAAAGCAGTGATGTATTCCGTATGTTGGCTGTTGAGGATAAGTTGGATGGTACCAACTACCCATTGTGGGCTTATATGATGCGACATGTATTGGTTGCAAAAGGATTATGGAACATTGTGCAGGGTGTTGAGAGACATCCTGTTACACCTATGACTACAGGTATTGCAAATACAGGTGCTGGGGCTGATGAAGATGGTGTCGAAGATGATATTCCGCAGATTCTTGTTCGTGCTGCTGTTTCTGTTGCACCTATTGCAGAGCAGATTCGTTGGGATGGCAGAGATGCCCAAGCACATGCATTGATAGCTTTGTCTGTCAAACGTGCCATTATTCCTCATATTCGCTCTTGCAGAACAGCTAAGGATGCTTGGGATACACTTACTACATTGTACCAAGCTAGGAATGAGGCTCGTGTTGCTTACCTCCGAAAACAATTGGAGAGTGAGCACATGAATGAAGGTGATTCTATGAACAGTTTCCTAACAAAGATCAAAGACTTGAAGAAATAGTTGATTTCTGCTGATGAGGTTATTCTAGATAGCTCACTTGTGCAGACCGTTCTGAATGGTCTTCCTGATTCATATCAGAGTTTCGCTTCTACTCTTCGGTTGATGATGAAAGGCAATCCAAATGCCTTATCATTTGAGGAGTTAGTCTTTATTTTGTTGCAGGAAGATCAGCCTAGGAAAAATAGGTCCATTATGCGAGTTGCAGATCAAGCTTTCCTGGCTAGTCAGAAGGGCAAAGGAAAATGGAGCTCTTCAAGTAGTAAGCAAAAATCTGCTAATTCTGCATATTTGAAGAAGGAAGATAAAGATGAGAAGAAATCAGAAAAGCAGAAAATGTTTTGTAAGTACTGTAAAGGGAATGATCATATCATAAAAAACTGTCCAAAACTAGCTGCAAAAGAGGCAAAGAAGAAAGAGGCTGGAATGGTTTTTGCAGAAGCCTCTACACCAAAAACGCAGTCTACTAATCTTATGCAGGAAGAAGAATGGGCGTTCACTACTGTTTGTAGTTTTGACCCATCTTCTCATGAGCAGTGCATGTCTGTAGTAGACTCAGATATTTGGTACTTTGACAGTGGGGCGACCAAACATATTACCTTGTAACGTAGTTTCTTCTCTTCACTCGCGCCTGCCCCTACAGGGAATACTGTAACATGTGCCAACATGCTTTATTTGTGCCACGGATCAAGAAGAATTTGTTATCAGTTTCTGCATTAGCCAAGATTGGCTTGGTTGTGAAATTTGTTGATGACAGGTGTACAGTTCATGATCTGTCAAATGGCGATGTGATTATTGCTTCTGGCATTTTATGTCATGGGTTGTATAAGCTCATAGACTATGAAAGATTTGAAAATGATTTGGCATGTGCAGTAAATGATTCTCAGGCTATGTCAGATGCAAAGCTTTGGCATGCACGCTTTGGTCATCTGAATTTTGCTAGTTTGCTACGCCTACAGAAATTTGAAATGGTGTCCTCTTTGCCCAAACTTGAGGCACCTGGAAAACATGTTTGTGAAGGCTGTATTTCGGGCAAAATGCAGCATTCCTCCTTTCCAAAAGATGGTTCAGTTTGGGCTACATAGAAATTGCAGCTTGTACATAGTGATGTCTGTGGTCCTATGTAGACACCCTCTTCTGGAAATTACCTTTACTTCGTGACTTTCATTGATGATTTTTCCAGGCATGCATGGGTATATCCACTCAAAGCAAAGTTGAAAGTGTTCATGTGCTTTAAACAGTTTTTGGTTTTGGTTGAAAATCTGTCAGCATGTAAAATGGGCACCCTCCGTTCTGATCAAGGGGGGGGGGATATATGTCTTCTGATTTTAATGCATTTCTGGCTAAACGTGGGATAAAACACTAGTGTACAGTGCCGTATACACCTCAACAGAATGGAGTTGCTGAACGGAAGAACAGGTCTCTTATGGAGATGGCAAGGTGTATGGCCAAGAGTCAGGCTTTACCTCATAGTTTTTGGCTTGAGGCTATCATGTGTGTAGCATATGTACTGAACAGGTGTCCCACTAAAGCACTGCAGTCTATCACTCCATATGAGGCTTGGCATGACCGCAAGCCATCTGTTGCTCATCTACGTGTTTTTGGTTGTTTGGCATATGCACTAGTGCCTGAACAACATCACAGAAAATTGGATGATAAGGTAGTAAAATGTATTTTTGTTGGGTACAGTTATGAAAGTAAAGGCTATCGTCTTTGTGGAAGATGCTATTCAGCCATTTCTTTCATGTACTAAGGAGACATCTGTTAGCTCCAAACACATGTATGATACTTTGATGCCTTTTTTACATGTGGACATTCTAGTGCTGGTCCTAATGAGGCAACTTCTCAGCCTTTCCAGGTTTCATATGAGGATGCAGATCATTACATTTCTCATGCAGATTTACATGATGCACTTGTTGATGAGAGAGCTGATATTGAGCAAGCAAAAACTATGCCAAAATGGCTTGTGCAAACTTTGCGTGACAGCAAACTAGATGCACCTTTTTCATATCGTACTCGCTCAGGCTCTCATAGTGCCTCCTTTGCATCAGATTGCTATGCTATGGCTGCATCTAGTCTCTGTGATGAGAATGAGCCTGTTTCTTTTGATGAAGCACTGAATTCAAAAAATTGGATGGCTGCTATGCAATCTGAATATGATGCTATAATGAATAATGGTACATGGTCTTTATGTGACTTGGCTCCTGGCAAGAAGGCCATTGGCACTAAGTGGGTATACAAGCTGAAGCATAAACCTGATGATACAGTTGATAGGTATAAGGCTAGGCTTGTTGCAAAGGGTTATGCGCAGGAAAGAGGCATTGATTTTGATGAGACCTTTGCACCTACATGCCGTATGACTACTATTCGGAGTATATGTGCACTTGCAACCCATCATGGTTGGAATGTACATCACTTGGACATTAAAACAACATTTTTGAATGGTGACTTGCATGAAGAAGTGTATGTTTTTCAGCCCCGTGGCTTTGTGCAGAAAGGGTATGAAAACCAGGTGTCCAGGTTAAAGAAGGCATTATATGGTTTAAAGCAAGCACCACGTGCTTGGTATGAGAAGATACATGCCTATCTCGTTGCACATGGTTTTGAGAACAGTCCAACTGAAAGCACCTTATATGTTAAGCATGCTAATGATGTGCTTCTAATCATTGTTGTCTATGTTGACGACATGCTGCTCACTGGTTCTATTGAGAAGCATATTGCTGATTTCAAGGCTGATTTGCATGCCTCATTTGAGATGTCTGATTTGGGGCATTTGCATCACTATTTGGGCATTCAATTTATGCAAGTTGATGGTGGAATGGCTTTGTGTCAAACGAAATACATTGACACATTATTGCAACGTTTTGGCCTTGAAGATTGTAAGCCTATTTCCACTCCTATGGAGACAGGTTTACGATTGAGTCTTCATGATGCTGGAGATGCATTTGATGCTGTTCTCTATCAGTAGGCTGTTGGATGCTTGATTTAATTATGCATTACTCGGCTAGATATTCAGTTTGTTGTCTCACATATGAGCAGGTTTATGCATTGCCCAGGAGTCATGCATTGGAAGGCGGCTTTTAGCTTTCCAATGACACAATAAAAGTGTCTATGTACTTTGGAAATGATGTATGAAAAGATTAAATCAAAACAGACTTTCTAAATAGAAGGCTCAATGAAAACCTTCTATTTTTTATCATACACCTGCTGCTTGTAATGCTTAGTGCTACCACTATAGTAGGAATTGAAAAAAATTGTTTTAGAGGTATCTAAATAGCTTAATAAATTAATGATTCGAAGTGGAATCACTTGAAATGATCAAATATACACAAAGCAATCAATTTAACAAATTAATCATTAGCCCCGATTTTTTAGGACCTCTACAGAGTTTGACCAGAGAGTGCTTTGATGTGCTTTTCTCCAATTTGGCTGAATGGATTTGGTTCAAACTTTGGCCCCATGTAGATAACTTGCAACTGATTCCAACAAACTATATATCATTGAATTTGGTGTAGAAATGAGTGAGATATGACCAGCACAAGTTGAAAGTTAGAAATGACTATAACAAAGGTATCATAGATGAACAATGTAGATGTATTGTATTAATGAGCAATGTTATACAAGATCATAGGCTTGGTAATCATAGCCTTATGATGGAGAATAGTATAGGCTACAATGTAGGCATTACACACATACAAAATGGTAATGGAGAGCTTGGGAAATGACTACACTCACTACGACTTTTTCAAGTAACTTTCTATAAGTGTTCCATTCAAATTTGAATTTGAATTAACTTTTGGCTCTCTCGAAAAGTGATCCTTCATTCAAGGAAAGATTCCCTCATACTTTTCTAACTAACAATTCCATGAGTTTTCTTGGTAGGTGATTACAAATATTCTCAAGTCAAAAAAATGACTTTTACAAATGGTAAAGATGAATTCTTCCTTAGCAATTGTTTCCATGGAGCTTCATATGAGTATGAACTACAAGCCAAATGTATAGGCTTATGCTTTGCACCATCAACTCCTACTGGGATCACTCGTGTGGGCGGTGCTACTATCGCCCGAGGTATGTCTCCTAGCTTTATGACTCCACCACGACCATCTCCTCAACCATCCCTTAGTGGCTCTAGTAGTAGACGTGTGTGTTCAACACCTCAGCACGATATAGGTGTTGTCCCGTCTCATAGGTCGAGGTCACACTTTGGAGCAGGAGGTTCTAGGAGTGATCTATAGGTAGCTCTAGAGGAGGCGACTATTGTGGAGGCAGTGCGATGGATGTTGTGTCTCCCACCTCTACTTCTAGAGCGAGTACCTCAGATGTAGGTATGCCACGTGGTACACCACATGGAACACCACATACACCTTGGGGTGCTCATGACCATGATGATTCCAAGGTGTATAGTATCCGTAATGGAGCTCCGTAATGGATGTGATCAAGAAGGCCATGCATCAACAAATATGACAGCTTTTCTCCATACATTATCATGTTGAAATGGAGTGAAAAAGATAAAGATTGTAAAAATTATATCACAGAGACGATCTATCAGGAGTTCTAGCCAGCACATGGGCATCCTCTTATTAGTTCAGAGTGGATTTTGCACACCACACATGAAGTTATGTCCTATCGACGATTCGAAGCTCATGATGCGGGAGGCTTATGGATATCGTCATGTATTGATTGCACTATTGGAGGACTTGGAGGGACGCAGTGCGGTCGTTTCATCGGAGCATCTGTGATGAGATGATGAATTTAGAAACTTGGTTTTTACTTGTTGTTTGTAAATCTCATGTGAATTTATCTCATTTCATAAATGTTCTCTATTGTAGGACTTGTGATATGGATGTTTCGATCCTTCTGTGCATGTGTATGACAGTGGTGTGCCACAATTTTGTATTTGGCTCATATATGGCAGTGGTGCACCAGAATTTTGTATTTGATTCTTATATGACAATGCTTTGCCATGTTTTGTATTTTCCTCATATATGACAGTGGTTTTCCACAATCTTGTACATGCTTCATTTATGAAAATATATAAGTTTTTTTGTACATGGTTCCTGGTTCATGGTTCATGGTTCATTCTAATCATCTCTTTTGTTTCGTATAGTATTTTGCTTTATGAAATCATATATGGGTTGCTATTAGAGTATACATCACATGTACTCGATTTTGTTTTTGGGCAGAGTGTATCATCTTTTGCTAAACAACATCATGGTAATGTTTCTGTAGCAAAAGACAACACACTCTGCACAAAAAGAATTTGTAGATATGGTCATCGGTACTCCCAAGATGGTCATCGGTATGTGCAACAGTACGCCTAGCAGTTGGTGGTAAAGGCGTCGATATGAGTGCCGGTATGAGCATCAATATTTTTGACGCTTATACCGATGCTCATATCGATGCCTATGTCTTCCTTTTCGTTCCGATGCCTATATCGACACTTACACCAGCGTCAGGGAAAAAATACACCCATTCAATTTCCTCGATAAAAGCCTCGATATATGGCCGATATGTTGTAGTGTTTGAGAGGAAACCCTATACTGAGCTAGGCTTAGAAAGAGGGAAAACCTTGTGTGATAAGGATCATTAAAACATGTGAAATAGGTGGACTCTAAGTATAGCTAGTCAAATTGATAACTTGCTCTTTAATCACCATATTTTGGGGGGTTGACATCTATGACCATCGAGACATCTTATATAGTCTATAGATCTCTCACGAAATGTCTTGCATGCTTTGAAGAATTCTAGACAATTTCCGTATGCGCATGGCAATTTGAGCCCTTAAAGTAACAAATTAATTCCCTTGCATTTAAACTATGCTTGGGTGGCTAGGTATATGATCTTCCATGCAATCCCACTATAATAAACTAGGGACTATGCAGGCAAGAGAATGACCCATAAGTCTCTACCCTTTCGGGACTAGCCATGACCTCTAGAGAGTGTTATTAGTGATCATGGCTTATGTGAAGGCACTGTAGGTTGAACTTAACTCTTTAACCTAAGACCTCCTCCTTCCTATCCTTGAGACTTGACAACTAGGCTTAGTCTCTCTTTTTTTTTATTTAAATACTCCTGAAGTAACTAATCTTATCACATGTCCAAGCTACGTCCAAATTACTAAATGTTTTTTCCTCAGAAATATGCTTCAAGTTGCAACTATGCAATACATTCTTTCCCAAGCCCATGGTCCGAATTCAAGATCATGGTTGTCATATCTCTGATTCGCCTCTTTATTTAAAAGGGAACCGTGTGGTGAGCTGAACAAAATCCTCCGAAGACAGAAATTGAAATACCATACATGCAACTAGAAACAATGTTTACAAAATACCATACATGCAACTAGAAACAATGTTTACAAAATACCCCTTTTGTAGTTTCGATACAAAAGGGGTATTTTAAGGAACACCGTGATTTTAGTTACACCAGCGATCGTTTCCCGAAGAGCATCAGCCCTATCCCACATGCTTTTCATCAAAGCTGCTTTTCGCGCCATGCTATATAATAGGCAACAAGCTTCGAATTCTAGTCATCATTCTGGTGCAAGCTCGCGCCTGATCGCTATCTCCGGGTACAAAAATCAGGCTTCCTTCGTCTTCGTCTGTCGCCTGATCGCTATATCAAAAGCGTTCAAGGAACACCGTGATTTTAGTTACACCAGCGATCGTTTCCCGAAGAGCATCAGCCCTATCCCACATGCTTTTCATCAAAGCTGCTTTTCGCGCCATGCTATATAATAGGCAACAAGCTTCGAATTCTAGTCATCATTCTGGTGCAAGCTCGCGCCTGATCGCTATCTCCGGGTACAAAAATCAGGCTTCCTTCGTCTTCGTCTGTTGCACCTCGTCGTTCGCAGCACCAGCAGAGAGAACATGAACACGTCAGAGGAGTTGAAGGTAGAGCTCAAGTCCGCCGACGATGAGCTCTTTGAGGTGGAAAAAATCGTAGCGCTGGAATCTCGAACCATTAAGGACATCGTCGAGGATATTGGTACAGATTGCGTCATTCCACTCCTCAATGTCTCGTCACAGATCTTGTCCAAGATCATTAAGTATTGTCGCTACCATATTCTGGAGGTGCCCAACAAGGGTGAAGGCGATGGCAAACGCCCCGCCCTTTCCGAAGAGGATGTGACGCATTGGGACGGCAAGTTTCTCGAGGTTGATCAGGCCACACTTTTCGAGGTTTTGACTTGTCAGCGTGTTGCAGACATGATCAAAGAAAAAACGCCAGAGGAGATTAGAAGAGCCTTCAATATTGAAAATGATTTTACTCCCGAGGAAGAAGAGGAGGATTCTTGAAAACTTTGGGGAGAAATATTGCTCTTCCTGACGTTACCTTTGATTGATTGTACTGTGTACCGAAAAGGTTTGAGGAGAAATGTGGACAATCCATCCAGTTTTGTGAATGGTTTATGGTTCTCGCTCATCTCAAAATGCGTCTGTGCCGTCATGACAGTACAATTCCATCGCCTTTTAGATTTCGAGGAGAAATGCTCTTCTTGGCGTCAATTATGTGAAAGGGGAAATCTAAGTTGAGGAGATTAAGTACTGTCAAATGTTGGATGTAAGTTAAGGTGCATGGCATAAATTGAGGAAACATAACATGAATTGGGGAAGAGGAAGGAGACTGCATAGAGCTTGTGTACAGAGGTACGACCTACAAGCAGAGTAAACATCTTGGGGTGCAAGCTGAGTGAGGAACCCTATTTTTGTTTTATAATTCAGCTAATCGGGAATAGGAGGAAGCTAGAGGTGGGGGCAGAGAGCTTATTCCTATGATACTTTTGTGAACTTAAGGATAAAACATATATGAGAGAGAGAGAGAGTGATAATGTATGGAGCAAAGCTGTCATATTTGCTGATGCATGGCCTTCCCAACCCCATGCATTACGGAGCTTTATCACGGATACTATACACCTTGGAATCATCATGGTCATGAGCACCTCAAGGTGTATGTGGTGTTCCATGTGGTGTACCGCATACCTACATCTGAGGTACTCGCTCTAGAAGTAGAGGTAGGCAACACATCATCTATCGCAGTGCCTCCACAATAGCCGCCTCCTCCAAAGCTACCTGTAGATCACTCTTAGAACCTGATGCTTCAGAGTGTGACCTCAACCTACGAGACGGGCCAGCACTTGTATCGCGTTGAGGTCTCGAACACACACATCTACTACTAGAGCCACTAGGGGATGGATGAGCAGATGGTCGTGGTGGAGTCATAAAGCTAGGAGACATACCTCCGACGGAAGTAGGACCGCCCGTAGGAGTGACCCCGGTAGCAGTGACACCAGCGCGAGTAAGGCCGGAAGGACTGAGGCCAGTACGAGTGATGCAAACATAAGTGAGTCTGGGGGGGGGGGGGGTACTACCATGAGCGATCCAGTACTGTGAGGCACGTGCCATATATGCGGGATGTACCTTAGATATGAACTCTAAGAATTGCTCCTCTGTCATGGAATGTGGAGTGACTAGAGGACTATCTCCCATCGTGCTCTGTAACAAAAAAAATCTTCAATAATTAGAATATGATAATAAAAGTAATATAGAGAAATGTTAGTGTACAAAAGAAGAAAGCAAACAAAAATTAGTACGTACAAGTGTTTGATTAAGTTGAGGTGATTAAGTACTGTCAAATGTTGGATGTAAGTTCAGGTGCATAGCATAAATTGAGGAAACATAACATGAATTGGGGAAGAGGAAGCAGATTGCATAGAGCTTGTGTACAGAGGTACGATCTGCAAGCAGAGTAACCATCTTGGGGTGCAAGCTGAGTGAGGAACCCTATTCTTGTTTTATAATTCAGATAATCGGGAGGGAGTTAGAGGATGGGGAATAGGGCAATATAGGAGTGAACATCATTGTGCATGACGAGAGAGAGAGAGAGAGAGAGAGAGAGAGAGACTTATATGGTAGAAGAAGATCAATAATTGGAAACAAGTTGAAGAAGATACCAATGGCTAGAGTTAGACCTGAAGGAGGTCATGGAATTTTTATCAGAACAATAGTTATGAGATTTATCTAATCACTTTCAAATAGATATCATTGTAATGAGGCGTTCATCCTCTAGATGATGAGAAATTCTCGGACCCTTACCCACCTTCATTCGTGCGTCTTCATAATAATATAAGATTGTCTTAACTTATTAATCCATCACATAAGATTGTCTTAACGATCGAAAGCTTTGGTGATGAGCAAGGCGTATATGTTTCTTAAGCACAACAATAGAAGTCTTTGTCAAGAAATTCATAGGACTAGAGGCATCATAGATATGCATGTGTGGGACCAGGGCAAGATGCCAAAGCTTAGGCCTTAATAATCCTACCTCTAGAGTTAATTGCAGTCCACATATGTATGTCAAACCTCCACTACTCCTTTAGCACCTTTGAATAGAGTCTATTGGTGGAGTCTACTAGTGTTAGTGGTGCTCATGGCTATACAATACATTCTTCCCCAAGCCCATGGTCCAAATTAAAGAGCATGATTGTCATATCTCTCATTCGCCTGTTTATTTGAAAGGGAACCGTATCCTGAGCTAGATCCCTACCCAAATCATTCTAAGTACCATCTATCTCGCACTTGATAGGCTAATAATAATAGATGTGGAGGAAGATGAATTAACCCAATTTTCACGCAGCAACAATGCTAACTTATTAATCCATCATATAAGAATGTCTTAACTATCGGAAGCTTGCTATACCACGACTTCTTGGGTGATGAGCAAGGCGTATATGTTTCTTAAGCCCAACAACAGAAGTCTTTTTCAAGAAATTCATAGGACTAGAGGCATCATAGATATGCATATGTGGGACGAGAATGGTTCTCTCACAAAGTGTCTCGCATCCTTTGAAGAACTCTAGACAATTTCTCTACGTGCTTTGCAAATTGAAACCTTCTCAATGTACTAGATAAATTCCCTTGCATTTAAAGTATGCTTGGCTGGCTAGGTAATGATTTTCCATGTTGTGCCACTATAATAAACTAGGGACCATGTAGGCAAGAGAATGACCCATAACTGTCTACCCCTTTGGGACTAGCCATGATCTCTAGAGTTAATTGGACTCCGCATATCTATGGCGAACCTTTAGTATGCCTTAAGCACCTTCCACTAGAGTCGATTAGTGAATTCTACTAGTGTTACTAGTGATCATGGCTTTTGTTCAGGACCTCTAGGTGTAACTTAACTTTTGAACCCAAGACCTCCTCGTTCCTATCCTTGAGAATTGAAAACTAGGCTTGAAATACCATGCATGCAACTAGAAATAATGTTTACAACTTTTCTTTACATAAATGCTTGGAATTAAAAGGACCAAATTACAAGAATACAAAAGAGAGGCATAATCCTTTTGTGTTGGTTCTTGAATGGAGGATGCTTTTTACAACTTTGAAGTCCTTGGCCTAGGCTATCTAAGGATTCATATAGGGACCACTCCATCAAGGGTACACCAAAGTTGAAGCACATCCTTCCTTCTATAATTTCTAGAACTTGGCCTCTTATGGTATTTGAGAAACTGTAGAGCAACAAACACCTTCATCGAGGAGCAGTTGCTTCAAATTGATAGGGGGATCTAGTAAGAGAGAGAAACAAATTCTTGCATAATGACCTTGATTACCTCCTCCTGTCTCCCAACAATCTCTTGCATAATGGCTTAGCTTCTCTTCCTTATGATCTTCCTCCTCTTCCTTTGCTCCTTCCTCTTGATCTTGATCCATACCTAATGCTTCTAATGGTATTCAATTATTTACATTGAATGTATGAATGTTGTTATAATTTCATGGATCACCCTATTGAGGGGATGGAAAATTGTGTTGGGATTCGATGATGAGTAGCCCCACAATCAAGTAAACATACAAAGCTTTGTGAGTAGAACAAAATTTCAAATACATTAAATGTTGGGATCCAAAGATCTATATGATCATCTCTCCTTCTGCAAAACATTTGCATCTTTTAGAATTTCATGTCTTAATTCATGACATTGTGTGCATTAAACCGGAAAGTCAACTTGAATAGCTATCCACACTTAATCGTTTGTCTTAGGGTTATATGTACATGTGGAAATACAAGATTACGTCCTATGTGTGTGAAGTATGTTTTTAGAAATAGCACGAATTCACATTAGTTATTGTACACTTTGTCTCTATGTCATTGCATTTTTTTTTTTCATTTTTGAAGTACTAACTAAGTCTCTTTATCATTGTGGATGATCCACCATCATCACATTTTAGTTTATATTATGGTAGTTTTATAGTAGGTTTTTCCAGCAACTATGCTAAGTCTCTATCTTTGTTAATACTCGAGAAGTAAGAAATCTTATCATATCATCGAGACCTATTCAAACTACATTATAGCATTCCCCCTTTGCCCTTGAAGAATGCTTTCTTTCCTTAGAAATGTGTTGTTATACAATACATTTTTCCCCAAGCCCATGGTCCGAATTCAAGAGCATGGTTTTCGTATCTCTGATTCACCTCTTTATTTCACTACAACATATGAGGGGCATACCAACGTTGCCTATACCAAGGCTCATGCCAGACATCATTACAAACATTGGCAAAATATAATTAAGCATACTGACGGTCAAGTGACCGTCAGTGTGACCATTTAAAAAAGATCATTGGGATGTTTCATGACCGTCAATATGGGTGTCGGTATAAGCATCGATAACTTCTAGTATATTAGAGATGCTCATACCGATGGCTATACCGATGTACTAAGGCCATGTTTTAAACATATCGGGAACCCAAGAGCAAAAATGAACATTTTGTGTGTGTCTTACACTGAGTACTCCTTGCTTGTATCAAACTTGCGCGTGCAAAACAAACGTGACGTGCATGTCTTGTGTGCACACACACACACAGAACTCTCTCTCTACACATTCTCTCTCTAGATCTTGCATCTTGGTAAATGGTGCATGTACTCTTACCGTTTCTCTTTCTCTAAGCTTTATGTTCTATATTTTTTCTTCACTTTGATTTTGCAAAAGTGTTTTGACATTAATTCTTTGAATTTGACAATAGACGACATACATTATGGTTTGAAGAAAACAATTCAGAAGAGGGACATACCTATAAGTGATTGTTTTATTCTCTATTGATAGAAAGAGAGAGATAGAGAGAGAAAGAGAGAGAGAGAGAGAAATATAAAGAGAGATAAAGAGATATGAAAGAGAGGAAGATAGAGAAAGAAATAAAGAGAGATGAAAGAGAGAAAGATAGAGAGAGAGATTAAGAGAGATGAAAAAGAGAAAGATAGAGAGAGAGAGAGATGTTGGTGCAAGTTCCAAGCCTACACACTTGGCTAGGCATGAGAAGAATTTATGTGCAAATGATTGAAGGCACATGAGAACCATTGCTATGCACTTTTATCTTTAACCAATTGAGAATGACCCATAACTCTCTATCCCTTTGGGAAAAACCATGATCTCTAGAGTTAATTGAACTCCACATATCTATGGTGAACCTTTAGTACACTTTAAGCACCTTCCGCTAGATTCTATTAGTGAATTTTACTAGTGTTACTAGTGATCATGGCTTATGTTAAGGCCCTCTAGGTGTAACTTAACTCTTGAACCCAAGACCTCCTCGTTCCTATCCTTTAGAATTGAAAATTAGGCTAAGTCTCTTTCTTTTTTAGTAGTCCAGAAGTGAATAATCTTATCATAACTCCTAGCCTTGTCTAGACTAATTTATAGCAACTATGCTAAGTCTCTATCTTCTTTAATACTCGAGCAGTAAGAAACCTTATCATATCATCGAGCCCTATTCAAACTACATTATAGTATTCCCCCTTTGCCCTTAAAGGATGCTTTCTTTCCTTAGAAATGTGCTTCAGGTTACAACTATACAATACATTCTTCCCCAAGCCCATGGTCTGAATTCAAGAGAATGGTTTTCATTTCTCTGATTCACCTCTTTATTTCACTACAACATATGAGGGGCATACCGACGCTGCCAAACCAACGATCATGCCCAACGTTAGTATAAACTTTGGAAAAAATGTAATTAAGCATATTGACGGCCACTTGACTATCAGTATCACCATTTAAAACGGATCATCGGGATGTTTCGCGACCGTCCTTATGCACATCAGTATAGGCATCCGTATAAGCATCAGTAAATTCTAGTAAATTACAACACTTATACCAATGGCTATACCGATGCCTATACTAAGGCCATGTTTTAAACGTACAAGGAACCCAAGAGCAAAAATCAACATTTTGTGCGTGTTTTACATTGAGTACTGCTTGCTTCTATCGAACTTACACACGCGAACCAAATTGTGACCTGCATTGTCTTGTGTGCACACACACACATATCTCTCTCTCTCTCTCTACACACACTCTCTCTCTCTACACACTCTCTCTCTAGATCTCACATCTTGGTAAATGGTGCATGTACTCTTACCCTTTGTCTTTCTCTGAGCTTTAGAATTTGACAATATACAACATACATTATGGCTTGACGACAATGATCCAGAAGAGGGACATACCTGTAAGTGATTGTTTTATTCTCTCTTGATAGAAAGAGAGAGATAGAGAGACAAAGAGAAAGAGAGGGAGAGAGAGAGAGATAGAGAGAGATAAAGAGAGATGAAAGAGAGGAAGATAGAGAAAGAAATAAAGAGAGATGAAAGATAGGAAGATAGAGAGAGAGAGATAAAGAGAGATTAAAAAGAGAAAGATAGAGAGAGAGAGAGAGATTTTGGTGCAAGTGCCAAGCCTACACACTTCGCTAGGCATGAGAAGACTTTATGTGCAAATGATTGAAGACACATGAGAACCATTGCTATGGATTTTTATCTTTAACCAATTGTAAAAGTCAATTGACTTGGAAGATTCTTGTAAATCCACTAAAATCGTGGAGTTAAATAGAATGAAAACCTATGACTTCATTTGGAGAAAGTATCTCCTAGATTAGGGGATCATTTTTCTAGAGAGAACCAAATTTGAATTCAAATTCAAATTTGAAGAAAAGCATTATAAAAACACTTTGAAATCTTGCGGCCATTACAGTCCATTAGAGAGCCATTCATTTGATCATTACTAGAGGTTGAGTAGGACGCCTCATTGCTCACTCACCTTACAATCATTTGGCATTATTCCTTTGCCAATGGTGTTGTAAATTCATGTTTCATAATACATATCCATCATTAAGTAATCTAATGGTCTCTCTGTCATAGTCACTCAAAACAATGTTCTTGTCTCGCTCATATCTCACTCATTACTCCACCATTTTCAATGTTCTATGGCTCATTGGAATCTAGTGCCTTGGGAGAAAAGTGCCTCGAAGTGGTCATTGGTCATTCTGTGTAGAGGTCCTAAAAAATCGGGGGTAATGCTATACTTGCTAAATTGACTACTCTATGTATAGTCAATCATTGTAAGTGATTCTATTTGGAAACATTAGCTTTCAATCTAACTGATATATTTAGAAGGAAGTTTTCTAATTTCTATTGTGCTGGAAGCATTGAGCTTAACAAGCAACAGGTGCGTGAACCAAAATAGAAGGTTTTTGGTGATTTGTGAGTTGTGAAGTTATCTATTTTGGATCAATCATTACAAGGATCATCTCCTAAGTACATGTGCACTTATTTAGTGTCATTGGAAAGATAAAAGGGCTTAGAACTCAACTCTTAGGTGAAAGAGGGCTGGTACAAAGCAGGGATTAGCAGAACAAACTCATTTCTTGGAGTGTCCATGCATCTTTCCAAACAAGAGATAAAGAGAGATAGATATAGAAATACATACACACAAACATACACACATGCATATACACATACACATATACACACATGCATACACATACATATGCATACATACATACAGACATATACATACATACATACAGACATATGCACGCATGCATGCATACATACACACACATGCACGCACATGCATACATACACACACATGTAGACACGTGCATACATACACACATGTATACATACAAACACATATACACACACATATACACAAACATACATACACACAAATATACACACATGCATACATACATAAATATATAGACACATGCATACATACACAGACACACACACACATGTACACACATGCATACATACACACACATGTATGCACATGCATACATACACACACATGTACACACATGCATACATACACACGCACATCTATGCACATGCATAAATACACACACATGTACACACATGCATACATACACACACATGCATACATAAACACACATTCATACATACACATACATGCATACATACACATACATGCATACATACACACACATGTACACACATGCATGCATACGCACACATATACACACATGCATACATACACACACATATAAATACACACATACATACACAGACATAACCACACATTCATACATACACACACATACACATACACACACATGCATACATACACACACATGTACACACATGCATACATACACACACACACACATGTACACACATGCATACATACACACACACATGTACACACATGCATACATACACACACACATACACACACATGCATTCATACATACACACATATACACACATGCAAATTAAATATATAAAACTAGGATTAGGGTTTTTAGGTTGCTTACACATCCATACACCTGCATACATACACACACATATACACACATGCATATAAACACACATGCATATATACACGCACACACAAATACACACATGCATACATACACACATCACATCACACACATATACGATTTTAGTATAGATAAATAAATATGAAAATAGCTAGTGTTTTAAAAATATATATATAATTAAATTTATAAAATTAGGATTTTAAGGTTTTTTCTACATCAAATATATAAAAAAGGGATTAGTGTTTTTGGGCTATTTACACATGCATAACATATATACACACATACACATATAATACACACACACAATATATATATAATATATGTATATATATATATGTATATATATATATATATATATATATATATATATATATATATATATATATATATATATATATATATATATATATATATATATATATATATATATATACATATATATATATATATACATATATATATATATATATATAGATATATGTATATATATATATATATATATATATATATATATATATATATATATATATATATATATATATATATGTGTGTGTGTGTGTGTGTGTATACACATGCATACACACATATACATATTTTAGGTCTAGCTCTTTAAGATTTGGCTTTTAGGGTTTTTACATACATATAATTCAATTAAATTTATATAAGGAAAAAGTAAACAAAATATGAAGAAAAAAATCAGAATATATAAATATAAATATATATATATATATATATATATATATATATATATATATATATATATATATATATATATATATATATATATATATATATATATATATATATATATATATATATATAGGATAATTGTATAAATAAATGAATTAAATATATATAACTAAATATATAAAAATAGGATTTTAAGGTTTTTTCTCAAATTAAATATATATACACATACACATACACATATAAATAGATACATATATACACATACACATATATATACACATGCATAGACACATATACATGTTTTAGGTCTAGGTCTTTACAATTAAGATTTTAGGTTTTTACACATGCATAACATATATACATACATACACATATAATAGATATACATATATACATGTACATACACATGCACATACAAATATACATATTCTAGGTCTAGGTCTTTAGGATAAGGGTTTTAGGGTTTTTACATACATATAATTCAATTAAATTTATATAAAGAAAAAAATAAACAGAAAATTAAGAAAAAATCAGAATATTTAAATAAATACATATAAAAAATAGGATAATTCTATAGATAAATAAATATGAAAAGAGATAGTGTTTTAAATAAATGAACTAAATATATAAAAATAGGATTTTAAGGGTTTTAGGGTTTTTACACCTGCATAAAATATATACACACATACATATATAATACACATACATATATACATATATATAGACATGCATACGCACATATACATGTTTTAGGTCTAGGTCTTTATGATTAGGGTTTTAGGGTTTTTACACATGCATAATATATATACACACAAACACATATAATACATACACATATATAAATGTATATACACATGCATGCACACATATACATATTTTAGGTCTAGCTCTTTAGGATTAGGGTTTTAGGGGTTTTATATACATATAATTCAATTAAACTTATCTGGGGAAATAATTAAGAGAAAATATCAAAATATATAAATAAATATGTGTAAAAAAATAGGATAACTGTATAGATAAATAAATATGAAAAGCACTAGTGTTTTAATTAAATAAATTAAATATATAAAAATAGGATTTTAAGGTTTCTTATCAAATTAAATATGTATAATTAATGTATAAAAATAGAATTTTAAGGTTTTGTATCAAATTAAATATATATAATTAATTATATAGAAAATAGAGTTTTAGATTAATATTAACATATATTTATAAAAATTAAGAAAGAAAACAATATATAATCAAATATATATAGAAAATAGCATTAGGGTTTTTAAGTTCTTTATACATGCATACACACATATACACATACTATATATATATATATATATATATATATATATATATATATATATATATATATATATATATATATATATATATATATATATATATATATAATATCATTAGGATTTTAGGGTTGTTAGGATTTTTATGATATATAGAAAATAGGTCTTTAGGATTTTTAATATATATAAAAAATATGAATTTAGGATTTGAACATATTACAAACACACACACTCACATATATACATAATTAAATATATACAAAATAGGTCTAGGTCTTTAGCATTAGAATTTTAGGTTCTTTTAGTCTTTAGGTCTTTAAAGTTTAGTATGAATAAGAAAACAAAAATAAAAAAGTTGGAATATATAATTAAATCTATATATGTTTTAGGTTTAAGTCTTTAGGATTATGGTTTCTAGGTTGAATAAAAAAAATCAAATGTTCTGAAATGTCCATATTGTATCAGATGGCTAGTTTGGGTCCGAAGGAGAGAATGGCATGTCCTTGCACTCACTGCAAGTATCAATCTATCGGAAATGATTGATTCGTACTGCACATGTTAGAGATTACTTTGATAAAATTTGACTACAAAAGCTATGCTACCATTCACATGGTCCCTGTGTTGAGCAGGTGGAGCCAAATGACATTGCACCAATAACAACTCGTGGACAAAAGAGAACAAAAAAGGAGTTAGAAGTACAAGTTACTAATAGCGATACACAGAATGAACACATGGAAGAAATGATCGAAGCATTTTATGAGATGGACGAAGATCATGATGGTCGAGAAGATGTTGTCAGCTTCATGGACACAACAGAATTTCCAGGATCAATAGCAGATGGGGAATACAAAAACATGCAAAGACTAGCTTGTTTACCACTGTACAGTGGAGCAAAGATATTTGTACTACGTGCGTCACTCATGATGCTCAATCTGCAATCCATTTATGGATGGTCAGATAGTAGTGTCTCTAAATTATTCAAGTAAGTGGATTTGAAATAAACTTTCATTGTTGTATCAAAATAACTTTATTTAATAATATCGTTCTAATTGCTTATTGCTGGCTTCTTAAAGATCAATTTTTGCCATAGGGCAATAACATGCCTCCAACATGTGGAGATGCAAAAAAAATTTTACAATCCATTGAAATTGACTACATTAAGATTCTTGCTTGTCCGTATGATTGCATCTTCTTTTGGAATGAGTATGAGCATCTTCACATATGCCCAAAGTGTTGAGCAAATAGATTTAGAGATGACCTTGTGGGAAAAGCAATCCCTGCAAAGGTTCTTGCCACTTTCGTATCCTTGGACAAATTAAGAGCATGCTAAGATGCAAATCCATAGTTGAGTTAATGCCATGGCATGCAAAGAGCACGTCTATAGATGGTGTCATGCGAGTGCCTGCTGACTCTGATGCTTGGAAACACATAGATAATAAGTGGGCAGAGTTTGCTAATGAGCCTCGCAACATATGTCTAGGCCTAGCTATGGATGGAGTAAATCCATTTGGTTTACGCAGCTCTTCATGGAGCACATGGCCTCTATGTTTGGTCAATTATAACATCCTACCATGGCTGGCCACAGAGAAGGGTCATTTATTATGAGCTCTTATATTTCCACGTAAGTATAAGGTTAAAACATGGATGTATACTTTGCACCACTTGTGGAAGAGCTACATATTTTATGGGATGGGATTACTGTGCGTGAAATGTCTCAACCTATAAGAAGACGAGAGGTGCAAGTGCAATTCATACTTATGTGGACAATCCATGATTGGCCTGGTTATGGTGAATGTTCAGGTTTGTCGATTTCAGGTTACCATGCTTGTCCCTTATGTGGACCACAACTTGAAGCACACTATTTCAAAGCACTACTTAAAACTATCTATGAAGGACATCATAGATATTTGCCTGATGGACATGTTTTATGTGAAGGAAAAATTAGTCGACAAGCACAAGGCCAACTGAAAGCTAGTGATTGGAAACAACTATGAGATTCAGAAACACTAGTTGCTGGCATGAAACAATTGTCGATCTCTCATGAACTCCCTTATTGGAGCGAGTTATTGATCCATCATTTGGTAGACGGGATGCATATTTTTAAGAATGTGGGAGAGATTCTCCAGAAGACTTTGATCAGAAAGAAAGAAAGCAAAGCACAAAGGGAGGTCTTAAAAGAGCAAGGTCGTATTTAAGAGTTGTGGGGAATTACTAAGCCCAACAGAACAGTATCGTTACCAAGAGCTTCTTGGGTGCTTCGTAGGATGGAAGAGCAACAAGTGAAGAAGATAATTTTAGAGTTTCAAACACCTATTGGATGCATGAGGTATTTAAAGGCTGCTTTCACATGAAACGATGATCTTGGAGAGCTCAGATCTCATGATTCACACAAGTTTTTATAGTTTGTGCTCTCTCTAGCTTTAAAATATTGTTTTTCGGAGGATGTGCAAACAACCATTTATAAAATTAGTTCCTGGGTAGGGTGGGTTTCTTCTAAAGAGATAAATAGAGATAGCATAGAGAGTGCGAAACTCAATGCTATCAAGGGTGTTTGTATAATAGAGAAATACTTTCCCATAAGTATTCTTACTATTCAACTTCATTTACTGGTTCATGTGGTGGATGAAGTTTCAATAGCACGAACGGTCCATACTCAATGGATGTTCTCCTTAGAGTGCTTTATGAAGACATTAAAAGGATTTTTTCGATAGAGAGCATGTCCAAAGGGTAGCATGGCCGAGGGATGGCTCGTACAAGAGTCTTTTGTATTCATAACTGAGTTTCTATGTGGGTCGGATCCAAAAATGCCTCGCTTATGGAGCGATGATGAAGATGTTCCTCTCGTAGGTGATGAAGCGCAAGGTAAAGCGATGGAAAGAAAAATGGATGTAGCTTTCAGAGAGAAGACAATGAAGTTTTGCATTGTTAACTCTAAGCCTATGCAAAAGTGGTTAGAAAAGTATGACCTTGGCAAGGAGACAAACGCAAAGGAAAGAGCTCACCTTCGAAGGAATCGTTCCACTCAGTTTTCGCCCCTTCCAAAAAGTCATGACCATAACTTTATACCATATTGGAACTAGCCATGACCTGTAGATTTAATTGGAGTCCACATATGTATGTCAAACCTCCACTACTCCTTTAGCACCTTCCAATAGATTCTATTGGTAGAGTTTAATAGTATTCGTGGTGCTCATGGCTACACAATACATTCTTCCCCAAGCCCATGGTCCAAATTAAAGAGCACGGTTGTCATATCTCTCATTCGCCTGTTTATTTGAAAGGGAACCGTATCTTGAGCTAGATCCCTACCCAAATCATTCTCAGTACCATCTATCTTGCACTTGACAGGCTAAATTTAGTGCAAAGTATGGAAATAATGATAAGGATCGTTAAACCATGTAAAATAGGTGGACTCTAAGTATAGCTACTCAAATTGATAAGTTTTCTCTTGAACAACCATATTTTGGAACTGGACATCTATGACCATCAGCACATCTTATATGGATCTCTCACAATGTGTCTTGCATGCTTTGAAGAACTCTAGACAATTTCTCTACGTGCTTTGCAAATTGAAACCTTCTCAATGTAATAGATTAATTTCCTTGCATTTAAAGTATGCTTGGTTGGATAGGTAATGATTTTCCATGTTGTGCCACTAGAATAAACTAGGGATCATGTAGGAATGAGAATGACCCATAACTCTCTACCCCTTTTGGACTAGCCATGATCTTTAGACTTAATTGGTCTCCACATATGTATGGCGAACCTATAGTACATCTTAAGTACCTTCCACTAGAGTCTATTAGTGAATTCTACTAGTGTTACTAGTGATCATGGCTTATGTTAAGGCTCTAGGTGTAACTTAACTCTTGAACCCAAGACCTCCTCGTTCCTATCCTTGAGAATTGAAAACTAGGCTAAGTCTCTTTCTTTTTTAATAGTCTAGAAGTGAATAATCTTATCATAACTCCTAGCCTTGTCTAGAATAATTTATAGCATCACCCTCCACCTTGAAAAAAGTTATTTTCTTAGAAATATGATTCAAGTTGCAACTCTACAATACATTCTTTCCCAAGCCCATGGTCCACATTCAAGATGATGATTTTCATATTTCTGATCTGCCTCGTTATTTAAAAGGTAACCCTATCTTGAGCTGGACAAAATCCTCCCAACAACAACATTGAAATACCATGCATGCAATTAGAAATAATGTTTACAAATTTTCTTTACATAAATGCTTTAAATTAAAAGGACCAAATTACAAGAATACAAAAGAGAGGCATAATCCTTTTGTATTGGTGCTTGAATGGAGGATGCTTTTTACAACTTTGAAATCCTTGGCCTAGGCTATTGGAGGATTCATATAGGGACCACTCCATCAAGGGTACACCAAAGTTGGCAGCACATCCTTCCTTCTATAATTTCTAGAACTTGGCCTCTTATGGTATTTGAGAGATTGTAGAGCAACAAACACCTTCATCGAGGAGCACTTGCTTCAAATTGACCGGGGGATCTAGTAAGAGAGAGAAACAAACTCTTGCATAATGACCTTGATTGCCTCCTCCTGTCTCCCAACAATCTCTTGCATAATGGCTTAGCTTCTCTTCCTTATGATCTTCCTCCTCTTCCTTTGCTCCTTCCTCTTGATCTTGATCCACACCTAGTGCTTCTAATGGTATTCAATTATTTACATTGAATGTATGAATGTTATCATAATTTCATGGATCACCCTATATAGGGGATGGAAAAATGTGTTGTCTTTGGATGATGAGTAGCCCCACAATTAAGTAAACATACAAAGCTTTGTGAGTAGAAAAAAATTCAAATACATTAAATGTTGGGACTCAAAGATCTATGATCATCTCTCCTTCTGCAAAACATTTGCATCTTTTAGAATTTCATTTCTTAATTCATGACATTGTGTGCATTAAACTGGAAAGTCAAATTGAATAGCTATCCACACTTAATCGTTTGTCTTAGGGTTATATGTACATATGGAAATACAAGATTACATCCTATGTGTGTGAAGTATGTTTTTAGAAATAGCGCGAATTCACATTAGCTATTGTACACTTCGTCTCTATGTTATTGCATTTTTTTTTCATTTTTTAAGTACTAACTAAGCCTCTATATCATTGTGGATGATCCACCATCATCACATTTTAGTTCATGGTATGTTAGTTTTATAGTAGGTTTTTCCAGCAACTATGCTAAGTCTCTATCTTTTTTAATACTCGAGAAGTAAGAAATCTAATCATATCATCGAGCCCTATTCAAAGTACATTATAGCATTCCCCCTTTGCCCTTGAAGAATGCTTTCTTTCCTTAGAAACGTGCTTCAAGTTACAACTATATAATACATTCTTCCCCAAGCCCATGGTCCAAATTCAAGAACATGGTTTTCATATCTCTGATTCACTTCTTTATTTCACTACAACATATGAGGGGAATACCGATGCTGCCTATACCAATGATCATGCCCGACGTTAGTATAAACATTGGAAAAATGTAATTAAGCATAGCGATGGTCACTTGATTGTCAGTATGACCATTTAAAATGGGTCATCGGGATGTTCAGTGGGACCGTCTGTATGCGCGTCGATATAGGCATTGGTATAAGCGTCGGTAATTTCCAATAAATTATAGATGCTCATACCAATGCTATG